>LR750490.1:210932-300375 GCA_902729485.2 Mus minutoides | reverse complement strand
AAGAATGAAGTTCAACATGTGATCTCTTTGCCCCTTCCTAGAATAAAGAACAAAGCACACACTGAAGGAGTTACAGAGATCATGTGTGAAGCTGAATCAAAAGGATGGACCAACCAGTGATGGCGGCTGCCAGGGATCCCTCCCATAATCAGCCACCAAAATAAACACTATAGCATATGCCAGCAAGATAATGCTGAAAAGGACCTGATATAGTTGTCTTGTGGGAGGCTATACCAGTGCCTGGTAAACACAGAAGTGGATGCTCACAGTCAGCTATTAGTTGGAACACAGGACTCCCAAGGAAGGAGCTAGAGAAAGTATCCAAGGAGCTGAAGGGGTTTTCAACCCTCTAGGTGGAAGAATAACATGAACTAACTAGTTCCCCCTGCGCTCATGTCTCTAGCTGCATATATGGAAGAAGATGGCCTAGTTGGCCATCATTGGGAGGAGAGGCCCCTTGGTCATACAGACTCTATATGCCCCAGTACTGGGGAACACCAGGGCCATTAAGTGGGAGGGGGTGGGTAGGGGAGCAGGGCGGGGATGCGGGAGGGTAAGGGAAAATTTCTGGATAACATGTGAAATGTAAATGAAGAAAATATCAAAGAGGAAAAAAAAAGAACACTTATCTCCTTTTTCCCTTGATAATTCGATACACAATTTCTCCTTTATCCTTTCATAACTTATATATGAATAATAAATTTCATATTTATTTAAAAAAAACTTGGAGAAATTAATAAAACAGTTACTACTGATATTCTACTATACTCATAGTGGAGTGCCTAATCCAATTGTCATCAGAGAAGGATCATGGAACAACTGATGAGAGCAGAAGTAAAGGCCCCACAACCAAACCCTAGGCAGAGCCAAGAGAACTTCACAAAAGAAAGGAAGGTAGATTGCAGGAGCCAGCAGGTTCAAGGATACCTCAGCAACACAGTCTACAGAATGAACTAAGCAGGGCTCGTAGAGATCACAGAAACTGAAGACATATACAGAGACTCTGTATGGGTCTGAACTAGGTCCTCTGTTTATACATTATCATTGTATTGTCTATTGTTCTTGCAGTACTCTTAACACTGAGAGTGAGGGGTATCTCTGACTCTCTTGCATGCTCTTGAGACCCTTTTTCCCCCACTGGGTTACCTCATCCAACCTTGATATGAGGGTTTATGCCTAGCATTATTGTAACTTGACATACAGTGTTCAGTTGATATCCTTGGGAGGCCTGTTGTTTATTCATTTATTTGGGGTTTTTTGTTTGTTTGTTTGTTTGTTTGTTCACTTATTTTGAAAAGAAACAAAGTGGATTGGGGGAGATGGAAGGTGCAGTAGAGAGCTGGGAAGAGTGGAGGGAGCAGAAACTGGGGTCAGGATGTAATATAATGTATGAGAGAAGGATAAAAGAAAAATTGATCTATTTTCTTCTATTTTTAAAATTTTTTATTAGCTATTTTCATTTGCATTTCAAATGCTATCCCCTTTCCTAGTTTCCTCTCCAAAAGTCTCCTATACCCTCCACCCTCCCTGATCCCCTACCCACCCACTCCCAACTTCCTGGACCTGGCATTCCCCTGTACTAGGACATATGATCTTTGCAAGACCAAGGGCCTCTCCTCCCATTGATGGCCAACTAGGCCATCCTCTGCTACATATGCAGCCAGAGACACAGCACTATAGGAGGAACAACAATATTTTCTTCTTTCATTTATTTTTAATTTTATTCTACTTTCATACATGATATCCCAATAGCAATTTTCCCTCCTCCACTCCTACTACTAAACTCACACCCCCTCTCCTTTTCCCCAGATCTACACCTCCTCTGTTTCCCTTCAAAAATGTGCAGGTCTCCCAAAGACATTAACTGAACATGGCATAACACATTATAAGACTAGACACAAACCCTCATGTCAAGGCTGGATGATGCAACCCAGCAGGAGAAAAAGGGTCCCAAGAGCGTGAGGAAGAGTCGAAGACACTCCTCCCTAACTCCAACTGCTTCAGTCACACAGGAACACCCAGAAAGACAACCATAACATATATTCAGGGGACTTAGCTCATACCCACCCAGGAACTGAGATTGTCACTTCATTCTCTGTGAACCACTGAAAGTCCTGCTTAGTTTATTCTGTGAACCATGTTTTCCTGGTGTTCTCAACCCCTCTGGCTTCCTACAATCCTTCTCCCCCTTTTCTCTGTTTGGCTGTGGGTCTCTGCTTCCACTTCCATCTGTTGCTTGATTACACCTCTCTGATGAAAATTAGGCTAGGCACTGACATATGAGTATAGCAGAAATCATTAGGAATAATTTAATTAATTTTTCCAGGCCTGTTTGTTTCTGTTTTGTCTCTCTGGAATATTCAGCTTCTGGTTCCTGGCCATCCAAGCAGAAGAAAGTAAAGAATGAAGGAAAAAATTGAAATGATCTCATTTTAGGCTGTTATCTTGCAAAGAGAAGTCGATAGATCTCATTTCATCCAGCATTTTCTTCCAGGTCTCTATCAAATCTCAGCATGTATATAGCCACTAACTTAAAACCTGAATTCAGTTATATGCTAAAAAATAAGTTGGTATGAATGTTTTTAAAATCTGTTGGTGGTTTACAAAAGAAATTAAAGAAAAAAATCAAAAGGTTGGCATAAATTTATCAGATGTAACTCCTGCATATTTTTCCCAGGCCCAACACACATTCCCATCATAAGAGCACTGTTAACAGCCAAACAAACACCAATATGCTTACAGGGTTTCATCCATCTTCTGAAAGAAGGAGAGAAAGATGGCAAACATTGTTCTAATGAAATATAATCATTGATGCCAGTGGATAAAATCTGAAGGTAACAGAAACTTAGCTCCAAGGAGCATCAGAAGCATTAGAACATAAGTATTACAGCTACCAAGAATTATCAGAATGAGCTTTGGCAGTAACCAACTGAATATATGGTCCACATAATTAAAATAAATTGGCTTCTAAACTGATCAATCCAATAAAAACTTCTGCAACAAAATTCCTGGATATGCTGAAGAGAGGCATCACACATAGCCTCTCAGAAAGAATTTATCCTGAACGGCAATACTTGCCAATTTTCCCATAAATGACTTACAGCTTCTAAAGGGTCATCGTGTGCAAGGACTTTCTGTCTCCTAAAAGTAATGCCAATTGAGAAAGCAAGAATATGAATTACAATACTTCAGGCATTGCCATTTGTGTTCTCTGCTGTACATGAAAGAAAAAAAGGTACTTTTTAAAAGATGTGGAGTATCAAAATGGAGACTACAAGAAGATTTAAATATATGAAGATCATACATATAATCTTCTCCATCAACTTACATTCCTACTTCAAACCTAGATCATTTTGTTCATGGTCAGTAAGCACTAACCTAGTGTAAAATAGTATAAGAAGAATGAGTTTGTCCATGATAGATAAAAGACAAGCTGCCCCCATGTGGGGTGTTTTTATCATTAGCTGCTGTTGCATAAACTGAACATAAGATGGGCTGTGACACTGGATAAATCATTTGTTTCCACTTGCTATTGATGACATCTCATAACTCGTTTGGGGCTCTGCTTTGCCCCATCACTCATGAGTTATGAGGTCATCAATCATGACTGGGACTAAATGATTTATGTAAGCTACCCTATTGTATATTTTGGTACAATGTACAGTAAAGCACAGCCTATTGATTTCTAATACTGTTGCATTAAGTTTATCAAGTCTGTTTGTAAAACTGTGATCTTGTGCCATCCACTGCAAAAAGTGAGTATAAAATATTGAAATAATTTATGAGCCCCAAAAAACCCATGCAAAAATGACTCTAAAAATTCCTAATTTTTTGCTATATTGATTAAAATCAATGTAAAAGTCTCCTTGAATTTAAAAATATACTGCCTTAGAGAAAGAGAATTGTAGCTAAGAATATGCAATCAACATATAAGGTCATGATTAGGTTACAACATAGCTGAGAGAACCTTGAACCTTTAATAAGGGCTATGCATCCTGTGTAACCGCCAAAGATTTTAGACAACAGTATCCACTGAGAACAATTTTACATATTGTATTATACTTTAACTTACCATTGGCTCAGCAACAAGCATAGTACAGAAACACAAGGCAGTCATTTTTAGAGAATAACAGAATAACCTGTTCTTTTCATAATGAAAGCTTTGTGCTGTTTCTCTGTATATATGTGTCTATAGAGATGTAATATTGCTGTATGTATATGCATGAAGGCTACACATGCCTGAGCATATGTGAAGGTCTAAAAAGGCCATAGATACCCTTCTCTATCACTTTTTCTTCTTCTCTTGAGAGGAAATCTGTCACTGAAACTGGAGCTAGGGAGCAGCCACTAAGTCCCCGGTGACTCTCTTGTCTCTGCTTTGCACAGTACTGGGGTTGCAGGCACGTTCACAGTCGTGTTCACCTTCCTTTCCTGGATGCTAAGACCTGAACTCTGGTCCGCAAAGCAAGTTGGCTTACTCACTGAGCTATCTTTCCAGCTCCCAAAGCAAAGCACTTTTAGCTGTAATTTGGTTTGTATTTGCAAAAAAAAAAAAAAAAAACCTACAAGGATGCTTTATTGTCATAGTAATTATAAAGTAATGAAGAAAATGTTTCTTTGGGACATTCTGAAGCTCTTCAGAAGGTACAGATAGCATCTTAAGAGACTAGAGAATATTTCTTTCTTGTCTTCCCCGTGCTATGGACTTCCTTTTTATAAAACTTTTTTCATGATGAATTTTAGACTAAAAATGTGATTTAAAAATATAAATGTAACTACAAAAATGAAAAAGAATTTGGGGAAGGCAATCAAAACATATTGCAAATCAAGCCCAGAATAAGAACATCAGAAATCCAGGAAGCTTCAACTATTTGCAATTACGAGAGTAATTGCTATTTTAACGTGTTGCACTTGTTCCAAAGAAACTCTGTTCCATACACTGAAATTCAAGGGGTTTAAATCACAGCAAAGCGTTAGAAGCTTCTCAAGACTAATATACAATCAAAACAACATATTATCTGATTGTTTAAAGGTACCTCCCTAGCAGTGGGATACAGGTTATGTTGACCCTTGTCATTATGTCATCCCTTGTGGTGACAATAATAAATTTTTTAAAGCTAATATAAAGTATTGAAAAATTAAGACATATACAAAAATTTTTTCTTCAAATAGAAAAGCATTACATTTTATGATAACTGCAGCAGCTATTATTTAAGCAGTATTTAAGAAGTTTTAAGATGTCTTAATCCACATTCCTTCAAAGGCCTTTCAGGAATCTCAATAAATACTCCCCAAGATTTTGTTTGAAATAGGGCAGTGTGAGCTTGAGGTACAGGGGTTTATAGCATTGCCATTTCAAACTATGCAGAGTCCGTGATTATAACAAGAAATAGCAAGCATTCTACAAGCCACTGATGTTGGAAAGGCTACAATTATAGGTCGATGTTATCTCCCATCTCTCTCAAATGTACATTTAAAAAAATTCCAACATCTCAAAATTCCCTGTCTAGCCTTAAAATTCATCTTATGGAGAACAAGAAGCTTGAATTCTGATCTCCCTGCCCCACTTCAAAGTACTGGGATGAAGGTGATGACCAACTCTGTTTCTGTGTTTTATTTCCTTCCCTTCCCATCGATGTGTGGAGCTGGGAATGAAGCCCAGGGCTGCATTCATCCTAGGCATGCTCTCTACTAGCTGAGCTACATTTTCAGGCCTTGCTGTTAGTTTTCAATATTATTCTCTCATTTTGATTAATTTGACATCTGGTCAAAAGGAAATATTTAAACTCAGTGGTAGAGAGGCCAATTTTTCTCTTTTTTTCAATGTGTGTTGGTAACAGCTTGGCTGCTAACATATCTATTTAGCAAAACAACTGTAGTAGATTCCCTCCCCCCAGAGCCTGTGGCCTCCTATTTACAATCTCAACCATAAACTAGTTACTGCTTTCATCCTCAGTCAGAGAAAAAAAAATGTCTTTCAGTGAGTGATATAACTATACAAAATACTGAGAGTAAGTGACTATGACAGTTCAGTCCTAAGCTGGACATCTATAGAAATTCTGCAAAGCCAAGAAACATTCAAGAGTGGGAGGGAAGAAAGAAAGAACAGGAGGATGGAGGATGTGCAGAGGTAATATGAAACTCTGCCTTTTGGATTTGACAAGGCCATTTCTAGCATGAACCCACAGCAGCCATGGATAGCTCTACAGGAAAGACCTGCACAAACTCCTCCATCAGCATCTCTTCAGGGGAGCAGGAGGAGCTCATGGGGTGTCATCCCCCCTTTGAGATATGATGGTTGAGAGGGGGCAATTGTCCAAAGTGGAATAGCTACCAGTAAGTTGATCAATAAAGAGTCCCCCATCTATCCTTGTGCCAGCAACCCTAAATAAACTCAGTGGATCACAAAGAAAAAAAGAGAGGATAGAGACTGAGGGAGGGAAAGGAGAGAGTGAGGGGGAAAATAAAAGTAGGTCTGCTTGGAACAAAAAAGAGTTCAAAGGGAGAGGGGAGAGAAAGGTGCATTGGGAGTGAACTTTATCAAAACTCACAGTAAACATGTAAATTTGTCCCCAAAATCCATTGTTTAAAAAAAATCCTGTGTAGATTCCATAATATAGAGTCACTTTACTCACAACTAGACACAATGAAAGTCATTCCCCTCCTTCCACATTGTGTGCAGATATCAATTAAACACTGTTTCTGATCTCCATCAGGTATAATCCAAGTATCTAGTATATAAATAGTTCTCTCCTGAGACTCAGATCACAGCTTGATACTTTTTTTTTGTTTTTTTGTTTTTGTTTTTGTTTTTGTTTTTTGAGACAGGGTTTCTCTGTGTGGCCCTGGCTGTCCTCAAACTCACTCTGTAGACCAGGTTGGTCTCGATTTCAGAAATCTACCTCCCTCTGCCTCCCAAGTGCTGGGATTAAAGGAGTGTTCCACGTCCGGCTTCAGAGCTTGATACATCTAATTTCAAATTCTACATTTTGATAAAATGACAAAATATGATGAGATGTGGGAAGATTATCCTGTGATATAAGAGGGTGGAAAGGACAGGAACTCACACAGGGCAGGAACTTGGAGGCAGGAATTGATGGAGTGACCACGGAGGAGTGCTGCTTACTGGCTTGCTAACCCTGACTTGCTCAACATGCTTTCTTTTTTTTTTTCCAAATTTTATTAGATATTTTCTTCATTTACATTTCAAATGTTATCCCGAAAATCCCGTATACCATCCCCCATCCCCCGCCCTGCTCCCCTACCCACCCACTCCCACATATTGGCCCTGGAATTCCCCTATACTGGGGCGTATAAAGTTTGCATGACCAAGGGGCCTCTCTTCCCAATGATGGCCAACTAGGCCATCTTCTTCTATATATGCAGCTAGAGACATGAGCTCTGGGGTACTAGTGAATTCATGTTGTTCTTCCACCTATAGGGTTGAAGACCCCTTCAGCTCCTTGGGTACTTTCTCTAGCTCCTTTCTTGGGAACCCTGTGTTCCATCTAATAGCTGACTGTGAGCATCCACTTCCCTGTTTGCCAGGCACTGGTATAGCTTCCCACGAGACAGCTATATCAGGGCCCTTTCAGCACTATCTTGCTGGCGCATGTAATAGTGTCTATGTTTGGTGGCTAATTATGGGATGGATCCCTGGCTGCAGCAGTCACTGGTTGGTCCATCCTTTTGATTCAGCTCCACACTTGATCTCTGTAACTCCTTCAATGTGTGCTTTGTTCTTAATTCTAGGAAGGGGCGAAGTGTCCACTTTTTGATCTTCATTCTTCTTGAGTTTCATGTGTTTAGCAAATTGTATCTTGGGTAGTCTAGGTTTCTGGGCTAATATCCACTTATCAGTGAGTACATGTTATGTAAGTTCTTTTGTGATTGGGTTACCTCACTCAGGATGATACCCTCCAGATCCATCCATTTGCCTAGGAATTTCCTATATTCATTGTTTTTAATAGCTGAGTAGTACTCCATTGTGTAAATGTACCAAATTTTTTGTATCCATTCATCTGTTGATGGACATCTGGGTTCTTTCCAGCTTCTGGTTATTATGAATAAGGCTGCTATGAACATAGTGGAACATGTGTCCTTATTACCAGATGGAACATCTTCTGGGTATATGCCCAGGAGAGTTATTGCAGGATCTTCTGGTAGTACTATGTCCAATTTTCTGAGATAACGCCAGACTGATTTCCAGAGTGGTTGAACAAGCTTTCAGTCCCACCGACAATGGAGGAGTGTTCCTCTTTCTCCACATGCACACCAGCATCTGCTGTCATCTGAATTTTTGATCTTA
The DNA here is from genome assembly GCA_902729485.2 of Mus minutoides. Classification (NCBI taxonomy): domain Eukaryota; kingdom Metazoa; phylum Chordata; class Mammalia; order Rodentia; family Muridae; genus Mus; species Mus minutoides. The sequence goes on along the minus strand of LR750490.1, from coordinate 292,067 downwards.
GCCATTCTGACTGGTATGAGGTGGAATCTCAGGGTTGTTTTGATTTGCATTTCCCTGATGATTAAGGATGTTGAACATTTTTTCGGGTGCTTCTCAGCCATTCGGTATTCCTCAGTTGAGAATTCTTTGTTTAACTCTGTGCCCCACTTTTTAATGGGGATATTTGATTTTCTGGTGTCCACCTTCAGATAGGCTCAGGTTCTATCCCCAGCACCCACAGGGTGGCTCACAACTGTCTGTAACTCCAGTCTCAGGGAACACAACACCTATTTATTTATTTATTTATTTATTTATTTATTTATTTATTACATGTAACTACACGGTAGCTCTCTTCAGACACCTCAGCAGTGGGCATCAGATCTCATAATGGATGGTTGTGAGCCATCATATGGTTGCTGAGATTCGAATATGCTTTCTTTGGATATCAGTCCCTAACATGCTTTCTTTTTTTTTTTTATTAGATATTTTCTTAATTGACATTTCAAATGCTATCCCAAAAGTTCCCTCCCCATCCACCCCGCCCTGTTGCCCTGCCCACCCATTCCCACTTCTTGGCCCTGGCGTTCCCCTGTATGGGGGTATATAAAGATTGCAATACCAAGAGGCCTCTCCTTTCAATGATGGCCGACTAGGCCATCTTCTGCTACATGTGGAGCTAGATAAACTAGTTCTGGGGATCTGGTTAGTTCATATTGTTGTTCCTCTTCTAGGGTTGCAGACCCCTTCAGCTCCTGGGGTTCTATCTCTAGTTTCTCCATTGTGGGCCCTGTGTTCCATCATATAGATGACTGTGAGCATCCACTTCTGTACTAGACAGCTATATCAGGATCCCTTAAGTAGACACTAGCTGCCCTATGCAATAGTGTCTGAGTTTAGTGACTGCTTATAGGATGGATCCCCCCTGGTGGGGTAGTCTCTGTATGGTCCATCCTTTCATCATAGCTCTAAACTTTGTCTCTGTAACTCCTTTCATGGGTATTTAGTCTCCTATTCAAAGGAGGAATGAAGTATCCATGCGCTGGTCTTCCTTCTTGATTTTCTTGTGTTTTGCAAATTGTATCTTGGGTATTCTAAGTTTCTGGGCTAATATCCATTTATCAGTGAGCGCATATCCAATGACTTCTTTTGTGATTGGGTTACGTCACTAAGGATTATATCCTCCAGATACATCCATTTGCCCCAAAATTTCATAAATTCATTTTTTTAATAGCAGAATAGTACTCCATTGTGTAAATGTACCACATTTTATGTATCCATTCCTCTGTTGAGGGACATCTGGGTTCTTTCCAGCTTCTGTCTATTATAAATAAGGCTGCTATGAACATAGTGGAACATGTGTCCTTTTTACCAGTTGGAACATCTTCTGGGTATATGCCCAGGAGAGGTATTGCTGGATCTTTTAGTAGTACTATGTCCAGTTTTCTGAGAAAACGCCAGACTGACTTCCAGAGTGGTTGTACAAGCTTGTAATCCCACCAGCAATAGAGGAGTGTTCCTCTTTCTCCACATCCTCGCCAGCATCTGCTGTCACCTGAATTTTTGATCTTAGCCATTCTGACTGGTGTGAGGTGGAATCTCAGTGACGCTTTTATTTGCATTTCCCTGATGATTAAGCATGTTGAACATTTTTTCAGATGTTTCTCAGCCATTCGGAAATCCTCAGGTGAGAATTCTTTGTTTAGCTCTGTACCCCATTTTTAATGGGGTTATTCATTTTTCTGGAGTCCAGCTTCTTTAGCTCTTTGTAGATGTTGGATATTAGTCCCCTATCAGATTCAGGATTGGTAAAAATCCCTTCCCAATCTCCTAACATGCTTTCTTATAGAACCCAAAATTACCAGCCCTGGGAAGGCTCCATCCACAATGGTCCCTCCCACTCTTGGTCACTAATTGAGAAAATGCCTTACAGTTAGATCTCAGGGGGACATTTCCTCAAAGGAGGCTCCTTTCTCTGTAATTATTCCAGCTTGTGACAAGTTAACATACAAAACCAGCCAGTACACGGACAAAGCTTCAGCAGAGGTACCTTTAACAGACAAGCTCATTTTCAAATTGCCAGACTACTAAATCAAGTAAAGCAGTAAAGAGGTATTTCTTTAAGGTTACTAAGAAAATGCATAAAAGAGATGCCTATCTTGGGAAGAGAGCAGGAGTCTGATTCATAGTGACTGGAAAAGAAAATAAATCAGAAAGCAACTTCTTGGATTGGGAATTATTTAGACTTTAAATGGTGTCTCTCTACTCTACGTCAGATTCGATTATATTCCTTCAATCTTTAAAGTCTTTGACCTACAAAGCAGTTTTGGCAGTAGAAATCATGTAGGACACAATAATAAAGATTTGAGGATTATAGTGGCAGATCAAGACTAAATGCCCACACTTGCAGAATACTCAGACCACCTTTTTTTGTACTTGGAGAAGAGATACTCAATTCCTAAAACTTTAACACTAATCAATAGAAAGATGTCCTTTCACAAAAAATACCCACGTGTCTGTTGAATCACTTATTTCACTGGAAGGGATATTCCTTAAATTTCAGGGTACACAAATTAAAAAGTAAATCAATTAAAATATTAAGCAAACTTTAGCTAAAATTAAAGCAAATGGATTATGTCATATATTTAATAATTGAAAAAACTCCATGAAACCTAAACTCGTTCTAAATAACCTTGATGAAGTAACAACCAATTAATGGGAAGAAAGTGGGGCTACTTGATTTAGCAGTCTGGCGATTTGAAAATGAGCTTGTCTGTTTAAGGTACCTCTACTATAGCTTTGGCAAACTGAGCAACAATTACAAATTACCCCTGCAGGAGCTGTGGTGCTGTTTTGCTCGGGAGGAGAAGCCAAAGACAGTTTCCTCTTGATGAATCTCTCATGTCCCATCTAAAAGACAGATAATTACAAACTTACCTTTATAGGTATTTATGAGAAAAAGTAACTAGCCATCTTTTGTGAGCCAGATGCTTAAGCCAAAATAAAACCTACTCAATCTGTGCAAACTAGAACCCTTAGGAAGCAAAAGCCTCATCACCCACACACAGAAGAATCCTTCAGTACAGTGCACTTCAGCAACTTCACACCACTGCCATGTGTGCAGACCTTCAACAATGGGGTCTGAAAAGCATCTCTGTTCTCCAGATAACATTCACTACGTGAAAGCTAACATAAATCAAAAATACTGGCATGTGTTCCCTGTAGTCACTCCCTCTTAATCCTCTTACGCTAACCCTTCCCACCTTCACACAGGGTCATCTCTCCATGTAACCAACATATTCCCCTTTCAGAAATCTTTTCTTTCATGAAGGGTTATAAATGCTTTATTGATTTTTCCACACAAGGCTAGTCAACTCCTCACTTCCCAAGACAAGTGGACTGCAGCAATGGAACCCACTGCTGATTCCTTACCTGCATTGCTAGAGAGTGGCTACTCAGGCAATTTTCCTTCTACCAAGTGGCCTGGTCTTAGAAACGGCATTACTGGTCTAGTGCTCCCCAAGGACAGCACCACACTGTGCTTCTGCCTGACTACAAAATGACAAACCAACAGGCCAAATAAGTCCCTGGTTGGTGATTCTCTACCATTCTCAGTCCTATAAAATAACCTTGACTCAGACCTGTGAAAACAATCTTTTCCTGTCAGATTACCTTCCCTCATATGGAGTAACCAGAGATGTTTACCATATCATCTTCATTACATTTAGATTTATATAACTTAAAATTCTTTTGTTTCTTATTTTATTTTGCCTGTAATTTTTTAAAGAAATGTTAATCTTTTTGTTGCCATGGGTTATTGAACTCTTATGCTGACTGCTTCATAGATTTAATTCTTAATTTACTCATATTTCTTATATCATGTATGAGTAATTCCTCAAAGTCCCTACATTTTAAAAATAAAACATTTTTGAAAAGAGGTCTCACAAGCTATGGAGATCACTTGGTGGGTAACAGTGCTTTCTCAGAATGCCTGAAGAGCCAGATTTACATCCCCACCACTCATGAGAACCTGGGGACTGTAACACCAACCTTAGAAGGAACAGAAAGACAAATCCCGAGATGTTTCTGGCCAACCAGCTTAACCGAAAGAGTAGGCTTCCGGTTCAGTGAGAGACACTTGCTTCAAGGCATTACGGTGAAGAGCAATAGCAGATGTGCAGCTTGATCTTCATGTGGGTCCTAAACAACTGTAGCGCAGGCTATCTCAAAAGCTGTTGCCTGCAGATGTAATATGTTCTCCTAGCTGGGCTGCCTTGACTGGCCTGAGTGGGAGAAGATGTACCGAACCTTGAGACTTGATGTGCCAGGGTTGAAGTGATACCCAGGGAGTCTGTACCAGCTCAGCGGAGAAGGGGCGGGGGGAAGGATGTGGGAAGGACTGTGAGAGGGAGTGACTGGGATGAGGAGCAGTTAGAGGGATGTAAAGTGAATAAGTAAAACAGAAAAGAAAGGAGAAAAAATGATATGGATAGCACAAATTCAATTTGATAGACTCTTTTTTCAAAATCAGAACACTAATTTAGGAAAATAAAATGAGGGTGGATCTAGAAGGAGCCAACCAAAACAAAGAGTATGACATACTCAAGGAATAAAGAATGTGCATAGTTGGAGCTGGCAGTTCTTTTCCTTAAGAGTAGACAGATCTTTCACATGCTAGGAAAGAAAGTCATGTCAAACAACCATTGACATCATTGTAAATTAGGTAGCTTGGCCATCTAAAATATCTACTAAGAATAAGACATCCTTTCTAACATATCAAGAGTCTGGTATTTCCTAGAAAGATTTTTGTCTTATTAAACTGAGATTCATAATCCTTGTACAATACATTTTCCTCCTTTTCCTTACTATTTTCAAAGTAGATGCAGAAGAGTTACACAAACTATTTGAAGAGATGATTTCTATGAAGAAAATAATTTAATGGCCAAATCAAGGTCTTCATGACAGAGAGCCAAAAGTACAGATTGCCTGAGATGTTGTGTCTTCATATTTTGAAATGAAATAATGCTCAATATTATTAATAAAATTTATTCAAATTTCTCCAACAGAAGCAATTATAGTTTTTAATAAATTTCTTGATATAATAAAATACTATTTTCACAATACGATGTAAACATTTTCCTGTCTTCTAAACAACTTCAGAAAAATGCTTTTAACAGTTACTATTGATAGGATATAATAAAAAAACTAAATTTGATAGATTCATATGAGAGTTATAATTCAAAAATATAGCTTCAAGAAAATATACATTGTAAAAGATACAAAATTTATAATTAACAAATTAAGCAGGCAAAATTCTTCATGTAGATAAATATAAGAGTAGCCTATACAAAACTCTATTTTGTCTCTAACATCAAACCAGTTTACCTGCGACATGTGATTTTCCTCTAAAACACAATGCAGAAAAAAACAGCTCCCTTTCTAAACTGAACAGGAAGCACAATCATGAATTTAACACAACACAAGAGAAATTAAAAGCTGTGTCTCTAGAAATATCGCCATCTGTCTGAAGGACATGTTATGGAGATATGAGACTTAACTACCCATTGTGACATCAACCCATGGATTCCGTTGATCTGCAGATACTACAGGAGTCTCCTGTTACCCACTTTCAAGATGTTCCACCACTCATGCTACTCACTTATCAATGCTACTTTTCAAAGTAAGATGGTAAGTTTTGTAGAGCCAGGGGCTCCCATATCTATTGGGGCACTACACACACACACACCATGGTGCAAAACATGGGAATAGCCAACACTTGCTTCCAATGATATTTTATTTAGCAAGATGTTACATAATCTATAACTCTTTAACTACAGTTGAGTCTATCAGATATTACATAAAAAAATGTTTCTTTTCTATACAGGAAGCTGCCTGACACTGTAATAAGTTTCTCATGAGACTAGTTACCATCTCCTGGGGAAGTTGGCTGCTGTCACAATGTCTCCTGGAATTGTTTTCCTCTTTAACTACTAGAATAGAGAGGACTAGACCTGAAACTCACATCTTCCTACTGCACATGGCTTCACAGAGGGCATTTAAGCTCCTAGTTTAGCTTAAGAATCCACCATTTCCTCAGCCTGTGGCTTGTTTGCACAACACTGCTCTTACTTAGTTTCAAATTTATTTCATGTCTTTTTAAAGTTCCTTTAACTTCTTTTGAAAACAAGACAGAACACAAATTTCATTTCATGAAAGTTTGCTGAAGAAGAAAATGGATAAGGAAAGACTAAATACAGAATTAGGTATTGTGTGCATTATTTTTGGTAACCTTGGAAATCCCTTGTGAAGAAAAGATACTTCTTTAACTGATATTTTATAATTTTAGTTTCCTGAATACAGATACAATGGCACAGTGGCAATCTTGTTATTATGTAATACCAAATATACTCATGCTACAAAATTGTTCCTAATATGTTTAATTTATTTGTTTATTTACTTTATATTTGAATAGCAGCTTCCCTTCCCTCCTTTACTCCCAGTTTCTCCCTCTTATCTCATCCCCCATTCCCCTCTCCCTTTCTTTTCAGAAAAAAAAAAAGAAATTGAAGAAGATATCAGAAGATGGAAAGATCTCCTACACTCATGGATCAGAGGATTAACATAGTGACAGTGGCCATCTTGTCAAAAGTAATGTACAGATTCAACACAATTCCCATCAAACTTTCAATACAATTCTTTATAGACCTTGAAAGAACAATATTCAACTTCATAGAGTTCTTAATTTCTAAAGAAATCACTCTGAACAAGAAAATTGTATTTTACATTGTAGGTGGAACATGGTAAATAAAGAAAATTCAAGAAATTATAGTATATATGGAAATTATTGGCACCAGGAAGCAAAACAACCACTTCTTGAATTATGAATTTTAATGGACATTATCTATCTCTTTTCACCCCTTTCCTCACACACACACACACAAAATTTCCATGGACTGTAGGTTCTTAAAAGACAGAAATGATCCAGAGCTAGATAAGAATAAACTTTCACAAATATTTAAAATATAAATATTTTATATTTTAGTGGAATATCATGTTCAAAACTCAGTTAATTGAATTCTAATGTGACAAATAGTGAATCTGAATAGAGTGTTTATGTTTAGTAATGCTATCATGACCATAAAAAGAAGAAACAGTGACTGAGGAAAACACACACAACATAATCCATAGCTAATAACAAGAACACCTCTACCACAAGAATCATGCCTACCTCTGTTCAAGGCTGAGAGAGAGACCTACTACCAGTCTGCTTAAGATCATTCACCTCAATTTCATCTGTATTTATAAATGGAGTTATCATTAGCATTGTGGCCTTACAGATCTCCATGATTGCTCTCTTTTACTAAAGTATAAAGGAACTCTAAGTGCTTTGTCATAAAATTACCATTAACACAATAAAAATGGGTTAGAATGGTACTAAAAATAATTCAGCCCCAAGGTTACTACCTAATCTGGTAGTGTCCTGAGTGAAGGGCTCACAGCACCACCACCACCCCCAGCTCCATTTGCACTACTCAAGACCCTGCTACATCATTTGCCCATATGTTTGCATGGCTTCAGTGACAGTTCAGATGTTCCTTAGCTGTTGTAACAAAAACATTTAGTGTAAAAGTTTAAAGCACTAGCTACTTTTGTTAATGTCATAATTTTAGGTAAGAAACTAGGAATAAATTAAAGGATTAGTAACACTCAAAGAGAAAGTTTTCATTAATCCCTTTAGCTTGGAAGCAACTGTGAAACTAAGTAGTATATATACAAGATATAGAACATATGCTATATATATGTATGCATATATTATATATGTCATTGATATTTACATGTACACATAACAGATGTACACATTTATTATATGCATATTGCACAAACATTATGCATGTATGCTTGAGTACATGTGCACACACATAAATCATACACAATGCACATATGCCTTAACCCTGAAAATGCTTTTGTTGGCATCGGAACTTACTGTACACTGCCATCCAGGGGCTAGGTACAACATTTTGCATTACTCTCTTGTCAAGAGGCGTTCTAAGTTGCATCCTGGGTAGTCCTCCACGGTAGACTTTAGCATTCCCACTGCATCCCACATTGTGGTGCCATTTCCCGAAGCATAAGAGCTTATTTTAAAGTAAGGCAGAGGAGAGGAAGACAGTAAGAAATGCTAAACAATGAAAGGACCACCAAAAATGAAACCAATTACACTAAGATTGACAACAGAAATAAGACAGGGGGAGAGGAGGAAGAGGAGGTTTATCATGTCTCCATGCCCATTGCTCTGGGTAAATATCCCTCCCCGTAACAATAAAGACAAATAGAGTACAAAGGAAGGATACAGTGGATTACAGACCTGGCTGGTGTTTGATAAATGGCACTCCACTTCACTTTGCTTATTGTGTACTTCATACCTCACTCCTGAATATGGAAGAGAATTTTATTAAAGATTTAGCCACGGTGGTGGTGGTGACTAGCTCACAGTAATTTTCCTACAAAGTAGTTTAATCTATCACAGGGCAGACAGTGTACCTTCTTACCATGTATCATATCTGTCTATTTAGTAAGTGCTATCCAAATCCAATTTCTTTTCATTTTTGGAACCTGTGATGCATATTCAAGATACACTTTCGTTTTGTCTTTGCCCTAAATTGAGTGCCGTATAAGACCCAAGACAAAAGCAGTACTAGTAAAAAGGAAACCTGCACTTAAGGGTTTCTAAACCATTCTGGCCATTTTTTTTTATACTTTGCAAAAAAAAAATAAATTGTATCATTTTAGTGGCATGTAGGATTGGTTATATGTGGAATCACCAAGACCTTTCCTATTTGTGCATCTGAATATGAGGCATTGCATCACTGATTATGAAATGAACTTAGAAAATTATTTCAGTCAAGTTCCAGTTTCAAGCTCTGTGGAGCACATAGGGTTGTGCTTCAGTAATGAGGTGAGTCAGGCAGTAACATGGAAACTGTTTGAACTCAACCAGTCAACAGTCCATTGTGGTATCCCATAAGGGGGGGGGGGGCAAAGTGCTTAAAGGGGGTCACAGGGACCAGGGCAACCTAGTGCTCTCACTCACTCCTGTTTGTGATCTCTGAATACTCCCAACAAAGTGTTTTCAGATACACGGTCCATGCTCCTCTCGTGAGATGCTATTATTTCTACTTTCTTCCCACTATAATGAATTGTTTTCTAACCTAACACTGGTTTCATTAAATGTCTGTGGTCATTTTGTAACAATATGTATTCTGCCACTATGAATTCCTTCCTATTTTCATCATATTCTCATGAATCTTCTTTCAAACTGAACTTGTACATTTTCCAAAATTCTAAAACCTGCTAGCATGTATTTTTGTCCAGCCAAATTTATAATTTAGAATCAGAAACATGTCACTGTCTGCTGTTATGTGAAGGACTCTGAAATCCCACCCAACTCCTATTCACTTGTGATTTCAAACCTTTGTTTGGGTCTTGGGAATGAAATTAAGTGGTACAGCACTTACTAACAATAACAACAAAAATAGTGCATTTGCCTGGTCAATTTCCAGGCTGTTCCCTCTCTCAGCAGTTTGCATTATCAGTTTCCTTTGTCTGATTTTCAATGCAAATACAAGCAATTTGGGAAGAAGTAACAGTAATTCCTGTTAGCAAAGCCTGAGCTTCACTCAACCTCTCAATGTTTTTCATACATATCTGAAAATAGTGAGTCCCACGCCAGGCAGTGATGACTCACACCTTTAATTCCTGCACTCAGGAGGCAGAGATAGGTTACCTCTGAGCTCAATGCCAACCTGGTCTACAGAGCTAGTTATAGCCAGGACTACAAAGTGAAACTCTGTCTCTAAAACACCAGTCCTAATAATAGTGATGGTGATGAATCCTAGGAAGTGACGTATGTAAACAAATCCCTTCCATGCAGAAGAGCACAGTCTAATTGATTTTTTTAAAGGACCTGGTTTCAAATCATCCCTCTGCACTCAGCAGTTCTGAAGCAAGCCTCCTTTATTTCCATGAGCACTGTTGAATTAAAACTTTCTACCACCCATAAGCTATAAACTCTTTGCAACCACAGCTCTCACGTTCTTGGTTTCATGTGTCTCATACTACCACGAATATTCAGTAACTCCTTTAAAAGTGTCCATATTGATTGACATTCAATACAAAGATTGCCCGTTATAAACCCCATGAAACAAAAGTTAATAATCTCACACATATACTGATCTGATTTCCTTATATTGGCATAATACATTTTGCTTAGAAAATTTAGTAATTATTGTTAAATGTGACCTCTCTCCCTGGCAGTTTCCTCTATAAACCATGAATATCATTAAGCTGCATTGTAACCAATTCACATCCATAAATTCAGCTGTCCTGTTAACCACTGTAAGGCCTACGTGGTTCTAACAGGAAAATATAAGAAGGCTGGCCACCATATAAACATGGCTCCATTTCATTTAGATTGCAAAATGGCTGGCTTCTTTGAAACACTATCATTTAAAACTCCAAAGGAATAATATTGATATATTTTTATAAGTGTTTCATAATCAAAAATTCATTAACATATGTTGGAGGATTTAAATTTGCAATGGCAATAGAAAGCAAATATTTATAATAATTTTGTATTTGATATATATCACCTGTGTTGAGTCAGGAAACTTCCTTATCATTAATCCAAGAGTAACTTGGAAGTCAGATTGGCCTCTGCAGTGGTTAATAGGGAGAGGGAAGTTATGCCTGAGTCTTGATCATGACCATGGTATATAGAGGAAACTTCCAGAGAAAGAGGCCACATTTAACAATAATTATTAAATATAATAATCAAAAACTTATTATGGATCAGTATTAGTGTAATTGTTAACCATTTTCATAGGTTCTGAGAAGGATTGTTCAAGTAACAAGGAAAACAGTAAATTATATCATAATAAGGATTTTAAAAGCACAAGAACATTGATCACTTTAAGAATGACTATTACTATATTGTGGGCAGGAGACTGACAAAAATCTACAGTTGATCTTAGCCAAAAGGCCGAGATGCGATGACTGACAAAAATCTAATCATCGAAGGAAAAATATTTCACAGATTTTTCCTAAAAGAAAAAAAAGAAAAAAAAACCTGTTATACCTAAGTCTATACTACACGTTAAGTCATGGTATATTTTATGTATCCACTGCCTTTAAATTCTTCTGGACTGACTCTTCCTAAGTAAAATAAAAAAGTACTGGCGAAAGGTTTGATTTTTATGTTACTTTATACTCAAGCCAGAATATATTTAAGAACATAACCATCAGTTAGAATGAAAGACATAATGTACTGGTAAACGCTGAGTCTTTAAGATGTGTTCACCAGTACTGATGCTTCTCACAAAAAGTAGAAATTAACCCCATTTAATGAAAGAAGATCTGGAGATTCGTAAAACTGAGTTGATGTTCACTCTTCCGGAAGAATCAGTTACTGGGTCAGAAATACAATCAAATGTCAGGTTGAAAAGTCCACTTTGTATGGCTTACACCGCACGGTACCCACTGCCGCACAGCGCCACCTGGCAGCAGGTTGAGGAACTGTGAGCAGGCAGCTCCGAGTACAGTCACCTGCATGCTGACTAAAAGAACCCAACAGGCACAGACTTCGTTTTCTTCATTTAAAAATGGGCACACTCGCGCAACACCTCTGAAAAGGTAAGCTGTTTATCGCTTTATTTTGGTTTACGGGTTTTTTTTTTTCTGTTTTTACCTTTTAAACATTTCCATTTAGAGCTTTGAATTTTTAAACACCATCTGTACAGTGACTGAGCTCAGCTGATGATGATGAATGAAGCTTTGGTTTTCAATAAAAAAAAGTTTGTCCTGTGTTTTCAAGATTTTCGCGAATTGATTTACAAAGAAAAGCTCGGTGTTCACTGGAGTTTCACCGTTTGACGCTTGAGAAGGTATAGCAAACACAAAAGACTAAGAACGTCTCGTTTGCTTGAACCTTTCCTACTTTTCCTTGCAAGGTACCCACACATACTTCCAGTGCCATTAGTGTCTAAGACGTGGCTTATACACATTAATACAAACAACATCAGTCTCCAGCCTTGCGGTTTTCTCTGCATCGTGATTTACTTCCGCTGAATCCACGTAAGCAAGGGGAGACACGTACAAACGAAGATCTTCAACAGTGACCATTTTTTCAATCTAACAACAACAAAAAAAAGTTTCATCCTTTGACAAGGGAATTTTGGCATCTGTTTTTCCCGACTCCTATACAATGATCATTTGCTTCCCTGACATCTTTATAGTTGCACATTAAAGACAATAAAAGCAGGGAGAACATTAATTAATGGCAGTTGTCACCTGACTTCCAGTATTACTAATACCCCCAACAAATCAACACCAGCTCACTGAGCCTAACACTAACTCGTTCACATTCACACTCAGCCTCCTGCTCTGGTTAATAAGTTGCTGACTCTGACATGTCTCTGAATCCTAGTATGGTTACCCTTGACCAGTCATAAAGGAAGGAGTCTTTGATGTCTCCCTAACTTGCGAAACAATTGGCACTTAAATATATAAGAGAAGGCTAAGCTGTTCACACCATGCTTTCTAGTTTATCCTGCAGTACCTCATAATGAAAATGTACCATAGGACCAATCAAAACCCTCATAGCTTATGGGTATCTGAAGGCTTTCAGAACTGTTTGCTCTATAAAGGTTACAAGACGGAGGCACAACGAATTAGAGTGACATCATACATTCAGATACTTCTCACATTTTCATTTAGATTTCATACAGTAGATCTTAAGATGTAGGGATATGATGTTATAGGTCAAACTAGTTTAAATCACTCCTGTTGATTATCTTCCCTTCTTTCTCCAAACCTCAGGATTTGAACAATAGTCCCCATCTGTACCTCTCCACATTGGTGGAGATTTTTCCTAGGGAATGCTGAGGGCGACTGTCTTAGAGCTTTACTGCTGTGACCAGACACCATGACCAAGTCAAGTCTTATAAAGGACATTTAATTGGGGCTGGCTTACAGGTTCAGAGGTTCAGAGTCCAGTATCACTAAGGCAGGAACATGGCAGCATCCAGGTAGGCATGGTGCAGGAGGAGCTAAGAGTTCTACATATTCATCTGAAAGCTGTTGTGAAAGACTGACTTCCAGGCAGCTAGGGTGAGAGTACTAAACCCACAGCCACAGTGACACACCTACTCCAACAAAGCCACACCTCCTAATAGTGCCACTCCCTGGACCAAACATATACAAACCATCACAGTGACCCTGAGGAAGTGAGAGGCAGGCTTATACAGAATCTCTGTAACTTCATGCTCACATTTATTCTAAGTGACCAGCATGTCGCACAAAAATCATAGCTTCCAGCATGACGCTTAAAGACAGCTCAAAGCAGAAAAGCCCCATATTAACAGACTCTGAACACAGTTGAAAAAAATTATGCTTTGGATTATACAGCTCTGCAGTCTCTGCTGAGCCATCATTGCTTAATATTATCATAAGGCAGAATAGACATACACATATAGAACCAATATGTGGAACTCGTACTGAAGAACTTTTACACCCTATTTCCTACTCTCTTGGTTCACCTCTTTGCTACAGCTTCTACTGTAAGACCCAGTTGCCTTCACAATTGAACTCCAGACCCTACAGCTCAGGGCCACTGTGTTCCTGTACCAAAACATACTGCATAATTTATAGTGTCTAGTAGAAACAAACAAACAAAAAAAGAAACCAAGAGATGTTTTGTTCACAAATAATTATAGATTTCAAAGAGTAAGAACACAAAGTTAAACCAAGCATTACAACCTCCGATCTCTGTGCCCTCTTGAGTGCACAGTTAACAACCAGCCTGGTTTGCTTGGTCTCTGTAAATTCCTCTGCTGCAATCCCATGTTAGTTATCTGCCAAATTATCTCTGGAAGTGAACAACTGCTGAGAAACTCCTAAGCAGTATATGCTGAAGCGGGTAGAAAAAAACAAAAAACAGAAACAAAACACATGTTCCCTTTTTCTGTCTACCGAGAGAATGCAAGTTGGTAACATATTTTAACTGTTCTGCATTTCTCAGTTCTGCTCCTGAAAATCAGTCCCCAAATACCTTAACAGAGAAAGAGTGTTGGTATCGGTGTCTGTTTTGAGAGATGACCTATAAAATGGTGGCAGGAAGAGGTTGGATGGCAAGAGTAGGAACAAGAACATAAACCTGTACCAGTTTGAAGACAGAGTAGCCATAGATGGGATACAGCTCAGCGCAAGATGGCTTGCCTAGAAAGAGTAATAGACTACATTTAAATCCCACTACTCGGGGTGGGGCTGAGATAATAACAAAGAAGTTCTTGATTAGAAAAAAAAAGACAGATAAGTAACAAGGAAATGAAGGGGGTGATTTTAGAAATTAGACATTAGAATTTAGAAATTTAGAAATTTAGAAAACTGATTAAAAGCACTTAGCAAATGATTGAACATGGGAAGTAAAGGTTCAAAATTTAAGAGAGTTTCACTTTTTTAAGTCAATTCTAATGTTTATATTTTATAGTGTTTGCTATAGCTTAGAAGTTGCTGTGTAGTATAAACGGGCCTTGAATTTATTTTTCTTTTAATTTTACTATTTTTCCACTTATTCTCTTTATATCCCGCTCACTGCCCCCTCCCAGTCACTCCCTCCCACAATTCTTCCCACGCCCTGTCCCCTTCTCCTCTGAGCAAGTGGTGCTCTCCACCCAGTGGGTATCCCCCCACCCTTGTGGGTTTTTTTTTCTGTTTTCTTTTTTATTATTATTATCAATTAGTTTTTATTAGATATTTTCTTAATTTACATTTCAATTGTTATCCCGAAAGTTCCCCCCTGCCCCCGCCCTGCTCCCCTGCCCACCCACTCCCACTTTTTGGTCCTGGCGGTCTCCTGTATTGGGGTATATAAAGATTACAATACCAAGGGGCCTCTCCACCCAATGATGGCCGACTAGGCCATCTTCTGTCTGCTACATGTAGAGCTAAAGACACATGTTCTGGGGGTTCTGGTTAGTTCATATTGTTGTTCCTCTTCTAGGGTTGCAGACCCCTTTAGCTCCTAGGGTTCTATCTCTAGCTTCTCCATTGTGGGCCCTGTGTTTCATCATATGATTCCAACCCTTGTATTTTAAATCTCTGTGAGACAAGGTGCTTTCTCTTCCATTCATGACTTTGAACTTATAATCTTCCTAGCTCTGGTTTGTTTCTGCTGGACTTGCAAAAGTGCTATGGCCCAAGTGGATTAAGAGGGGTGTGCACTTGACTCTGTTAAGACTGATTCAGGCAAGGACATCATCAGTGAATACCCGACTGTTGGGACTGATACAGGCAAGGCCACAGTAATAGTGTAACTACAAAAGCATAAATAGTCCTGAAGACAGAAAGGATTGGAGGACTTTTCTCAAAATTTGTTATAATTACTTTTGCTGTTTATTTTTAGTGGTAGCCTGTTGTCACTTGAAATACTTCCATCAGAATTACAAATATTAGGGGTCTGGAGAGATGACTGAGGTTAAGAGCACTGGCTGCTCCTGCAGAAGACTTGGATGAATTCCCAACGCTCATACTTATACACAGCTGCCTACCACTCCTATTCTGGGGGTCTAATGCCCTCTTCTCACTTCCACAGGGACCAGGAACACGCATGGTAAAACAGACATATACACAGTCAAAACATTCATACAATTAAAAAAAGATATAAAAAATTTAAAGAGAACTACAAATATAAGAGGAAGAAAACTGACCAAATGATATTATACTGCATGATTTCAGTATTGTGTAATTTTTAACAAATACTTTAAAATTTCAAAATACATTTTTTGCAACTATTCTATCTCACCAAATGTATTATATTACTTTATTATGAAGCTAAAATGCTAACACTGCTAAATTCTGGGAAATTTCCAGTTTTAAGCTCCCAAAAATTTTCCATCTGACCTTAGGTATTTGACCAGGAGCTACAGGAAAGTTTTTCTTCTTCAGTAAAATTTACTCCCAGGGTTTCATTTTTATAAGAAACTGATAAGAGGCTGGTAACATCACAGTATCAGTTGTACCTAGAATGTCCAAATGTGGCTGGATTAACCCGTCTTGGGCAGAATTAGTCTGTACCTGTATTTGGAACTGGCCTTCATATGTAATGTGTTATTGATATATCTGTGCTTCCTAACATTTTGTCTTCAGGATTACATGAACTTTCACAGTCACAGACTTTATTGAAGGTAAAACCATCCACATTAATGCCTTAAGTGCCATTGGCATTGTGGACCCAGTGTTTTGATAATTCTAAACAACCAGCTTTGCCTTTTAAAAATGGCCAAAAAGCAACACATGACAAAGAAGTTGTCAGGTTATCAAGACCAAGCTGAGAAAAGGCCTGAACCAGGACAGGTACATGGTATCATAGACTCCAAGACCATAAAATTAAAAGTATCATATAACCAGGAAAATAAAGAAAATTAAAATAAATGATAGGAAGACTTTCTTTCAAAGTGAAATGACCCAAATAATAAACTAAATATCAAAGTTTGTACTATTAAAGTTACAAAACTTATGTACTACATTAAGATCTTAACTAAAGAACATCACAATGTATTTACAAGGCACACATATACAAAATAAAGGACAAACATCCATAGAAAACATTAATTCTTCTTAAATCTAGAATAAAAATAAGTAAAGTAACAACTAGTAAGCACAAGGCATTGTAATACACAAGAAATTACAAGTAGCAAAGACAATTGCAATATATTTAAATTTAATAGGCAATAAAATGTATATTAAAATGATATGTCACCCCTCATATAAAATTGGGTGAAAAAGAATCTCAAATCTGATAAGCATTAGAGACTAGGAAGAAGTTCTATTAAGTCTATACTACTTACTAAATCTATACATGGGCACAGGAACATAGAAAGAACTCTTGGTAATATCTCTTCAAACTTAAACTATAAATGTGTAGTTCTACTACCTACAATCCCACATTTAGGTACCACAACTAGAAGAAAAATTAACACATGTAAGCAAGAAGACAGGTACAAGAAAATGCTGGCTGAAGACTTTTTATCATAGCAACACTATGAAAAGAAATAGATAATTATTTCCAATAAAAAAAAAGGGCTAAATCAACATTTAATTACTTTTAGGAATGAGCTTGAGTTTGAGAATGTGTTAGCAATGGGATCTTTAAATTCATTTTTACTGTTTTAATGTTGCATAAGGAGAGCTCATTCAAGTATTACTTGGGTAATTAAAAAGCAAAGACTTTCTAGAAGATTGGGATAATTTGTTTTTGCTAAAACAAAAAAGCAAATCTCAAGAAAACCACATACTGTGTAATTCCATTTATGTAACATTTTTTTTAAACTATAAAATATTTACACAAGGAATGCAGATTGGTAGCTCCCAAAGGTAGGAGATGGGGTGTGGAAGGAACACAGCGAGATGACAGAAGGAACAGCTCAGGATTGTCAGGGAGGGAGATGCTCTGTTTGGTGCCTTTTCTGAGTCAGTGGAGCATGTACTAGTTCTATGATCGTTTATTGTGTGTTTAGTGTATCTAAACACACAACCGTGCACAAATGAGGACTAGGAAACCTGACTAAGATAGAATGTAATCATTATACTGGATATGATTTTATGACATAGTCGTGTGTGTATGTGTGTGTGTGGTAAGATGGGTAGACACTGGATGAAACTATTGACTTATTGACTGCCTGTACATACAAAGAAAATGGCAAAATCACATATGACAACCAGAACCTAACTGAGTCTCCAGAGCACTATAGTCAGACTGCTCAGGCTTCCATCAATAAGGGTTGGGTTTCATTTTGTTTTCTTCCTTTCAACTTAGATCAACTAGAAAAAGTCAAATATGCCTTCCAAACACACCCCGAGTGCTTTCTCTAGTTAACCTATTCCCAGTGTCCTCCCATTGACAGCTTTCAGTCTGGCCATACCTGAGGCCATTTTCTTTCTTTTTACCATTAAATTTTTCCCACTCCTCCTCTGACTTTGAGTCTCTGACAAATGCATTAAAGTGATGATATAGCTACTTCCTTTCTTCTGTCAAGCTTTGAATAATTCCATTTTCATTTGAGGGCTTTATTTCTACGGTATAAGCAGATCTCTTTATGTTACTTCTTATGACTTCATGTGGCTCTACACTTGTCTCAGTAATAACTTCAACTATATACATGTCTAAATTTAAAAGGATTTTGAGCAAACAGTGGTCCTTTGTGTCCCTGCCCCTTCCATACATCCTTGCTCTATTGTGGTTGACTTCAGCAATATTATGTATAGAATAGAAAAGCATTAAAAGAAAATAATGGAGTTGGCAACTTTTAAATACCATTTTTGTTTTATTTAGACTTAAAAAAAATAAAAACCTTCAATTGCCAAAGCATGAAATAATCTTCAATTATATAAAACTGCACCACTGTGCCCCATTTGTTCCAGCCATTTGATTGGGATCTGAAGATGGAAACACCTGGTACCAAGAGCAATGACCTTCTTTCCTACTATTTATTTTACAGTTTAGAACTTAGAATATGTGGGTACTGCTGATCAAAAGAAACATTTCACAATAGCCTGTGAAAATAGGTTCTTTTAATACAGTTAACAGCCTTCTAAAAACTGTACACCAGCGCACTCACAAGTTTAAGCCCAGCTGCCTTTACCATCACCACAAAACGACTGGGACAGTAAGCCAAACCATTTGTGCTAATGTGCATAAATTTGCACACAGAAGCAAATAACCAGAACAGGCTCAGAGCAGTAGTCACAGTGCCCCTGGAAGCACCACAGTTTTCAGCTGCCATTATTAAATGTGACATGAGACATTTTCATGGCACTAGCTCCTGCTACTCAGAAGGTATGAAGTGAACAGTGGAAGTGAATTAAGTCTTGGGTCATGGGCACCTTGCCATAGAGCCACAGACCTTTTATTCACAGTCTGTGCAGCAGTGCTCCCAGGTGACTCATCGGTGTGGCAGGTCTAGATGTGTAGACATGCTTATACAAACTACCTCAAATGTGCTTAGATAAACATGCTTGGAATAAATAATGGGAATTGTTATGCAGTTCCTAATTCAAATACGGATCATTAAGTAATTTAATTTGATAGTTCAAGAAAAAAATTTAAAGGTTTAATTGCAAATTATTTTCTTTTTTATTGGATATTTTCTTTATTTACATTTCAAATATTATCTCCCTTCCTACTTAAACCTCCTATCCTTTCCACCCCCCCCCTGTCCACCCTGCATCTATGAAGATGTTCCCCCATCCACCTCCCACACTAGACTCCCCACCCTCACATTCCCCTTCACTGGGACATCAAGCCTTCACAGGACCAAGGGCCTCTTCTCCCATTGATGCCCAAAAAAGATATCCTCTACTACATATGAGGAAGGAGTCATAATTCCATCTATGTGTACTCCTTGGTTGGTGGTTTAGTGTCGGGGAGCTCTGAAGAGTTTGGTTGGTTGATATTGTTCTTTCTATGAGGTTGCAAACCCCTTCAGCTCCTTCAGCACTTCCTCTAATTCCTCCAATGGGAACCCCGTGCTTGGTCCAATGGTTGCTTGCCAGCATCCACCTCTATGTCATGATCTAGCAGAGTCTCTCAGTAGATAGCTATATCAGTGTGCACTTCTTGGCATCTTCAGTAGTGTCTGCCTTTTGTGACAGTATATGGGATAGAACACCAGGTGGGGCAGTCTCTGGATGGCCTTTCCTTGGGTCTCTGCTCCACATTTTGTCTAAGTATTTACTCCCATGAGTATTTTGTTCCCACATCTAAAAAGGACTAAAGCACCTACATGTTGGTCTTGTTCCTTCTTAAGTTTCATGTAGTATGTGAATTGTATCTTGGGTATTCCAAACTTTTGGGCTAATATTCACTTATCAGTAAGTGCATGCTATGTGTTCATAGAGTTAGAAAGAGCAATTCTTAAATTCTTTCACTTGCTTGGTTAGAGTAACACCAAGGTATTTTATATTATTTCTGACTATTTTGAAGGGTGTCATTTCCCTAATTTCTTTCACAGCCTACTTATCTTTGAGTAGAGGAAGGCTACTGATTTGTTAGAGTTAATTTTATATTAACTCTATATCAGACAGTTTGCTGAAGTTGTTTATCAGGTTTAGGAATTCTCTGGTGGAACTTTTGGGGTGATTTAAATATATGATCATATCCTCTGCAAATAGTGATATTTTGATTTATTCCTTTCCAATTTGTGTCCCTTTGACCTCCTTTTGTTGTCTAATTTCTCTGGCTAGGACTTCAAGTACTGTGTTAAATAAATAGGGAGAAAGTCTAGCCTTGTCTAGTCCCTGATTTTAGTGAGATTGCTTCAAGTTTCTTTCTATTTAGTTTGATGTTGGCTACTAGCTTGCTGTATATTGCTTTTATTATGTTTAGGAATGGGCCTTGAATTCCTGATCTTTCTAAGACTTTTAACATGAAAGGATGTTGAATTTTGTCAAAAGCTTTCTAAGCATCTAATGAGATAATCATGTGTGTATTTTTTTTTAGTTTGTTTATATAGTGGATTATGTTGATGGATTTCCATATATTGAACCATCCCTGCATCCCTGAGATGAAGCCTATTTGATCATGATGGATTATCATTTTGATGTGTTCTTGGATTTGGTTAGCAAGAATTTTATTGAGTATTTTTGCACAGATATTCATAAGGAAAACTGGTCTGAAGTTCTCTTTCTTTGTTGGGTCTTTGTGTGGTTTAGGTATAATAAGCATAATTGTGGCTGAATAGAATGAATTGGGTAGTGTTCCTTCTGTTTCTATTTTCTGGAATTGTTTGAAGAGTATTGATATTATGTCTTCTTTGAAGGTCTGATAAAATTCTGCACTAAACCCACCTGGTCTTGGGCTTTTTTTTTTGGTTGGGAGACTGCTAATGACTGTTGCTATTTTTTAAGGGATTATGGGACTGTTTATAAGGTTTATCTCATCCTGGTTTAACTTTAGTACCTGATATCTGTCTAGAAAATTGTCCATTTCATCCATATTTTCCAGTTTTGTTGAATATAGGCTTTTGTAGTAGGATCTCATGAATTTTTCAATTTCCTCAGTTTCCATTGTTATGTCTTCCTTTTCATTTCTGATTTTATTAATTTGGATACTGCCTCTGTGTTCTCTGGTTAGTCTGGCTAAGGGTTTGTCTACTTTGTTGATTTTCTCAAAGAACAAGCTCCTGGTTTTGTTAACTCTTTGTATACTTCTTTTTGTTTCTGCTTAGCTGATTTCAGCTCTGAGTATGATTATTTCCTGCTATCTACTTCTCATAGATATATTTGCTTCTTTTTGTTCAAGAGCTCACAGGTATGCTGTCATGTGTATGCTCTCTCCAGTTGTTGTTTTTTTTTTTTTCACTCAGAATTATGAGTTTTCCTCTTAGGACTGCTTTCATTGTGTCCCATAAGTTTGGGTATGTTGGGCCTTCATTTTCATCAAATTCTAAAAAGTCTTTAATTTCTTTATATTTTTCTTGACCAAGTTATCATTTAATAGATTGTTGTTCAACTTCCATGTGTATGTGGGATTTTTCTTGTTTTTGTTTTTGTTGAAGATCATCCTTAGTCCTTGGTGATCTGGTTGGATGCATGGGACTGTTTCAATCTTCTTGTATCTGTTGAGGCCTGTTATGTGACTGATTATATGGTCAGTTTTGGAGAAGGTATCATGAAGTGCTGTAAAGAAGGTATATTCTCTTTTTCTTAGGATGAAATATTCTATAGATATCTGTTAAATCCATTTGGTCCATAACTTCTATTAGATTCAATGTTTCTGTTTAGTTTCTCTTTCCATGATCTGTCCACTGGTGAGAGTTGGGTATTAAAGTCTCCCCTTGTTATTGTGTGATGTGCAATGTGTGATTTGAGCTTTAGTAAAATTTCTTTTATGAATGTAAGTGCCCTTGCATTTGGAGCATAAATGTTCAGAATTGAGAGTTCATCTTGGTAGATTTTTCCTTTCATGAGTATGAAGTGTCCATCCCTATTTTTTTTTTAACTTTTTGTTGAACGTCAATTTTATTCAATAGTAGAATGGCTACTCCAGCTTGTGTCTTGGGACCATTTGCTTGGAAAAATTGTCCAGCCTTTCACTCTGAGGTAGTGTCCGTCTTTGTCACTGTGGTGCATTTCCCATATGCAGCAAAATGCTGTGTCTAGTTTACATATCCAGTGTTTTAGTCTATGTCTTTTTATTGGGGAATTGAGTTCATTGATGTTAAGAGATATTAAGGAAAAGTGATTGTTGCTTCCTGTTTTGTTTTGTTTTGTTTTTTTCTTAGAAGTGCACTTTTGTTTGTGTGGCTATCTTCTTTTGAGTTTGTTAAAAGGTTACTTTCTTGCTTTTTCTAGGGTATAGTTTCCCTCCTTGTGTTGGTGTTTTCCAACTATTATCCTTGGTAGGACTAGATTTGTGGAATTATTTTATGTAAATTTGTATTTGTCACAGAATGTCTTGGTTTCTCCATCTATGGTAATTGAGAGTTTTGCTGGGTATAGTAGCCTGGGTTGGCATTTGTGTTCTCTAAGGGTCTGTATGACATTTGTCCAGGATCTTCTTGCTTTTATAGTCTCTGGTGAGAAGTCTGGTATAATTCTAATAGGTCTGCCTTTATATGTTACTTGACCTTTTTCCCTTACTGCTTTTAATATTCTTTGTTTTGTGCTTTTAGTGTTTTGATTATTATGTGTCTGGAGGAATTTCTTTTCTGGTCCAGTCTATTTGGAGTTCTGTAGGCTTCTTGTATGTTCATGGGCATCTCTTTCTTTAGGTTAGGGGAGTTTTATTCTATAATTTTGTTGAAGATATTTACTGGTCCTTTAAGTTGAGACTCTTCACTCACTTCTATAACTATTATCCTTAGGTTTGGTCCTGGATTCTCATTGTGTCCTGGATTTCCTGGATGTTGGGGGTTAGGATCTTTTTGTGTTTTGCATTTTCTTTGTCTGTTGTGTCCATGTTTTCTATTAAATCTTCTTTACCTGAGAGTCTCTCTTACATCTCTTTATTCTGTTGGTGATGCTTTCATCTATGACTTTTGATTTCTTTCCTAGGTTTTGTATCTCCAGGATTGTCTCCCTTTGTGGCTTCTTTATTGTTTCTATTTCCATTTTTAGATCCTGGATGGTTTTTTTCAATTCCTTTACCTGTTTAGTTGTATTTTCCTTTAATTCTTTAAGGGATTTTTGTGTTTCCTCTTTAAGGGCTTCTACCTTTTTAACCTGTGTTCTCCTGTATTTCTTTAACTATTTGTGTCCTTCTTAATGTCTTCTATCATTATCATGAGAAGTGATCTTAAATCCAAATCTTGCTTTGTCAGTGTTACAGGGTATTGAAGACTTGTTATGGTGGGAGAACTGGGTTGATGCCAGATAACCTTGGTTTCTGTTGCTTGTGTTCTTGTGCATGCCCCTGGCCATCTGGTTATCTCGAGTGCTACCTGCCTTTGCTGTCTCTGACTGGATCCTGACTTTCCTGTAATCCTGGTTGTGTCAGAACTGTCTCTGTGATCCTGTGATTCTGGGATTCAGGGTGTGGCAGGACTCCTTGGAGTCAAGCTGCCTCTGGATCCTGAAATCCTGGTGTGACCAAGCTCCTGAGATCCTGTGATCCTGGGCATGTTAGAACACCTGTGATTCTTGGCCTGTTAGAGCACCTGGAAGTAGAGCTTCCTCTGGGTGTTGCAGGACTGGGTGCATAGCTAGCACCCTAGGTCTGCTCAGGAACTGACTCAGACCTAAAGGAACCCGTGCTACTGGCCAGGCAAATTATTTTCTTAAAAAAAAAAAAGCTTTAGTCCAAAAAATCTTTCAAATTCTTAAAAAAAAATGTTAAGGTTCAATTACAAATAAATCACAGAAACATGTAATAATTATAGATGAGGTTGCTTAGTCAGCTCAGAAGCCCCAGGACATCACTGAAATTGCTGGGAATCTACAAAGAAGATGTAGCTCAGCTCAGACTCAGCCAATTGTGACATGCAAAGGAGCAACATTTTTGAAAATTCAGCTTTAGTAACTTAAAATTTGGAAACTCTTTCTTATAATAAAATTATCACACCCTTTCCAGAGAGGTGTAACTCTTTGTCCATCAGAGTGACATTTTGCAATTTTCAAAACTTCTTTGTGTTCAGATTCTTTTCCTATTAGAATTAGAATCATGCTATTCATGTAGAGTAATTAAAAGTTAAATTTTAAAAAATAAATGTAGTTAGAAAACTATAATGCTAAGCACACAATCAAATTTAGAGTTAACTGCATTTTTGACAAGTAAATGTTCCTTTCAATGGTAATTGGCAGAGAAGCATAATCACCTACCAATAATTAATTATGATAGAATAACTTGAGTTAAAGAATTATCAGGAAAAGAAAATAACACCATTTAGACAGGGTGGTGTTATGATTATTTCTTTAGTGAATTAAATGAGGTACTGCAATGTCTTAATCAAATTTTAAAAAAGGAATAATATGATATTTTCTAGTAGTCTTTAATAAAAATCCCCAAATAGGTAAAGATAATAGTCATAACTACCAGTATTTGGAAGCTACCAAAATGTAATACAGATAAATGACATCAAAACAGAAATAAATAAACAAATAAGTAAGTAATAAGAGACAGAAAAACTATCTCAAAAGATCCTTAACACTATGAATTATTTGTGATCAAACAAAAAATTAGATAAGAAACATTATTACTGATGCCACAGAAAAACCAAGAATCATAAGTGGTTGTTTAAAAATTCATACCAACAAATCAGATGACTTAGATGAGACAAATTAACTTCTAGAACTATATATCATATCAGGACTACAAAATATGAAGAGATCAATATTAAATATAGTAATCATATCTATAATAAAGTCGCACATGATGAAGTCTATGACCCAGTAATGTCACCGCCCAACGCTACATATTTAGAGAAATAGAAAAAACTGTTTCTAAAATTATTCCAAATGTTGAAGAAAAAGAAAATTTCCGAACTCATTTTATGAGATCATAATTACCATGATTAAATCATAAGAAAATATATTCCTAGAAAAGGAAACAGGCTAATCTCTCTGATGAACATGCTGTGAAAACTCTCAATAAAATACTGGTAAGTTAAATTCAATAGACACTAAAAGAATCAATCAGTGTGATCCAATAGGCTATCAGGAGTCAAGGACAATTCAACATATTCAAACATGTAAAAAAGGATCTACCACATTACTGTAATGAGGAATAAAACACTATAGTTATTTTAATACATTCAAAACTTGCTATAACAAAAATTCATTGTTCTCTCAGTAAAAATCACAACAAAATAGATATAAAAGTTTAAATTTGATAGTACCAACAAACATCCAATGTCATATATATGCTTTGCTTATGGCAGAAGTATGGAAAGGCTGACTTTTTCCATTATATTCAATATTTTCATGAAAAATCATAGTCAGGGCTATCAAGTAAAGAAAAGAGATAAAAGGAATCCAAATTAGAAAAAAAAAAAGTCAAAAGTACTTTTTGCAGATCTTGTAACACCACACAGAAAAACTATGAAGATACCAAAAACCTGTAAGAACTAAAATTTCATGTGGATACAGTCAACACACAAAAATTAGTAGTATTTTTATGTTCTATCTACTATATAAACAATAACTCAAGAAAACATTTCTCTTTACAATAGCATAAAAATAAACAAAAAAAAATACTTAAGAATAATTCAGCTAGGAGTGTGAATAAATGTACAGTAAAAATTGTAAATCTACCCACTCTTGAAAAATTAAAGACAGCCTGGTGAGATGGCTCAGTGGGTAAGAGCACTGACTGCTCTTCCAAAGGTACTGAGTTCAAATCCCAGCAACCACATGGTAGCTCACAACCACCTGTAATGAGATCTGACGTCCTCTTCTGGTGCATTTATAGTCAGCTACAGTGTACTTATGTGTAATAAATAAATAAATAAATAAATAAATAAATGTAAAAAAAATTAAAGACATAATTAAGGAAATATGTTCTCGTTAATAAAACAGATAGAGATTTAAACAGTTGTTACTAAAATGTCTGTGGTATTCAGAGCCATCTACTTCAAAATGCTAATGCTATTTTACACTGATTACACTGATTCTCATTTTACAATGAGAATGGCTGCATTACTACATACAGATATACAAAGTATCCAGGAAAGAGCCAAGAAATATAAAGCAAAGAAACAGCTAAAATTGACAAACTACCTGGTAACAAGACATACTACAAAGTGATAGTAATTAAAACAGCATGTGATTTGAATAGAGCTGTCTTCTTCACCATGTAAAATATTATATCTTTTATTTTACTGAAGAAAATTCTTAGAAATTGAATTCTAGGATTTTAAAGCAAGGCTAGTAGTCTATTTTCAAAGTGAAAGTCAAGATCCTTTGTACTCTGGTGAACATTTATTTTCCCTGATTCTTTCCTTTCCATTATGTGAACCATGGGCTCTCCATCTAGCCACTGGTATTCTACCAACAGATAGTTGTCCTGTTGATGTTAAGTTTAAAGCCAAATGGAGCTAGAGTGATCAAGTTTGACAAAACCTAAGTAGATACTCTATCTGTATTAAACAAATACCAAACTAGTCATGCTTTTATGAGTTGTGGAAGTGTTTATCTCCAATTTTAGTGTAAAACAAGTTACTTTAACAAAGTCTCTTGACATTTGATGATTTATAGAAACTTTCTATTAATTTTAAGACACAAAAATTCATTATAAAATAGAAATAACATTTGTTAGATGGTGGAATAAAAATTCACTATGCTCTTTACCCTAAAAGGTCTCAGAATTGATAATACAAAAGCCAAGAATTCTCTTGTAAGAATTTCAAAAAACTGCAATTAAGAAGCTGCAGTAACTGAGATGATCAGAAGGCTAAGTAGGGTCATACTCACATGAACAAGAAGAACCACTTCATTTTATCCTTCTCCAAAAATAGACAATTTTGTCTCAGGATCTTTAAGGCTTGGAGCAACTAGGAGAATATGTCTAATTTGTAACTTTCCTCTTGGTATAGAAAGAAAAAATGGATTTGGCATTTCTTACTTGCTGTGGGCTACACACAGGACTAGAATGTGTCTCAGCTACTTTGGAGAGTTGATCGGGAAGGATAATGCTTGATTCAGCCCACTGAGCCAAAAGGGAGATAGGTTTCTACTATAAAGGATCTGTACACTGTAGACAGACATCACAAAGAGTAAACAAAGAAAACTCTGGTTAATCTCTCCATCTTTATAATAATGTGCACACAGCTGGAGCAGCTGCAGCCTCTAGAGCTAATTTCAAGGTTCCACAGAGTCTTTGTTTGGACTGATTGACAGGATCTTTCTGCCTGAAACTAGTCAGTGAAGATTGAGAGAAGTAGCTTTTTATTTTTAAATGCATAAACCACAGTTGAAAACAATTCAAGATAATTAATTGTTCAGTTATTTTTAAGCCATTCTCTAAAACAGGGTAATGATGAACAGATGAAATCAGGAAGGCAATAAATGAACAAAATAGTAACAGTATCAAGAAAGAAGAAAATATTAAGACTAGAAACAAACGCTGGAGCTGGTTTATTATTTTTAAAAAGTGGATCGTTAACAAAATCTCTAGAGGAGTAAAATACCCCAGGTATCACAGAGGGAGAACATTGAGCTAAGCTGGAGGCAGGCAGCTTTGTATGAGCAGATCAGACAGGAACTGAAGGAAGTGAGTCTCAACCCACACTCCTTTGCTCACCAATCTCTAGAAGCTTGCATGGACAGTTACTTTTCTGACTGTAGTGCAAGGAATAAGTAATTACTGCTTGTAGAAAAATAAACATTTACAAATATATGGAAAATACTCTTGTAAACAATGAGAAATAGTTGGGCTGGATAGATAGCTCAGCAGTTAAGAGCACCTGTTGCTTTTGTAGAAAACTCACTTTAAAGACCCAATGCCCACATGATGGTAGCCCATAACTATCCATAACACCGATTCCAGAGGATCTGACGGCCCCTACTTAACTCTGTGGGCACCAGACATAATATACAGACAGACAGACAGACAAAAAACTCATATACATAAAATAATAAATCTAAAAGTAAAACCAATAAAAGCAATGGTAATCTAAAATGTCTTAAAGAAAATGAAAACAATTGTGCATATGAAACTTATGAAGTGCAACAAAAACAGTGCTAAGAGGATATTTTGTTATTTTTAAAATCAATATATTTTCATTATATCAATTATATGTACATCAATTTTTATATAATTATATCATTTTTGTTCTTCCTGTTTCTTCTAGTACTTGCTCCTTGCTTTCTCTCAAATTAAGATTTTCTGGCCTCTTTTCCTTTAACTGTTGTTACATAGACACAGAAACACAGACAGACACACACACACACACACACACACACACACATGCATGCCTGCATAAACAAGTATGCCAGACATAATAACCATGATCTGATTGGTATACATTAACTTAAATATCACACATACTATACCCAATTATTGAGTCAAGTAAAATAAATACATTTAAAATGATATAAATACATTTAAAATAAAATATAACACATTTAATTTACAATTTCTTACTTTTAATAATTCAGTAATTTTAATAGTGTATTTTATTTGTAATTATTTAATAATTTAATATTTTCTTATTTAAATAAAGTAAAATAATGTTAAAAATAACATGAAAGACAAGAAAATAGGCAAACAAAAATATTTTTAAAATAATATCCTTAGTCATCAGGGAAATGCAAATCAAAATTCCCTGAGATTCCATGCTACACCAATCAGCATGGCAAAGACAAAAATCTCAAGTGATAGCACATGCTGGTGAGGATATGGAGAAAGAGGAACACTCCTCCATTTATGGCAGGATTGCAAACTGGTACACCCACTCTGGAAATCAATCTGGCAGTTCCTCAGAAAATTGGAAATAGTTCTACCTGAAGACCCAGCTGTAACACTCCTGAGCATATACAAAGATTCTCCACCAGACCACAAGGACACATGCTCCACTATGTTCATAGCAGCCTTATTTGTAATAGCCAGAAGCTGGAAGGAACCCAGATGTCCCTCAACAGAGGAATGGAAACAGAAAATGTGGTTCATTTACACAATGGAATACTACTCAGCTGTTAAAAACGATGGCATTTTGAATTTTGCAGGCAAATGGATGAAACTAGAAAATGTCATCATGAGTGAGGTAACTCAGACCCAAAAGTACATGCAGGGTATGTATTCAGTGGTAAGTGGATATTAGCCCAAAAGTACAGAATATTTATGCTACAACCCACAGACCATA
The DNA here is from genome assembly GCA_902729485.2 of Mus minutoides. NCBI lineage: Eukaryota > Metazoa > Chordata > Mammalia > Rodentia > Muridae > Mus > Mus minutoides. Next base: position 262,743 of record LR750490.1, on the reverse strand, counting down.
TGAAGTTTAACAAGAAGGAAGGTCCAAGTGAGAATGTTTCAATTCCACTTAGAAAGGGGAACAAAATAATCATAGGGCGCAGAGGGAGAGAGAGTAGAGGGTAGGAGAGGAGGGGAGAGGAAAAAGAGGAGCAGGTATAGAGGGGTGACAGGAGAGAAGCCTAGAAGGACAAGAGAATGAATGAAAAGATGCAGCTGAGGAAGGTGGAGAGGAGTGGGCAGGGGGAAACTCTAGAAAGTCCCAGAGGCCTGGGATGTGAGAGGGTTCCAGAACTTAATGGGGATAACCTTAGCAGAAATGCCCAACAGTGGGATGATGGAACCTGAAGAGACCACCCCCAGTAGATAAACATTGCCCCCAGTGGTGGGATGTGATCATGAAACTACTATAAAAATTTTTGACACACAATTTTCCTGTCTAAAAGAAATACAGGGACAAAAATGGAACAGACATTGAAGGAAAGGCCATCCAGTGACCAGCTCAACTTGGACTCCATCCCATGGGTGGACACCAAACCCTGACACTATTACTGATGCCATATATTACTTGCAGACAGGAGCCTAGAATGTCTGTCCTCTGAAAGGCTCTACCAAGCAGCTGACTGTGACAGATGCAAATACTTACAGTCAACCATTGAAAGGATTAAAAGAGCTGAAAGGGAAGTAGATGCTCACAGCTATAGGATGGAACACAGCCCCCCCCAATGGAGAAGCTAGAGAAAGTACCCAAGGAGCTGAAGGGGTCTCCAACCCTATAGGTGGAACAACAATATGAACTAACTATAACCCCCAGAGCTTGTGTCTCTAGCTACATATGTAGCAGAAGATGGCCTAGTCGGCCATAATTGGGAAGAGAGGCCCCTTGGTCTTGAAACTTTATATGCCCCAGTACAGGGGAATGCCAGGGCCAAGAATGGGAGTGGGTGGGTAGGGGAGCAGGGTTGGGGGAGGGTATAGGGAACTTTCAGGATAGCATTTAAAATGTACGTAAAGAAAATATCTAATAAAAAGAAACGTTTAAAAAAAAAAAAAGAGCTGAAGGGAATTGCAAACCCCATAGGAAGAACAACAGTATCAACTAACTGAATCCCTGGGAGCTCCAAGAGTATAAGCCACTAACCAAACAGCATATGTGTTCTGGTTCTATGTTCATGGCACTTACATAGCAGAGGAATTTCTTGTCTGATTTCAGTGGGAGAGGATACACCTAATCCTGTAGAGACTTGATACCCCAGGGAAGGGGGATATGGGTGAGTGAAGAGGGTGAGTGAGAGGGTTTCGGAGTGGGAACATCCTCTTAGAGTCAAAAGGGGATTGTCATGGAGTAAAGAACTCTCAGAGGGGGACCAGGAAGGGGGCAACATTTGGAATGTAAATAAATAAAACAATTTTTATGGAGTGGGAATCCTGGTAAGTAAGATGGGATAACGACTGAACCATAAAAAAAATTAAAGACTAAAAAAAAAAGCAAATATCAACAAATAAAGGAAAATTGAAATTAAAAATGTAGATAGATAGATAGATAGATAGATAGATAGATAGATAGATAGATAGATAGATAGAATGATGCTTCTTAGCTTAATAGCTTGACTTTGGATGACCAGGCTTCATTATGGTAAAAATGTAATGTGCATGAAAACAAACAGTACTTTAAATTTGGATAGTTTCCTCAGTAGCAATACACCATACTATGCTCTCTTTTCAGTGCTGAACCATGGAAGCAAGGTATAGGGAGCAGTCAGCCATGCCATCAGGAGGGCAAGCCAACATTCCACAATGGACTGTGATATTCATCTTTCATGTCTAGTTGGCTCAGTTTATTAGATGCATTTTCAACCTACAGTAGTTTTGTAGAGACAACTTCCACCCCCAAGTTGAGAAACTTCTCTAAAAGTAAACTTGGCAACTTAATCTCCCTTCACTAGCATGTAGGCTGGAGATGACATCTATGTTCAAAGAATAAAAGGGAAAGAGAAGTGTTTCCAGTGGAGACAGCTAATGGACAACTGAATGATCAAAATTAACACACAAGTGATAGAATATTGATACCAAGCATCTTCTGACACCAAGAAATGAAAAAGTCACTTAAACCACAGTAGTGTTGTCTCTTTTTCCCCAGTACACACATATGCCAAAGAAAAACATGAAACTTACTCAAATGCAAAGAAAGTTTATATAATACTTGATATAGATGCTCCAAAATTACCAGTGTCATATGCAACACAGAAAAAGTAAGAAATTGTTGGCAAGAAGAAATTACAGAAAGGCGTGCATTGTAGCACATATCTCTAATCCTAAAACTTAGAAGTCTGAGCCAGGAGGATCTTTTGCTTAAAGCCAACCCAAGAGTTATAGGAGACTTTGCAACTACAGTTTGCTGTTTGTCTTAGAACCAAAGAAGATGGCTTTTTAAAAGGGCCGGCACGTGCCTTTAATCCAAGCACTTGGGAGGCAGAGACAGTCAAATTTCTGAGTTTGAGGCCAGCCTGGTCTACAGAGTGAGTTCTAGGGCTATGCAAAGAAACCCTGTCTCAAAAAAGAACAAAAAAAAATAAAACAAAACAAAACAAAACAAAACAAAACGGTAGGCAAGAAGTTTAGACATGCAGGCATTTGATTTCCTGCACGACAGCCTACCGCCATGTTACCACCAGTCAAATAGGTTATCTCTATGGGGTCATTATCATATGGATCATATCTATACCGTTAAGAGGATTGCTTTGTTGCTAGTTTTTTTTTTTTCTATGTCCCTAATACTGGTGAATCTTTCAAACATTCCCACAAGAAAGAAGCAAAATTTACCTGCAACTTGCTAATGAGTAATGTACATCACAAATGCCTTCTCAATACCTTGCCATGTTTGTTGTTTAGTTAGAATCTGAATTCATAAAATCATCAATAGGGTCTCCTCTTGTCATAATGTAATGCCTTTGCTTAGAAATTCTGAGTTCCTTCAAGTCTTCTCAGTAGGTATTCTTCATAAGACATAAGCTCATTAACTTCAAAGAATACTAAAATTGTATACACAAAATGGCATGATACCTGCATATATCATCTTCATTAGACTTCTGCATACTCTAAATCTTTTGGATAACAGGCTGAATATCACATCTCTGCAGCACCTGAGACTAGAATGTTTTATACTTCAAAGTTTTCACATTTTGTAATATTTGCAGAAAACTTACAAGTTGAATATTCCTAAAACAAAATTCAAGACTTTCTTAGAGCTTCTGTACTTACTATATATACCTAATACAATGTAAATTCTGAGTAACCAGTTGCTGTGATGTATTGCTCAGGGCATCTGACCAGAAAAGTAAGCACAAGTGTTTTCAGTATAGATATATCATCATAATTTTATGAACGTTTTGATCCAGAGCATCTATGGATATAGAACAGTGGATATGAAGTGAATCAAATGACCATCACAAAAGGAGACTATGAAGATCTCCAACCAACTTGATCCACTTTGTCCAGTCTCATACAGGAAACCACAACTCTTGTTAACTGAGTAGTATAATGGCCATATCTTATCCAGACAGTAGCATTTACAACTTCTGGTTCTTATATTTTTTTTCTGCCTCTTCTTCTATGCCATTTTCCAAGTCTTGGCGAGGAAAAGAAGTATAGAGTATATATGATTTAGGGTTTATCATTCATTTTTTCATTAGACATTTTTCTTTATTTACATTTCAAATGTTACCCTCTTTTCTAGTTTCCCCTCCAAAAATTCCCTATTCCCTCTTCCCCTCCCCCTGCTCCCAACTCACCCGCTCCTACTTCCTGGCCCTGGCACTCCCCTATACTGGGGCATAGAACCTTCACAGGACCAAGAGCCTCTCCTCCCATTGATGACCGAATAGGCCATCCTCTGCACATATGTAGCTAGAGCCCACCATGTGTTTCCTTTGATTGGTGGTTTAGTCCAAGGAAGCTATGGGGGTACTGGTTAGTTCATATTGTTGTTCCTCCTATACGGCTGAAAACCCTATCAGCTCCTTGGGTACTTTCTCTAGATCCTTCATTGGGGACCCTATGTTTCTTCCAAAGGGTGGCTGTGAGCATCCACTTCTGTATTTCTCAGGCACTGGAGAACCTCTCAGGAGGCAACTATATCAGGCTACTGTTAGCAAGTTCTTCTTGACATCCACAATACTCTCTGGGTTTGGTGGTTGTTGATGGGATGGATTCTGAGGTGGAGCAGACTCTGGTTTGTCATTCCAATAGTCTCTGCTCTGAATTTTGTATCTGCAACTCCTTCCATGGGTATTTTGTTCCCTCTTCTAAAAAGAACCGAAGAATCCACTCTTTTGTCTTTCTTCTTGAGTTTCATGTGTTTTGCAAATTGTATCTTGGATATTCTGAGCTTCGAGGATAATATCCACTTATCAGTGAGTACATATCATATGTGTTCTTTTGTCACTGGGTTATTACACTTAAGATGAAATCCTACAGATCCATCCATTTGTCTAAGAATGTCATAAATTCATTGTTTTTAATAGCTGTGTCATACCCCATTGTGTAAATATACCACATTTATTGTATCTATTCCTCTGTTGAGGGACATCATTCCAGCTTCTGGCTATTATAAATAAGGCTTCTATAAACATAGTGGATCATGTGTCCTTATTACAATTTGGAGCAACTTCTGGGTATATGCACAGGTATTGGTGGATCTTCCAGCAATACTATGTCCAATTTTCTGAGGAACCTCCAAACGTATTTACAGAGTGGTTATACAAGCTTGCAATCTCACCAGCAATGGAGAAGTGTTCCTCTTTCTCCACATGCTTACCAGCATCTGCTGTCACCTGGGTTTTTTATCTTAGCCATTCTGACTGTGTGAGGTGGAATATCAGGGATGTTTTGATTTGCATTTCCCTGATGACTAAGGATGTTGAACATTTTTTCAGGTGCTTCTCAGCCATTCATATTTCTCAGTTGAGAATTCATTTTTTTTTCAGTTGAGAATTCTTTCTTTAGCTCTGTACCATTTGGTTTTCTAGAGTCTAACTTCTTGAGTTTTTTGAATATATTAGATATAAGCCCCCTATTGGATTTAGGATTGGTAAAGATCCTTTCCCAATCTGTTGGTGGCCTTTTTGTCTTATTAACACTGTTTTTTTGCCTTACAGAAGCTTTGCAATTTTATGAGGTCCCATTTGTCAATTCTCAATCTTACAGCACAAGCGATTGCTGTTCTGTTCAGGAATATTTCCCCTGTGACCATAACTTCGAAGCTTTTCCCCACTTTCTCCTCTATAAGTTTCAGTGTCTCTGGTTTTAATTGGAGTTCCTTTATCCACTTAAACTTGACCTTACAAGAAGATAACAATGGATCAATTCACATTCTTCAACCTGATAACCACCCGTTGTGAAAGTAACATTTTTTTCACTGGATGGTTTTAGCTTCTTTGTTAAAGATCAAGTGACCATAGATGTGTGGGTTCATTTCTGGGTCTTCAATTCTATTCCATTGGTCTACCTGTCTATTGCTATACCAGTACAATACAGTTTTTATCATAATTGCTCTGTAGTATAGCTTGAGGTCAGGCATGGTAATTCCACCAGAGGTTCTTTTATTGTTGAAAAGAGTTTTTGCTATCCTCGGTAATTTGTTATTCCAGATGAATTTTCAAATTGTCCTTTCTAACTCAGTGAAGAATTGAGATGGAATTTTGATGGGAATTGCATTGAATCTGTAGATTGCTTTCAGCAGGATAGCCATTTTGACTACATTAATCCTGAAATCCATGAGCATAGGAGATCGTTCCATCTTCTGAGATCTTCAATTTCTCTCTTCAGAAACTTGAAGTTTTTCTGATTCAGATATTTCACTTCCTTAGTTAGAGTCACACCAAGGTATTTTATATTATGTTTGACTATTGTGAAGGGTGTTGTTTCACTAATTTCTTTCTTTTTTTTTCTCTTTATTAGATATTTTCTTCATTTACATTTCACATGTTATTCAGAAATTTTCCCTTACCCTCCCGCGTCCCCGCCCTAATTTCTTTCTTATCCTGTTTATCCTTTGTGTAGAGAAAGGCCACTGGTTTCTTTGAGTTAATTTTATATCTAGCTACTGCACCGAAGCTGTTTATCAGGTTTAGGAGTTCTCTGGTGGAATTTTTAGGGTCACTTATATATACTATCATATCAACTGCAAATAATGATATTATGACTTCTTCCTCTCTAATTTGTATCCCCTTGATCTCCTTGCATTCTCCAATTGCTCTAGCTAGGACTTGAATATTGAATAGGTAGGGAGAACATGGGCAGACTTGTCTAATCCCTGATTTTAGTGGAATTGCTACCAGCTTCTCTCCATTTACATTGATGTTGGCCACTGGTTTGCTGTATATTGCTTTTATTATGTTTAGGTATGGGCCTTGAATTCCCGATCTTTCCATAACTTTTATCATAAAAGGGTATTGGATTTTGTCAGTTGCTTTCTCAGCATTTAATGAGATGATCATGTGATTTTGCATTTGAGTTTGGTTATATAGTGGATTACATTGATGGATTTCCATATATTAAACCATCCCTGCATCCTTGGGATGAAGCCTACTTGGTCATGATAGATGATCATTTTGATGTATTCTTGGATTCGATTAGCAAGGATTTTATTGAGTATTTTTGCATTGATATTCATAAGGGAAATTGATCTGAAGTTCTCTTTCTTTGTTGGGTCTTTATGTGGTTTAGGTATCAGAGTAATTGTGGCTTCATAGAATCAAATGGGTAGAGTATCTTCTGTTTCTCTTTTGTGGAATAGATTGATGAACTGAAGCTCAGATAGAACTCTGCACTAAACTCATCTGGTCCTGGGCTCTTTTTGGTTGGGAGCCTATTAATGACTGCTTCTATTTCTTTAGGGGAAATGGGACTGCTAAGATTGTTAATCTGATCCTAATTTAACTTTGGTACCTGGTATCCATCTAGGAAGTTGTCCATTTCATCCAGGTTTTCCAGTTTTGTTGAGTATAGCATTTTGTAGAAGTATCTGATGATATTTTGGATTTCCTCAGGATCTGTTGTTATGTCTCCATTTTCATTTCTGATTTTGTTAATTAGGATACTGTCCCTGTGCCCTCTAGTTAGTCTGGCTAAGGGTTGATCTATCTTGTTGATTTTCTCAAAGAACCAGCTCCTGGTTTGGTTGATTCTTTGAATAGTTCTTTTTGTATCCACTTGGTTGATTTCAGCCCTAAGTTTGATTATTTTCTTTGTCTAGTCCTCTTCAGTGAATTTGCTTCCTTTTGTTCTAGAGCTTCTAAGTGTGCTGTCAGACTGCTAGTATATGCTCTCTCTAGTTTCTTTTTGGAGGCACTCGGGACTATGAGTTTTCCTCTTAGAACTGCCTTCATTGTGTCCCAGTAGTTTGGGTATGTTGTGGCTTCATTTTCATTAAACTCTAAAAAGTCTTTACTTTCTTTATTTTTTCCTTGACCAAGGTATCATTGAGTAGAGTGTTCTTCAGTTTCCATGTGAATGTTGGCTTTCTATTATTTACGCTGTTGTTGAAGATCAGCCTTAGTCCATGGTGATCTGATAGGATGCATGGGATAATTTCAATACTTTTGTATCTATTGAGGCCTGTTTTGCAACCAATTATAAGGTCAGTTTTGGAGGAGGTACCTTGAGGTGCTGAGAAGAAGGTATATTCTTTTGTTTTAGGATAAAATGTTCTATAGATATCTGTTAAATCCATTTGTTTCATAACTTCTGTTAGTGTCCATGTCTCTCTGTTTAGGTTCTGTTTCCAGGATCTGTCCATTAATGAGAGTGGAGTGTTGAAGTCTCCCACTATTATTGTGTGAGGTGCAATGTGTGCTTTGAACTTTACTAAAGTTTTTTTCAATGAATGTGGCTGCCTGTGCATTAGGAGCATAGATATTTAGAATTGAGAGTTCGTCTTCGTAGATTTTACCTTTAATGAGTATGAAGTGCACCTCCTTGTCTTTTTTGATAACTTTGGGTTGGAAGTTGATTTTATTCAGTATTATTATTTCTACTCCAGCTTGTTTCTTCAGACCATTTACTTGGAAAATTGTTTTCCAGGCTTTTAATCTGAGGTAGTATCTGTCTTTGTCCTTAAGGTGGGGTTTTCTGCATGCAGCAAAATGTTGGGTCCTGTTTGTATAGCCAGTCTGTTAGTTTATGTCTTTTATTGGGGAACTGAGTCCATTGATGTTAAGAGAAATCAAAGAAAAGTATTGTTGCTTCCTGTCATTTTTGTTGTTAAAGTTGGAAATCTGTTCATGTGGCTATTTTCTTTTAGGTTTGTTGAAAGATTACTTTCTTGGTTTTTCTAGGGCATAATTTCCGTCCTTGTGTTGGAGTTTTCCCTTTATTATCCTTTGAAGGGCTGGATTCATGGAAAGATATTGTATGAATTTTGTTTTATCATGGAATACTTTGGTTTTTCCATCTATGGTAATTGAGAGTTTTGCTGGGTTTAGTAGCCTGGGCTGGCATTTGTGTTCTCTTAGTGTCTTTATAACATCTTTCCAGGATCTTCTGCCTTTCATAGTCTCTGGTGATATGTCTGGTGTAATTATGATGGGTCTACATTTACATGTTACTTGAACTTTTTTCCTTCCTGCTTTTAATATTCTATCTTTCTTTTTTGCTTTTGGTGTTTTGATTATTATGTGTCTGGAGTAATTTCTTTTCTGGTCCAGTCTTTTTGGAGTTCTGTAGGCTTCTTGTATATTCATGGGTATCTCTTTCTTTAGGTTAGGGAAGTTTTCTTCTATAAATTTTTTGAAGATATTTACTGGCCATTTAAGTTGAAAAATCTTCATTCTCATCTATACCTATTATCCTTATGTCTGGTATTCTCATTGTGTCCTGGATTTCCTGGATGTTTTGTGTTAGGATCTTTTTGCATTCTGTATTTTCTTTGATTGTTTTATCCATGTTTTCTATGGAATTTTCTACACCTGAGATTCCCTTTCCGTCTCTTGTATTCTGTTGGTGATGGTTGTATCTATGGCTCCTGATTTCTTTCCTAGGTTTTCTATCTCCAGAGTTGTCTCCCTTTGTGATTTCTTTATTGTTTCTACTTCCATTTTTAGATCATAAATGGTTTTGTTCAATTCCTTCACCCTTTTGGTTGTGTTTTCCTTTAATTCTTTAAGAGATTTTTTTTGTGTTTTCCTTTAAGGGCTTCTACCTATTTAGCTGTGTTCTCCTGTAATTCTTTAAGGAATTTTTGTGTTTCCTCTTTAAGGACTTCTACCTGTTTAGCTGTGTTCTCCTGTATTTTAAGGGAGTTATTAATGTCCTTCTTAAAATCATTTACCAGCATCATGAGATAAGATTTTAAATATGAATCTTGCTTTTCTGGTGTTTTGGGGTATCCAGGACTCACTGTGGTGGGGGTTCTGATGATGCCAAGTAGTTTTGGTTTCTGTTTGTACAATCCTTATGTTTGTCTTTCATCATCTGGTAATCTCTGGTGTTAGGTTTTCTAGCTGTCGCTGGCTGGAGCTTGTTCCTCCTATGAGTCTGTAAACCCGTGTCAATAATCCTGTGAGACCAGCTCTCTCCTGACAAGACCAGTGCACAGAGGGCTGCAGAACAGCCCTACCTCCTGGCTACAGATATAGGCCCATAGGACCCTGTCCGAGAAGCTCTGCTACTTCTGCAGCTTGTGCTCTCCTGAGTGGACCCACCTTAGAGAGACACCAGACAGAAAATCTTATCACTCATTTTTTTTTATTCTCAACACTTTGACCAGTTATCTGCATTGACCATCTCTACATTAACTACTACCCACTTCAGAGGGAAAAGCCCCTCTGATCAAGATTGAGAGAAGCTCAAGTCTATGGAAAATTTGATAGCATGATCATTTACAAAATAACAAAGTTAGGTTTTACCCTAGTTCCTATTACCTCCATAGTCATGAGTCTTTGACCAGATCAGACCTCAAATAAAGCAGTTAGTTATCTATAACAGCCATCCACTATTGCAGTTCTTTCCTGGCAGATTAGTACTGTATAGAACATCCATAACTGGGGAAGACCACTTAAGCATTTTATCCCCCAAGAGCCTGCATTGCACCACTAAAACCTTATAAAGACAGAACAGTTAAATCAAGAGCAGATATGTACTCTATCATAACCTGTTTTGCTGTTGCAACTTTTTTCCATATTTTTATTGGTTGTTCTATTTATTTACATTTCCATTGTTATCCCCCCTTCCCATTTTACCCTCGACAAACCCCCTATCCCCTCTCCCAACTCCCTGCCTCTATGAGGGTGCTCCCCCACCTGCCCACCCACTCCTGCCTCGGTGCCCTTGCATTCCCCTATACTGGGTCATTCAATCTCTACAAGACCAAAGAACTCCCTTCCCATTGATGCCAGATAAGGCTACATATCCAGCTGGAGCCATGGGTTCCCCACCACCACCTTGTGTACTCTAAGGTTGGTGGTTTAGTCCCTGAGAACTTTGGGGGCAGGGGGCTGGTTAGTTGATATTGTTGTTCTTCCTTTGGAGTTGCAAACCCCTTAAGCTCCTTCAGCCCTTGCCCTAATTTCTTCTTGGGCTCCCCGTGCTCAGTCCAATGTTTGGCTGCGTGCATCTGCATTTGTATTGGTCAGGCTCTGGCAGAGATTTTCAGGGGACAGCTATACCAGGCTCCTATCAGCAAGCTCTTCTTTGTATCAGCAATAATGTCTGTGTTGGGAGCCTGCAGATGGGATAAAATATAGGAGCCAGAGAGAATTAAATCATGTCCTTGCCATGAAAAGGAAGAAAATCTAAAGCCAAGAAAATTGGACACTTTCTCATGACATGGATATCACAATCATGAATTCACAAGTGTTAGGGTTTTCTGCATAAGAATTAGCCAATCAAAACTCTTTGGGTTTTCCTCATTGTTTCTACTTCCATTTTTAGATCTTGGATGGTTTTGTTCAATTCCATCGCCTGTTTGGTTGTGTTTTCCTTTAATTCTTTAAGGAATTTTTGTGTGTTTTCTACCTGTTTAGCAGTGTTTACCTGTAGTTCTTTAAGGACTTCTACCTGTTTAGCAGTGTTCTCCTGTGATTCTTGAGGGATTTTTGTGTTTCCTCTTTAAGGGCTTCTCCCTGTTTAGCAGTGTTCTCCTGTGATTCTTGAGGGATTTTTGTGTTTCCTCTTTAAGGGCTTCTCCCTGTTTAGCAGTATTCTCCTGTAATTCCTTGAGGGATTTTTGTATTTCCTCTTTTAAGGGCTTCTACTTGTTTAGCAATGTTCTCCTGTATTTCTTTAAGTGAGTTATTAATGCTCTTCTTAAAATCTTCTACCACTACCATGAGATATGATTTTAAATCTGCATCCTGCTTTTCGGGTGTGTTGGGGTATCCAGAACTTGTAGTTGTGGGCATACTGGGTTCTGATGAATCCCAGTGTTCTTGGTTTCTGTTAGTAAGATTCTTACATTTGCCTTTCCCCATCTGGAAATCTCTGATGTTAATGTTCAAGCTGTCTCTGGTTGAAGCTTGATCCTCCTGTGATTCTGTTAGCCTCTGTCAGCACTCCTGGGAGTCCAACTCTCACTTGAGTTCCAGTGGTCAGAGTTCTCTCTGCAGGCAAGCTCTTCTCTTGCATGGCAGGTTTCCAACAGTCTGGAGCTCTGATCCACCTCCTGAGTTCTGGGGTCAGAACCCTCCCTGAAGGCCTACTCTCTTCTGACAAGGAATGTGCCCAGGGGTCTGGGTCTCAGCTCCATCTCCTGGCTGACGATGAAGGCCCAACAGGACCCTGACCAAGAAGCTCTGTTGCTTCTATTGCCCACATGTTCTCAGGTGATCAGGAGGTCCTGGGTGTGCTAGGGGTCCCGTGATATTGAGGTGATCCCGAATTCCTGTGGCATGGAGAGTACTCTGGAGCCCTTAGCAGCTTCTGCTGGCCTCAGATGGGAGATGGTGGGGTGGCCCTGGCCAGAACAGATTCTAGCCTCTGGTCAGGCAGGGTTACTTTGTCCTTGTTCCTGCCAGCAGAAGATCCTCCGTGATTCTTGAAGCTGATGTTGAGTTCCACTCACCCATTATCCCAAGGTCCTGGGGTGGTGGAGAGCACTCTGGAGCCCTCAGTAGCCTCTGCTGGGCTCAGAAGGAAGATGGTGGGGGTGGCCCCAACTGGAACAGATCCCAGCCTCTGGTCAAGTGGGGTTCCTTTGACCCTGTTCCTGCCAGCACAAGGACCCTCTGTGATTTCTGTTTTGTTTTGTTTTATGTTTTTGTTTTTGTTTTTGTTTTTGTTTTTGTTTTCAAGACAGGGTTTCTCTGTGTAGCCCTGGCTGTCCCTGGAACTCACTCTGTAGACTAGGCTGGCCTTGTACTCAGAAATCCTCCTGCCTCTGCCTCCGAAGTACAGGGATTAAAGACATGTGCCACCACTGCCTGGCTTGAGATTTCTTGAAGCTGACGTTGCGTTTCACTCACCCATGATCCTGAGGGTCCCGAGGTCCTGTGGTGTGGAGAGCACTCCAGAGCCCTTAGCAGCCTCTGCTGGGCTCAGAAGGGAGATTGAAAAATTAGTTTTTAACCTCTTCATTAGTTTTAACAATTAAGGTTTGCTTTCTCCATGTTAATATTCTTTTATGCTAACCCAGAATAGCTAGATAAACTACCACTTACAAGCATACTACATTCCAATACTACAGCTCATTTATAAGCACTTATATGAAAATCTGTCCATATTAAATTATTGAACATAAAACTTCTAGTGGCCATAAATAGGAGAAGCCCAGAATCACTCCCAACCATGCAACACACAGCCACCACAAAGCCAACACTCTCATAAGAATCAGAGAGGGCAATAGAAACCAAAGGCCAAAATACCCATCCAACAAAGACAAAACCAGATATCAGCATCTAGAATAACAATCATCCCCAAATCAGATGCCTAGATGGCAGCATAAAAAAACAGTCAACAACAACCAGGAAAAAAAAAATGTATCCATTGAAGCCCAGCAACTCTACCATAGCAGGATGTAATATTCTAACATAGCTGATAAACAAGAATAAAAGACCTTTAAAAAGAATTTATGAATATCATAGAGGTCTTTAAAGAGGAAATGAAGAAATGCATTCAAGAAATCCATGACAACACTAACAGTGGAAAGAAAGAAATAAAGCAGTTCAAGACCTTAAAGTAGAAATAGAGTCAATAAAGAGAACCCAAACTGAGGGAATTCTACAAATGAAAGACTTTCAAACTTTAATCAAAAGATTAAGAACTTAAACATAAACCTCAGAGGGAAGCCTCACCAACAGAATACAAGAAATAAAAGAAAGAATCTAGGGCATTGAAGACAAGATATAATAAATTGATATATAAACATTGAATAAAAAAATGGATAAAGTAAATGTTAGAATGATCTGTGCCCTGTCCAGTCATCATCAGAGAAGTTACCTCTGGTCGCAGTGCAGAGTCCCACTAATAGAAATTATACAGAAAGTTTACATTGGAGGTCTCTATTGGTTTCTTTTCCTCATTGCTCAAGGAACACCATGGGAAAGATTGTAGGAGTCAATGATGTTGGAGGGCACCAGAAGAACATGACCTACTGAATCAACTAAGCAGGGTTCATGTAGGCTCCAAGAGACCAAAGCAGCAAATACATGGCCAGCAAAAGTCTGTACCAGATCTGCATAAATGTTATGTCTGTTAGCTTGGTATTTTCGTGGGACTAATAACAATGAGAAGTGTCTAGCCACTGCTTGGCCAACCTCCATCAGGCCCACCAAACAAGGAACACCCAGGCCTGCTATACCAAGAGCATCCAGTCAAAGGCTGCCTACAGACAGGCAGCCTGATGCATGGTGAACATCCAGATGGTGAATATCCAGAGGATATTCTTTTCATGGATTAAAATGTAAAAATAGTAAAAATGGTCATCCTACCAAAGCAATCTCCAGATTCAAGGTACTCCCCACCATATTCCAACATATTTCAACATTTTTCAAAGATGTGGAAAGAACAACTCTCAATTTCATATGTAAAAACAAAAAAACCTAGGATAGAGAAAACAGTCCTTAACAATAAAAGAACTTTTGGGGAAATCTCCATGTCTGACTTCAAGCTGTACTACAGAGCAATAGTGATAAAAATTGCATAGTATTGGTACAGAGGCAGACAGTTTGATCAATGGTCTAGAATTGAAGACTCAGAAATAAAACCACACATTTATGGACACTTGATCTTTGACAAAGAAATTGTCAAATCTACAAATTTAGGAATAGAAAAGAAGAAAATGTTTTCAACAAAACCATGTAAGAAAATTCCCTACCCTAAAGAAAGACATACCTATCAATATACAAGAAGCATACTGAATACCAAATAGACTTGACTGGGAAAGAAAGTCCCCTTGGCAAAATAATGATCAAAACACTAAAATGAACAGAACAAATGAAGAATATTAAAAATCTAGGAGAAAAGGTAACAAGTATCATATAAGGGCAGGCCTATTAGAATAACACCTGACTTCTCAATGGAGACTTAAAGCCAGAAGGCCTGTACAGATTGTTCTACAAACAGAGACTACTATGCACAGCAAAACTTTCAATCACAGTAAAAGGATAAAAGAAGACATTACCTGATAAAAGTAAATTTAAGCAATAATTATAAATATAACCCTAAAGAAGGCACAAGAAGGAAAACTCCAAATTAAAGTCATTAAGCACAACCAAGGAAACACAGATATAAATAATCCAAGAGCAGAAAGGTTAAGTGGAAGACCACACCACAAGAACAAAATAACAGAAATCAATAAATATTGCTCTGTGATTACTCTCAATATCAATGATCTCAATTTCCCAATATGAAGACACAGACTAACAGAATACATGCAAAATTGCGATACTTCTTTCTCGTGCAGCCAAGAAATAGACCTTAACATCAAGATAGACATCAACTCAAAGTTAAAGGATAGAAAAATATATTCCAAGGAAATGAGCCTTAAAAGTAAGCTGCTCTATCTTAATATATGATAAAATACACCAAACCAAAACTAAACAGAAGAAACAGTTGAAAGACACCATATATTCAACAAAGGGGGAAAAAAAATCTATCAAGAGGACATTGTAATTCTTACCAGCTATGCCCCAAATACAAGGGCACTCAAGTTCATAAAAGAAACAGATCTATAGCTAAAATCCCATCCTGAGTCTCTCACACTGATAGTAAAATGTAAATGAATTATCTTTAATATAAGTATTAACAGTTAATCAATCTGGTGGCATATTTATTTACCTTATGCTAGTCCCCAATAACCACACAGAGAAACCAAGATTTATCCAAAATCTACAAAGAGCTAAAGAAGCTGGACTCCAGAAAAACGAATAACCCCATTAAAAAATGGGGTACAGAGCTAAACAAAGAATTCTCAACTGAGGAATTCTGAATGGCTGAGAAACATCTGAAAAAATGTTCAACATCCTTAATCATCAGGAAAATGCAAATCAAAACAACACTGAGATTCTACCTCACACCAGTCAGAATGGCTAAGATCAAAAATTCAGGTGACAGCAGATGTTGGCGAGGATGTGGAGAAAGAGGAACATTCCTCCATTGCTGGTGGAATTGCAAGCTTGTACAACCACTCTGGAAGTCAGTCTGGCGTTTTCTCAGAAAACTGGACATAGTACTACTGGAGGATCCTGCAATACCTCTACTGGGCATATACACAGAAGATGTTCCAACTGGTAAAAAGGACACATGTTCCACTATGTTCATAGCAGCCTTATTTATAATAGACAGAAGCTGGAAAGAACCCAGATGTCCCTCAACAGAGGAATAGATACAGAAAATGTGGTATATTTACACAATGGAGTACTATTCTGCTATTTAAAAAATGAATTTATGAAATTCTTGGGCAAATGGATGTATCTGGAGGATATAATCCTTAGTGATGTAACCCAATCACAAAAGAAGTCATTGGATATGCGCTCACTGATAAATGCATATTAGCCCAGAGACTTAGAATACCCAAGATACAATTTGCAAAACACAAGAAAATTAAGAAGGAAGACCAGCGTGTGGATACTTCATTCCTCCTTTGAATAGGAGACAAAATATCTATGAAAGGAGTTACAGAGACAAAGTTTAGACCTACGACGAAAGGATTGACCATACAGAGACTACCCCACTGGGGGATCTATCCCATAATCAGTCACTAAACTCAGACACTATTGCTTAGGGCAGCTAGTGTCTATTTAAGGGACCCTGATATAGCTGTCTCCTACAGAAGTGGATGCTCACAGTCATCTATATGATGGAACACAGGGCCCTCAATGGAGAAGCTAGAGATAGAACCCCAGGAGCTGAAGGGGTCTGCAACCCTAGAAGAGGAACAACAATATGAACTAACCAGAACCCCCAGAACTCATGTCTCTAGCACCATATGTAGCAGAAGATGGCCTAGTCGGTCATCATTGGGAGGAGAGGCCCCTTGGTATTGCAATCTTTATATGCCCCAATACAGGGGGACGCCAAGGCCAAGAAGTGGGAGTGGGTAGGCAGGGGAGCAGGGCGGGGGGAGGGGGGAGGGAACTTTCGGGATAGGATTTGAAATGTAAATTAAGAAAATATCTAAAAAAAAAAAATCTGAGCAGTTAAATGATCTACCTTTACCTCCTATGCTAATCTGTTGCCTCCCAGCCCCATCACATGATACTTGGATATTATTATTGATCTGCCTTTTTGGGCTTCAGATACATTTCCATGATTTCTCTGGACTACTTCTTCATGGCTCCAACTCTTCCATCCTCGCAGCTAATCTGAATTTCCCATTTTCCTTCTTTTGGCAGGTGGATGCTTCACCCTATTCTCTATTCTGCCAGCCATTGGGTAATCAGCATTTATTGACAAGGCAGAAAATAAATATGAGACAGGAGATTCTTGGTATAAGCCTACACAATGTAGTGTCCAGATTGAAAGAAGATTTGAGGGCAGAGAAATCAGCATTTTAATAACCCAAGAATAAACTTTATAACGTGTACAAAAACATTATGCCTACATTTTCCCTTTTGTCTAATAAAAGACTCTTTTTCTTTAAAAAATAAACTGTATACATATATATATAACAATTATTAAATAATTATGAAAACTATAAGGTATAATATACATTTACAATATTTATTTCATAGCATTTAACAATTAAGAAAAAAAATCTGTTATATATCCACTCTAGTCAAAAGGCAGATCATGCAGACAAAAACTAAATGCTGGAGGTAACTGACATCATAAACCGAATGGACCTAACATGTTTACAGAACATTTCATGAAATATTATCTTCTTAGCAGCATCTCATGGAATGCTCTCTAAAATTTACCACACACTCAAACACAAAGTAAATCTCAGGAGCTATAAGAAACTGGAAATAGCACCCTGCATCAAACAGAAGCAAGAAAACTTACAAACTCATGGAAACTGAACAAGTCACTTCTGAGCGAAAACTGGGTCAAGGAAAATTAAGAACCAAATTTAACAATTTTTTCTAGAATTTAATGAAAATGAAACCACAGCATCCTCAAAGTTTTGGGACACAATGAAGAAAGTTCTTAGAGGTAAATTTATAACACTAAGTCTCTACAGTAAAAGACTAGAGAGATCTCATACTAGCAACTTAACAGCACATTTAAAAGCTTTAGAATGAAAAGAAGAAATAACATATAAAAGTAATAGACTGCAAAAATAATCAAACTCAGAGATAAAATGAATAAAATAGAAACAGGAAAAGAATTAAACATGCAGAATTAGGTTTTGAGAAAGTCTTTAGAATTGATAAACCCTTATCTAAATTTACTAAAGGCAGCGATAGAAGATGCATATTAACCAATGTAGAGATGAAAAAGAGAACACAACAGGAACTGGAAAAATCATGAGACTGAAGGAACCAAAGATGAAAAGATCTCCCATGCTCATGGATCAGCAGGACTAACATAGAAAAAATGGCCATCCTATAAAAAGCAATCTACAGATTCAATGTAATTCCCTTCAAAATTAAACATAATTATTTGTAGGTCTTGAAATGACAACTTCAAGTTCATATGGAAACATACACACACACAGTTGGCTAAAACAATCCTGATTAATCAAAGAAATGTTGGAGGTATCATCATTCCCAATTTTAACTTGCAATAAAAACAGCATTGCATTAGCACAAAATCAGACAAGCTGATCAATAAGATCAAATAAGATTCATTCATAATGCCTCATACCTATGGACACTTGATCTCTCTTTTTGAAGAAGCCAAAAACACACTCTGGAAAAATAAAGACAAAATCTTTAAGAAATTTTGCTGCTCAAATCGGATGGCTGTATGTAAAAAAGTCATCCTGTGCAAAACTCAAATTTAAACAGATCAAAGACCTCAAGAGTCTGGTAGAAGAGAAAGTGGAGACTAGACTTGAACTCACTGGCACAGGTAAAGACTGTCTAAACAGAGCACCATTAGCATAGGCAGTAAGATAAATAGTTAATAAATGAGACCTCATGAACCTGAGAAGCTTCTGCCTGCAAAGGACATTATTATCATTTGGACAAAGTGGCATAAAAATGGGAAAAATTCTATCTAATACACATCTATTGGAGGACTAATACCTAAAATGCATAAAGACTTCATAAAACTGGATATCAAAAAACAAATAACCCAATTAAAATATGATATACACATCTGAACAGTGAATTCTCAACCGAGGAAACTCAAATGGCCGAGATGCACTGAAAGAAATGCTCAACATCTTTAGTCATCAGGGAAATGCAAATGAAAAACATACTTTGAAATGTCATTTTACACTGTTCAGAATGCCTAAAACCAAAAGTAAGTGACAGCTCATGCTAGCTAGAATGTGAAGTAAATGGAAAACTCCACCTTTGTTGGTTGTAGTGGAACTTGTACAGCAACTATAGAAATAGATGCTTCAGTTCCTCAAAGACATGGAAATCAATTTTCCTAAGATCCAGTTATACCACTCTTGGACATATATGCAAAGGATGCTTCATCCTATCACAGAGACACTTACTCAACCATGTTCATTGCTGCTCTATTCATAATAGCCAGAAACTGGAAACAACCTAGATGTCTGACCACAGATGCATAAATAAATAAAATGTGGCAGATTTACACAATGGAATATGACTCCACCATTAAGAAAAAAATGATGTCATGAAATTTACAGGTAAATGGATATAACTATAAAAAATAATTCACCATGATTGGGGAACAAACAAGCCCAGAGAAGCTAGTATGATATGTATTCACTTATATGTGTAACATTAACTTTTAAGTCTATGATAAGCAAGTTACAATCTGTAGAATCATAGACCTTTGCTATAGAATAAGAGAATGTGGATAAGGACAAATCTTCCTATGAAGGGTAAGTCAAATAGTTATGAATGACAGGTAGAGGGCTGAAAGGGAAGGATCAACAGGGAGGGGGAGGTAAGAGGAAAATGAGGAAGGAAATACAGAAAGGGGTAGCTAAAATTAAGGGCATTTGAGGAATAGTATCAAAACTTAATACAATTGAAGCTTCCTAAATTATTTACATATATGATGCCAATCTAGATGAAATCTCAAAATATTAGGAGAGACAGAGACTCAAGTGGACATTTCTCATTACCAAATGAGGCTTCAATACCAGAAAGAGGTTACAGCTAATTGAGTTGTTAGAAAGAGTTCCCCAAAATATCCATGGAAGGAGTTACAGAGACAAAATTTAGAGCTGAGACAGAAAGAAGGACCATCCAGAGATGCCCCACCTGGGATCCATCCCATAATCAGCCACCAAACACAGACACTATTGCATATGCCAGCAAGATTTTGCTGAAAGGACCCTGATATAGCTGTCTCTTGTGAGGCTATGCCAGTGCCTGGCAAATACAGAAGTGGATGCTCACAGTCATCTATTGGAGGAGCTAAAGAAAGTACCCAAGGAGCTGAAGGTGTCTGCAACCCAATAGGTGGAACAACAACATGAACTAACTAGTACCCCAAGAGCTCATGTCTCTAGCTGCATATGTAGCAGAAGATGGCCTAGTCGGCCATAATTGGAAAGAGAGGCCCCTTGGTCTTGCAAACTTTATATGCCCCAGTACAGGGGAATGCCAGGGCCAAGAAGTAGGAGTAGGTACTTAGGGGAGCAGGGCGGGGGGAGGGTATAGGGAACTTTTGGGATAGCATTTGAAATGTAAATGAAGAAAATATCTAATAAAAATTGTTTAAAAATAAAAGAAAAAGAAAAGGGGTTCCCATGGGAACCTCCAAACAACCCAGCCTGTTGGAAAATATGTAGGATACTCCCCACAAACTGATGTCAAGGCCCCAAGGCTGAAGACAACATTCATACAACACATTGAATATGGAGAAGTTGAAATGGTGGCTACATAGAGCTTTTACCCTCCCATTGTAGCATTGTGGGGAGGGTGTTTAGAAATGTACTCTACATGCTACCAAATATGAAAAGTAACACAAGCTCAGCTACAAACCCTTCAAACAATGATGTCCTGCCTGAAAGATGGGATAGCACAAAGCTTGTGGAGTAACTCACCAATTTTTTTTATTTGAGTTTAGGCACACTCTATGTGATGGAACCCATATCAAACTCTGTTTGGTTGACCAAAAACCTGGGACTAGATTGCCTATCAACCTAGGGAAAACCAATTACTGATGTTCTACTAAGGAAACTTCACAATCAAGTGACTCCTAATGACCTAATTTACCCATAGACCAATGCCTTCTTCACCCATCATTAGAAAGGCTTCTACACAGAGCACAAGGAAACAAATTCAGGGACCCAACAGACAGACAATATTCATAGAGTGAGTGACTTACAACTCTTAGTCCTAAACAGGATTCAAATCTCTCCCTTCAGGGCCCATGGAACCCTTTGGAAGAAGAGGTAGGAAAAGAGTAAGATGAAAGAAACCAAGTAAACTGGGCCCTCTAAACACATCACCTGAACTATCAGAAACTGAGGCAGCATACACAGAGCTGAAAACCCTACCTTGAACTGATAACCACTTGCAAAAAAAATTAATTTCTCCAAGAGATTATCTCTGGGAAAAGAAATTTCTCTTAAAAATAGGTTGCATGCCCCATAGTAGATGACCACCAGTGGAGGTTGCTTGTCTCATAATGTCGTGTCAGAGCTTGTATTTTTGTTTTTTTTTTTTAACTTTACATTTATTTTATTTTATTTTACACGCTACACCTGTTCTTTATATATATGGTATAGCTTCAACTTTTATGTTTTATGGGATTCTGGGGTGTGCAAATGAATGTGTCTTTGTCTATATGTATTTCTTGTGCCTTTTCTTAGCCTCTTTTCTTTGTTTGTTTTGTCCTATGTCAATTAGTTTGGTTTTGTTGTACCTTATTATATATTATTTTATTACTATGCCTTAGGTGCCTGATTGTTTTCCAATGAGAAACAGATGAGTATAGATCCAGAAAGGAGGAGAGATGAGGAGGAACCAGAGAGAGTTGAAGAAGAGGAAACTATGGTCAGAATAGACTGCATGCAACAGAATTTATTTTAATAAAATAAAAGAAGTAAAAGTAAACTACCACTTTATAAAAACGATCTTTCACCCACTTTCCTGTAACTCTTTACTCCTGTGTCCTGATGTAGTTATATATTTACTAATATTTTCATTATAATTCAGTTTCACAGAGCAAAACTAAATATGTGTGTTAATTTTTTATTAATCATTTTATTCATTTACATTTCAAATGATATCCTCCTTCCCAGTTATCCTCCACCAACTCCCCATCCCACCCCTCTCCTCTTCCCCTTTGCCTCTATGAGGGTGCTCCTCCAATCACTCACCCACCCCTGCCTCAGTGCTCTAGCCTCCCCCCACCCCCATGCTGAGACATCAAGCCTCCACAGGACCAAGGACCTCCCCTCCCATTGATGTCAGATAAGGCAGTCCCCTGCTACATGTGCATCTGGAGCCATGGCTCCCTACATGTATACTCTTTGGTTTGTGGCTCAGACCCTGCGAGCTCTGGTTGCCCCAGTTAGTTGATATTGTTCTTCCTATGGGGTTGCAATCTGTCATGTTGAATAGAACTTTATAACATATATGATATTTTTTTCATCATTGTTATCTTGGGGTTTATTAAGTCAGAAATAGTGGCTATTTAAAGTATAAATCTGAAAGGCAAGGTTTATCAAAACCTGTATTTGTCCTTCACCAAAGAATATCATCTAAAAAATAGTCATTTGTAGAATATGTTTTTAGCAGATGTCCTTGTAAGTAGAAAAACATGGACTGTGAGGAAATTAACAAGTAAAAGTATAAATATATTTTATAATGCCCCAGATTAAGCTAACAATTATACAAGTAATTAAACTTGGTCTAGTTCAAACCTGATGCAATTAATAAATCTCCTTTAAGATATACCTAATATGTTGGCTACAGTAGTGCATGACTTAAACTGTTTTAGCCCAACCTGAGATACACAGTGATATCATACTCCATACCTCCCAAAATTACCCATCCTACCCTGGTATGAACTGGACTAAATGGACAAGTGTTTATATTTTCCTATGATCATCTCTGGGCTGTCCCAACGATGGCAAGATAGATAACACAGTCAAAACCTAAAGCATCACATATATAAATGACTACAGCAGATTTTGTTCTAGTGGAGATCAGGACTCAAGACAGCAGCCACTCCTTGAAAACCTCACAGAGGGAAAGCATAGTCGCAGCACTCAGAGTCTAGTGGACATTGTCCATGCTTCAAAGTACAATGTCTAGGTCAAGCAAATCACTTCAGGAAATAATTCTGGGACATGTCCATCTATATAGGCTGTACTTGAAACTATGAGTTATCCAGAGGCTTCTTTAGAATCTTCTTAAAGACCAGGAAGATAAAGCACTCCATGAAGTGCCTCTGTACAAGTATAAATACCTGAATTCACATCCTGAAAAGGCAGAGATGGGAATATATCTGGAGCCTGATGGCCAGCTAATCTCATATCATAAATGAGCCCCAGAATGGTTGAAAGACCATGCCTTAAAAAAATGGGATTGAGAGCAATTAAGGAAAGTGTTTGACCTTGACCCCTAGACTACATATATACATGCTCATAACACCAAACACAAATGTGCAAACATACCTAATCCTGTGTAGACTTCATGCCTAAGGGAGGGCGGGGGAGATGCCTGGGGGAGCACCCTTTCAGAGGTAAAGGGGAGGGGGAGGGCGGAAGAACTCTTCTAGGGGGACCGGGAGGGGCAATATTTGGGAAGTAAATAAAAAAATAAATAAATAATAAATAAATGCTCATAGCCATACATTGGTTGAAGCACAGAGTCCCCAATGAAGGAGCTAGAGAAAGTACCCAAGGAGCTAAAGGGGTTTGCAGCCCCATAGGAGGAACAACAATATGAACTAACTAGTACCCCCAGAGTTCTTAGAACTAAACCACCAATCAAAGAAAACACATGGTGGGACATGTGTCTCTAGCTGCATATCTAGCAGATAATGGCCTAGCCCATCATCAATGAGAGGAAAGGCCCTTGGTCCTGTGAAGTTTCTATGCCCCAGGGTATGCCAGGGCCAGGAAGCAGGAGTGGGTGGGTTGGGGAGCAGGGGGAGGGGGAGAGGAATAGAGGATTTTCAGAGGAAAAACTAGGAAAGGAGATAATATTTGAAATAAAGAAATGAAGAAAATAAAAAATATATATAATAAAATGAAAAAAATTAAATAATAAAAATGTACAAACTTGTAAAACAAAAGTAAATAAATAAAATAAAATAAATCCTTTAATATCTGGTAATATATATATATATATATATATATATATATATATATATATATATATTACTTTTAATAAATTATTTTTCTACTTTAAATTAACCAGTTAGCATCTTTTGTGAGCAATTAAAAATCTGGTCAATAAAACTACTAACTTTTAAGTTACAGCTTAATAAAAATGAAAATCTCTAATAAATATACTTTTTCTTGGAAAATATTACCAAATAATGTTGAAAACTCAACATTGGGGCCTAATCCTCCTCACAAGAAGCCAGTTTTTCGCTTTGCAGGAAGCAGATTACTCTTTCTAGCTGTATTTTTTCCCTAAGCATTGTGTTTCATTCAGTCAATTTCTCCTTGGAACTAGGAATCTTAAATGAAGTCCACTGCCAGGTTGTGAGCAATGTATTCCCTTCTAATAACAATATGGTGAGAGCAGATCATTGTAGCCCTTGCTGCTCAATGACTAGAAAATGAGGATTGATGGTCTATTCAAATTCTAGAGGCTGAATTCTCCTCTGAGGAAGAGGCAAATATTTTTTCAAGTACTCATGAACATTATAGAAATAACTAATGCCAGATATATGCATTTGAATAATATAGAAATTAATAACCAAACATTGTAGGAAAAAGCAAAAGTGTTTATTGTCCAAGTAAGAAATATATCAAATTTCCCTTCTCACTTTTGCTATCCCAATATATATGGTAAAACATGAAATCACTAATATTTATAAAGGCAGCTTTGGCAGACTTTTTCTATTTACAGGGACAGTGAGCTACAAAATTGAATTTGGGGCTCTATGTCCAATGAAGTTATTAGTTCTCAGAATAACTACTCTTAGTATTATACATAGATAAAAGAATTCCATTATGACTGTTTTTAGCTCTGATTTAAAGTGGCCTACATTGTCTTATAATGACTTTCAATTCTGAAAATGTACATCCATTGTTACTGTTTTGGATATCGTTACAGCAGATTGTGGGCTTGAAAGAATGTTCTTGCAGAACAAAAAAATAAAAAGGAAAACTGAATATACAGTAAGTAGGCATTTAGACATGTTTATAAGCAAGTCTTTAAAAGCAGAAAATTCTAGAGAAAATGATTAAAATTTTTTTACAATAATTCTTAACTACATTCTTTGGTTAGATTGAAAACTTTTGTAAATAAAACCTGATTAATATTTAGCCTTCTACTAGCAACTGGTTCTGACTTTATCTACTCATTTCTATCCTAGTACAAAAGAAAGTCATAGAATCAGCTCTCAGCTAACACTTAAAATGGTATTCTGAAATAGAAAACTGGCAAAACCAAGCCAACAGGATACCAACCCTCCATTTATTTGCCCTAATATGCTTCACAACAAAGATAAATTCAACAGTGATTCAACATAACTCTCAGAACCTTCCATGGTGTGACTCTTGAAAACCATGGTGAAATTTTCCTTAAACTTGTACATGGTTATCTCTAGCTCAGTTGCCACCAGGCCCAACCACATAGACAGTACCTTACTCATGACTCGTCTATAAATTAAATCTGTCTAAAACAAATGATGTATCTAGATCACATGTCACATTCCTCCTTAGTCTTTTATCTAAACTCACTGATGTCTAGATGGTTAACAAGACTCGTACTTTGATTTCTCCCTCTAAAACGGAAACCCATCAAAACCGCATCTCTTTGTTGCAAGACGTTAATATATTTCTTAGCTTTTCTTAGGCTCCTTCACTGATATAAGATCTACTTATAACATTGAGTCATTTACATTTAAGATATACATATAATACCGAGTCAAAAGCCAGCCTTTGTCCTTGCTAATGCATAATGAAAAAGAAGATTTATATACAGTGATTTAAGCAAGGGAACAAAGCCAGATGAAACACAATATTTTATCATTACCATAAAAACATCAATACTAAGTTACATTTCCCTGACTATACATCCATTTGTACAATATTGTCATGAAATGGGAAGGAGATACCATCAAGTGGATGACTCTTACCAGTTCTGGACCAGGGAGGCTCATTTTTCTCTCTTTTTCTTTTATTCTTTGAGGTAAAATCAAGCCACCACAAAAATTCATTTTTGAAAATAATTTCCCAAGAAATATTTAGTAAATGAACTAAGCCACTATTTAAATCAAGGTCTCTATAACTCAAGGCATTATAATCAGTAAAATCTTGACACCACCTAGAGTGATGTGCCTGTATTTGTTTTGTTCATGGTGGTTGGTTGGCTGCTAACAGACTAGACGACTGGGTTGAAAGATGGTTGGTTGGTAGATTGATGGTTGGTTAGTTTGAAGAAAAAATTTGGGGGGTATCACTAATAGTAAAGGCTTCTCTTTTAAGTGTGCTAAAAAATTTTTATCTGTGAAAATTATAGGACAATGAAAGTATTATATAATAAAAGGTCATTGTTTCTACTTTTTTACTAAGAAAATTGACTTAAGGAGAAGTAAATCATTTGACCTAAATTACAAAACTAATTAATAGCAAGTTCAAACTAGAAATCCATATCTTCTGGTAATTTAATTCTATTAAAAATGCTTCGGAAGCCAGGCGTGGTGGTGCACTCCTTTAATCCCAGCACTCAGGAGGCAGAGGCAGGCGGATTTCTGAGTTCGAGGCCAGCCTGGTCTACAAAGTGAGTTCCAGGACAGCCAGGACTATACAGAGAAACCCTGTCTCAAAAAAAAAAAAAAATGCTTCGGCAAATAGAACAGGA
This sequence comes from Mus minutoides, assembly GCA_902729485.2. Lineage (NCBI taxonomy): Eukaryota > Metazoa > Chordata > Mammalia > Rodentia > Muridae > Mus > Mus minutoides. The sequence continues at coordinate 236,243 of LR750490.1, read as the reverse complement.
GTTGTACATTCAGTTAATATATTCGTATATTTTGAAAACTATTGCATGCAGTAATATCAAGGCTGGACATGTGTAAACTACCCTGACCCTAATTAGGATCTCTGTTCATCTGATGAAACAAATAATGGCTATGTTTAAAGCTGGAATTCTTTTCCCCTTTGGGAACTACAAATTGCCTCAATTTTCACTTGATCTGGTAATAGTGAAACATAGTTTATTTAAGCTGCTTCTTTAAAATGTTGATTTGCTCAAATTAATGTTTAATAATGCTATACACTTTATGAAAATTATGAAAGCCACACAATATCTAAATAAATATTTTCATGAAAGACAGCAAGGTATTTGTACAAAAATCTTTTGATTTCTGTACATATTAATAATCCTCAAATTACTTGCCTTGGATGAATCATTAAAAAAATTAAACAATGCAATGAAGAGATAAACAAATTGAAATCTAAGCTCTCTTTTAATTGATGTCTAAAGTCCATGCTTTTTATTCCGTGGGTCTCTAACATTGTATAAATTGAAAACAAGAAAAGCTGTAGTTTCACCATACTTCCTATAAGCAATTGTACCAGAGAATTCTTAGCATATTATGAAGTCACCATACTATATGCATTTCATCTGAAGCCATGCCTTATTTTATCTTACATTATTCATTCCAAAACTTCAACTATGATACTGAACAGCTATGGAGAGACAAAAAGGGCAGTTTAAGACCTCCATGGCTCTAAGGCATCAAACATTTTTTCTGGATAAAAGGAAAAAATTAACCCTCAGATTTTTCAGGTGTTTGAAGGGGAAAGTGCTAAAAACTAGTACTGAATTGAAACTTTAAATTATTATTCACACTCCAGATGCCATTATATATCTACCTTTCAAAAATGTAAGGTTTTAATAATTAATATGGGTTTGCACATATCACAAACGTTCATGACTGCAGGTGAGTTACCAAAGATGACACATAAAACTCAGAAAACAGAAATCAAATGATACAGTCTCTAAAATCCTTTAGTGTTTGGTCCTTATGATGTGGAATAGATACATTATAGTTCTTACTTTTAAACTCTTCAAAATACATAGGCAAGTTTATTTATCATTTTATGGTAATCTTCGATAAACTTATTGAATGGTTGAAAGCCATATTGACACATTTTTTTTTTAATTACAAGGAAGTCTACAGTCAAAAAGATTTTATGAAGCAACCTACAGAAAAAAAAAGTATTTTCATGCATGTTGTTGAAATGCAGTTTGGACTGGAAATGTAATGGTCTCAGTAGTATAACTATATTGGATAAGTCAGCTGTTTCTTGAAGTCTATATGAATAAATTTAAAGATATGAACCTACACTAACCCACTATACGTTCAAAATTATTATGAACATTAAGCTAGACAAAATATTTTGCAATCTATAAAGCAATATTTCTACCTAGTTTTATATTATTCTGTGTATGTGATGATAGTCAATTAGAATAAATTATTTCCAATAAGAGCTCAGATTTATTATCTTATTTGTATGACGTGGCTGGCTGGAAGGGCATCAAGCTCTGTATTCTGCCACTAAGTCAGAATCTTGTAAGCTATCAGAGATGGAGAGCATCATCTATAAGAAAATTCATCTACGAGTTGCCACTAAACAGAAAGAAGTCAGAGGTTTGTAATCAGTAAAAGTTTAGAATTTGAGCGAGATGTGCAGCTGGAGAAGGAAGTGGGACAAAGCTAGTGGAGCAGGAGTGTTTGGGTGATTTACATTACACCATAGCTGTGTGTTTGCACAGCAAGGAGCTTTTCATTTTTTTAAACCAACTCTCGGGAAATTATTCACTCTTTAAAAAAATTTGACTATACGATTCAATCTGCTTTCCAACCAGTAATGCTCAATGGTCTGACAGGTTTTTTAGTATAAAAGACATTTACAACTCAACTGCACTGAAGCCCTTTCCCCGATTTCCTACACCACATCCAGCTAATTGCTCTTTAACATGCTAACAAGAGGATAAGCTGATACATAATAACTCAGGCATGCACCGATCCCATAATGCCCGGAACTCAGAAGCAGCATGAGAAAACATCAGATTTTTGGCATGTAGGCTCGATGTTTAAATCTGCATAGATTCGAGCCAATTAGACTTGTCAGACTCCAATGCAGTTGAGAGTGACCCCTGATGGTGGAAAGACATGTGGGACAAGCCACAGAAAAGCTTGCAAATGTCAGAGAGGCCAAAAGGTGCCCCACTGGCCTCAAAACTATTAATTAGCAACCAGCAAAAGCACCAGCAAAGAATCGCTGGCCCAGCACTCCCCTCCAGAGGTTGCTACTACCAGGCCTCATTATCATCTGGATGGAAAACAAGGCCCGTTCCTGGGAGCTCTCACAACACTCTTATTGATTAAGTTCCCACAGTGTTAAATCTTTCTGTAGCTTTCACTTCAATCTTCCCACCCTGAATAATAAAACCTTCAAAGGATTTACTAGGATGGAAAGGGAAGTGAGGTGGCAAGGAGCAAAAGCAAGGCAAACACATTGTGTATGTAGTGCCCACAGCATCCGCGGAAACCCGATCCCAGGAAGGCCTTGGAAGACAGCATCCAAAATGAAGTTGTTCATATGAATTTTCTGTAGTACTTACTAAGGGATTTTGGTTTTGTAAGTAAAAAAAAAAAAAACAAGAAAAGCAAAAGAAGTAACATGCCAACTGGTCTCCCACCGCAAATAAAATCAGGAGGCTGAGCAGTATTTCTACAAGTTCTCCGTGACCTCATTCACAGTGATGATCACAAACATCTGATGGGCAGATGCCTGTCCCCATGTGCACAGGGAAATCTTTCAACAGCCAGATTCTCGTAAGGAAAACATACGCACAAACACTCACGCCAGATTCTTGCCCGCTCTCTTTAACCTATGAAGGCAAGCAGGCAACCACACAGCAATAGCAGACCCTCCTCTGTAATGCACACCGTGTAGCCCAGAGCAACAGAGCTCTTATCCGTAAATTCTATCTTGCAGGGCATAAGTGGGACCACAAGAAATACCATTAACAGTCAAACAATGTCAAAAGAGACTATTCCTGGTTATCATTTTCTCTGGTATTATGAAGAAAATAACCAGTATTTGTCTGTTCTATAACACACATTTTTTTTCTCTTAGATCCGTCCGAAGCAATATGTCTACACTCTTAAGGCAGTCTCAGTTTTCCAAGCATAAATAATAACATAACTAGGAAGGAGATAGAAAACACCTAGGTTCATTTGACTCTCCTCACTTAGCATCCTTAACAAGCTACGAAACCCTCACAAAGACTACATTTGGCTTTGTCCAAATACTGTGACATAAATAAGAAAAACAGAGATCTGAGTCGAACCCAGAGATCAAAGTTGGACAATCAAGACTGCATATTCTGCACAACTTCTGTATTTTGAGATATTATGTCTTGGGCCCTCCAAAATGGGAGCAAGTAAACAAACAGCTTTGGTTTTAGACCAAAAGGGGGGGGGATTTCTTTGTTTCATTGTGTTTAATAGGATTTTATAACTATTTTTTATGGCAATCAGGAATTCCAAGGTCTGGGAACAACAATGATAGTGTATGGGTTTGGTTCAGACAGCTCTAGTATGTCTGCATGTAGAAGGCTACCTTTAGGACTTCTGATTCATCTTCTCTGTTCTGTTTATCATATCACCTATGAAAAGCTTTCTGGACAAGTATTCCTGCTACAAGAAGAAGTAGATCATTTAAACTTAGTGACTATTAAAAATGAGTACCAATGGAGAGTTTAAGATTTATTTAAACAGTGAAATATCAAATATACACAGTTCTCCACAGATAAAAATTTAACATTGAAATTACAGTGTTTAAATATTAATCCAAGCAATAAGAGAATGATCTCTGTAAAAAAAATTAATTAATCTGAAGGGGAATCCAACTGAGTACTTTAGAATTTTGAAAATAGCAAGGGCTTTGCATAATATATGTTCTGCACACCATGCCATCTATAGATATTCTATGTAGCCTTTGTAACTGTAATTCCTACACATGACCACATCAAATGTAAAACCCAAAACAGCGCTGAAAACGACAGGGACAAAAACACTCAGTACTGTGAATCTGTATAGATGCACTTTATAGTTTCAATAGAAACTATTTACATTCCTTGTCAAATAGAGTGGGAAAAATATTTTTGAACAACATGTCTTAATATTATGTTGAATATTAAGTACCTCAAAAAACACTCTTTCCAGAAACTTAAGCTCATGACAACATGAAACTGGTTAGAATTCAAAGCTAAAGTACAAAAAGATTTGTTGTTATTATATGTCCAAATGCCAAATGTGGGTTTTCAGTCTACATTTTGACAGATGCTTTACTCTTCACGCTTCTGCATTTCAAATGAATTCCACCTTCTTTATATATTAAAAAAAAAACATAATAAGGTTTCACCTGTAAGCACAGTGGGATTGATTATACAAGAAGCTGCATGCAGAAGCAAAAAATGCCAAAATATATTCCAGGCTTCATCACACACCTCCTGAACTATCAAATATCTTCTAGAACTGGGTATCATCCATGTACCTGAAAACAATACAGATGATTTCCATCAGGGAAAACAATGTTCCTTTTTCTTCCTCTGATCATTCTAGTACCTTGTTAGTGCCAACAAGTCACAGGGGGAGCAGTTTGAATACGCATCAATCTGGAAAACACTCGTCACACAAACATTTGTTAAAAACTAAATAACATTTACCCTGTCAGTTTGCAGTTTGAATTATATAGGCCATAAAGTATTTTAAAAGAAAAGGAAGGAGGGAAGAAAGGAAGGAAGGAAGGAAGGAAGGAAGGAAGGAAGGAAGGAAGGAAGGAAGGAAGGAAGGAAGGAAGGAAGGAAAAATTTAGGTAGTATTTAAACCTTACTGTTGAAAAATTAGTGAACTCTACTCCAACAAGGTAAATAAGGCAACCATTGAGTTCCCTTCTGTAGAGCTAAAATAAAGTGAAAGCACACACACACACACACACACACACACACACACACACACACACGCACACACGTCCTGAATAACATGTAAAATAACCTCTTTTTCCTATTACTCATGCTTGGGTGGCTTCCTCAAAATTTTGTGCTCCATCATCTTACTGAAACTCTTGCTGGGAAGGATAAAGATAATGGCAACTCCAACGGAGAGGCCATTCACACCACTCATAAATATAGGAGAGGATTGCAGTTGTTAGAGAATGGGTGGCAGGGGCGATTTAGGGGTAAGAAAGAAAACCATTCAGTCACAAAAGCCACCTCTTGCCAAAGTTGGATGGTGGATTGTAACAGAAGCTCAAACACCTATATTTATCTATAAATTCAGTTAAGAGCTGATTTGACAACTCATTTCATTAATTTAAATGTGATTTAAAAGAGCTGATAGCAAGTAAGTAACTATTTAAACAAGGTTTTAAGCTAATCAGTGTAGTTTTCTTGGCAATGTCATTCTCAATAATATCTTCACAGTGTGCTGGAATGATGTGTAATTAATAAGCAAGGTTTTGCTTGTCCCTTAGCATACTGAAATCAGGCTATAGCCTTGTATTATTTTTTCACCAAACACATCTTTTTACCTTATCAAATAAACATATTGTACTAGCAGAATACAAATTGATCACATTCTTCTAGTTAATAAAGGTAAGTCATTGTCCCCAGCCTAACAAATAGCCATCAGTTTGAAGTGGGGGTACAATATCCTTTTAAGTACATACAACTTTGCTACCTTTAGAGTGAGGTAGTTCTGAAAACTGCAATTATATTTGACTCATTTTGTCTATAGGATGCTAAAATATAACTAGAATGTGACAAAATGACCACTATTAAACTTCAGTAAGAGCATCCATTCTATAAGAAAATGAATAGCATAAGGAAAAAACACATAGCTCTCATCTTATGTAAGCTAGTGAGACTAAACCATTGTAAAATAGGACACCAGCGGATGCTGATAGCTTTCTGTGAAAGATGATTAAGTCAGCCTCTGCCACCAAGCAAGAAAAATCAAGAAGAATGAAAGTTGCTAAAATTCAGGGCCATATTTTCCTATAATAAATGTGTTGAAGACTCTTGAGTTTCCTTTTTCCAACATTTTGGAAAATATGTCTCTCTGTAATCCTCCTGCCCCTCACTGTGAACGCTTACACACAGTAACAGAACGCTGATGCCATAAGAGAAAAAAAAAAATCAGGATTTTTTTTTTAACTCAAGTTGATAAAAACTAAGTGTTTTCACTTTAATTTTTATTTTTTTAGTAATCTTTCAGAATCACTAATGGTCTTATGATAATAATCACACTGTATAATCTGACACAATTGCTCTTAGAGAAATTCTTAGTACAGGACTGTGGCCTCTGTGGGAGGTAAGTGTCTGAATTATCTTAAACCACTACCTGTCTTCAGCTACAATAGAAAAGCCCTTTAATCAAAATAATCCTTTTTCAAAAGAGCAACTTTTTTTCCTTCTGCAATTCACTCATCTTAAAAGAGCACTATAGCTTCTGTGCATAACTTAATTCATTCTTCAAGACAAGTACAAAATTTGTCACTGACATTTAGCGCCAGCCGTAGGCAATGGATAAAATGAACTAGTTAGCAATTTAACCTGTAAAAAAACAGAGTGGGATGAACAATTTTCTGCCATCAAAGCAAATGGCTAACATTTAGCAGGATTTTATTTTTATTTTTCAGCCCATCCCATCCTCAAGAAGAAAGAAGTCAGGCTAACATTTTTTCAGGGTCCTAAATCTTCCTCACAGTCTATTCCTTTAATGGTTTCAAGTAAATGACTATCCAGAGGATAATTAGGCACTGCGCTGTCGCATCGTGTCAGGTCACAGCTGGATTTAGTCAGCATTAACCTTTGGGGAGAATTGGAATATCAGTATCATTTAAAATTAAAGACGTGTAAGCAGGCATTTCTGGAGATGTTAGAAAAGTAATTGTCTGTAAATTGTTTGACCTTGAGATTTAATTGCATGCACAACACACACTCAAGCAAGAGCCCTATACTGTCTGCTTTTACCTCCAAACCTCTCACTGTACTGGGCCTATTAGCCTACCTGTGGGTTTTTTGTTTGGGGGGCTTTTTTTTGTGTGTGTTTGTTTTTCTCCGTAAAATATTAAAGATTTAAGCCTTCAATTGAAAATTAAAAGTTTGAAACATTGCTCTGGATAGTAAAATTTTTTAAGAAAATAGGCTTATCAGTCAGAATACGAAGTTCATTGTCAAACTTTAAAAGCATGCATTCTACACTCATGTTTGAAAGCTGAGTTTAAATCCCGGCCACACCTGTTTCTTTCTACTAACAAGTTTGCATATCTTGCCTTATTCCCCTTTTCCCTAATGAGACAGCTTATGCTTTCAAAGTCCCTCAAGCTAGGCAAATCTCTCCACTGCTTCCACTGTTAATAATGAAACTTTGTAATTATACAAATCCAAAGTGGCCAATCAGCTTTCCAGGCTGAGCCTTCGGGTACCTCTTAAATTATTCATGTGACACTCGGGCCTGCGAACTCACTTGCTTATATTAGAAGCCTAATTAATATTTAATCATATGTGCAGAGGCCACTTAGCACTGCACTATCCCTGAGAAAAGGGTAAATATAAATGTGCATATGCCTCAGTGTAAATCTCATAGTATACAAAGGAAATGCTAAGGGACTCAGCATAGCCTCGGGAGACACTAAACTGCTGTGTGTCCCTCATAGAGCAATGCTGCCTGCCAGGTACTGTGTGCGAGACTTAGCAAAAAGAAAATCTTAGTCCCTACCCACCAGGGTGCTTGGGAATGCTTTCTTTCAAAACAGGTAAATATTGCCTTTTGAAACTCCATACAAAGAAAGAAAAGGTGGTAAGGGTCCAGGGTGTCTTTAACAAATTTTTAGAATGAATTTGGCTTTGGGTAGCATTTTTTTGTTTTCTTCTTAAGTGGCTGTAAAACAGCCTTCAGGATACTTCAGTAGGTTTTTCTGGGATTTCTCTGTGTGCCTCCTAGAGGAAGGGCTGCCAAAATGAGCTACACATTGCCTATCTTAGACTTCTTACAGATGATTGCTGATTAGTGGGCGTGCCCTTTGATGGTCTAGAAAAATAACATATGTTCTTTCAAAGACTGAGAAGAGAAAAAGCCCTGTAGCTGAACATGGTGCACAGTAGCTTGTAAATTGGTGAAATAGGAACCTAGGAGGAAGCATTAGCTAGTGCATGAGCATGGCCATGCTGTGTTGAGCTATACTCCCATGTTCCATGGCTTTAAATGTATGACCAATGGCGTTTTGAAGATGCCTAGCTCCTGCCTTTGATGGCAGCTTCATTTTACTGGAAAGGGCTCCTTAACCATGCCACGGTCTTTAATGTCAGCAAGAACACATTCAGAGTCAGTAAGAAGACACGTTTATGTTTCTTTGGGTAATTATATTTCTGTACCCCCAACATACAGCCAAAAGATTATTCTGAAACCTTGCAGCAGGTCAGCCAAGTGATGTGATGCTAAAGACATGTTTCCTGAAGGAGTAATTGGCAGTGTGACAGAGCCGACATTCAGGCACATAACGACATGCTCTGTTAACCTTAGGAGACTATCTCACTGACCACGCTGTTACTTTCTTTTCAACATAAATTAGAAAGTGCCCATATGGGGTCTTGATAACTCAGTTAACATCTTTAGCTGGACTGATGCTTCGATGGATCTAATTAGGGACCCTAATATACTTGCTTCTTCCTGGCCAGTAAAGACAACTCCCATTAGTAGATTAGACTATCAGGATAAAATTGTGTTGCCTTTACCCTGAGTTCTTTCATATAAACTCATCTAATCTTGTGAACTTCTAATGTACTACTGACAAAGATTACTTCCTCCTAGTTTCCATGGGTTCGTATAAATTCATGAGCTCAGAACAACTGTGATTGTCTACATAAAATCGGCCGAAGGTCAAGACAGTCAACATTCTAGCATGGAGTAATGCTAGTAGAAAGAGTGTGGATACTGTTAGGTTAACTCCACTCTAGTGGATAGTACCACACCTAGTAATGTATTTGGCAGCACAAATTAGACTTGGTGGGTTATTGGGGATGGGATGCCAGCAATCTAGGAAGTGGAGTTCTAGAGTTTGATCTGGGAGGAGTTGGGGGAAAGACTGTGCATAAATATTATTTAAATGCATTGTATGAAATCTGAAAGAATTAATTAAAATAATTTTAAAGAAGAGATGGTATGACTGCACTATCTATGAACTATGTCATAAAATAATGCCTGACATTTTCCAAGCTGCTACCTTGTCTTCCATATTTACAAGCTGCCATTTTCTAGGAATCATGACTAAGAAGTTTAGTTTGTCAAAGATAAATCATGGAGTATGTTCTGCTATGCAGGTCTTTCTAGGGTTTAGGCAAAATGAGAGAGACTGGAAGCATATACAAGTGTACTAGTGGCTTGCAGATGTACTTCGGACAGAATCTTGAGACATAGCTGTGGTGTCACACCTAGAAATCCTACTCTGGCTACCTACCACCAACTCTGGCTAGGGACATAACTGGAAGTTCAGTTACATGGTAGGATTGATCAATACTATCTGCCCCAGTGAGGACTACCTCTGAAATAGAGACTCTAAGCTTTTAGAGCTGTGGAAAGGTAGGAGGTGTGTATACAACAGAACTCAAACTTGAAAATGTGCAGATGGTAGAATGAACACAGACACAGTAATTGGGATGTGAACCACCTACCTTCAAAATGTATTTTCCCAACTCAACAGTTTCAACAATTTTAAATAGATACCTATAATTAGGATACTTCTAGCACATTGTATTCTAAATATGGTGAGCTTGTCTAGTAAACAAATGATGAGATCCACACTACCTTTGTATACTATATTGTGAATGAGTACTAGCATGTGTATGTGTACTCAAATTAAATCACTTCCCATCTCTATGTCTAGTATTATATGTGACTCTCTAATGACAACCTTGTGCTACTACGCTGGCATCACTGGTAGTTAATATTTTATTTTCTGTCCCATTCTATAAAACCTGAATCAGAATTTGTCAAAGATTGGTACGAGTATAATATTCTCCAAAGATACCTGAGTCGAGTAGCTTGAAGCTATAATATGACGATGTCATAATAAGAAAAAAGAGTACAAGATTTTTAATCAAAGTTAGACACAATGAGAATATATAACTCTAGCACAAGAAACCTCAACAAAAAATGATGAAGACTTGAGAAAAGTTAAATTTTCTCAACACATTGAGAAAGTTAAAGCATTACAGAGAAATGATTCTTGATTGGAAAATAGATCCCTCATACATACTTCCAACCTGAAATACTTCATAGTTCCCATGACCACCAGAATTCACACAAGCTAGTACAAATGAGAAGGCTTGGCACTTATGCCTTGTTAGTATCACAGTAAATCTGCCTCTTCCTATACTGTACTTCACCTCAGTAACTGAATTGCAGTATATGCACCTATCTCTGCAATCTCCTTTCTATTGCTGAGGACCGCTGTCCATTCAGTCTGAGCATTATCTAAGGTTAAGGATTGTCTAATTCACCAAGAGGTTTCCTCTGCAATCGCAAATTACCTTTGCAAACCTTTAGCTTAGAACAGGACATCAAGATAAAACCTCTTGTATCAATCAGAAAGACAAAAGTGAAAGCAAATAGCCACATTGCAGCCTCAACCATGGAATTCTTCTCCAAATGACACTTCTTATATGTCCCTTTCTAAATGTGGTGACTTCCAGGAATATCAGAAGTGCTACCCTTCTTGAGTAACAAGACTTTGGCTGACATGTACTTAAAACATTGTAAAATACTTGTTGAACAAATTATTGGAGTGGGACTTATCAATCTTATAGATGAAATCCAAAACCACATTACCAGGAGAAAAAAACATACTGAAGTACACATATATGCCAGCATGCACGTGCACATGCATATGCATGTGCACACACACATACACACAAGGAGAAATAATATAGGCAAATTTATAATAATGATTATTTCAAAAAATAACATATCAAGATTGTAGAGATGCACATGGAAGACTATGTATAATTTGTCTTAAGTTGGATGAAAGGTAGTTGGTGCTAATTACATTTTTTGACATTACACTAATAAATACTTCATAACAATTATGGTTTTTTATTAGAGAATTTCTTCATTTACATTTCAAGTGTTATCCCAAAAGTCCCCTATACCCTCCCCCTGCCCTGCTCCCCTACCCTCCCACTCCCACTACTTGGCCCTGGCCTAGTTGGCCTTTATTTGGAAACAATTATGTTTTTATGTTTTGTAATAATGTTGGGCTTACAGAAAAGTTGCAAACACCATCTTACCTTCATCCAGCTTTTCCTTCTCACATTAGTTACCATCCTGTGTTAGTTTGGTTTACTTATCAAAATAAAGAAGCTGGAAATAATAAACTACTAACTCTAGACTTTATTTGGCTTTTCCTATTTTCCCCATCAATGTCTTCCTGTTTCTTTTGCCATCTACAGTCTTTTTAGTGCATGTAGTTTGTCTGATCTCATAGATGCCTTTGGTCTGTGACAGGTCCTTAGTCTTTCCTTGTTTTTCATAACTTTAATACCACTGGTCAACTAGCCTATAAATTCCCCTATTCTGGTTTTCTCCATATTTTCTCATGGATAGATTGGAGCTATACCCCTTTTGGAAAGGAAGCAACTGAGGTAAAATGCTCTTTGGTCATATTGTACTAGAGATACATGCCAACCATTTGGTGGCATCGGTGCATGTGGTGTTCCCATGACTTGGTTAAGGTGATACTCACTAGAATTCAGAACATAAATATACTCTTCTCCCTTTTTGTTCTAAGCTTTAAAAGTGAATTATTAAGCTTGTCTTGTATCTATCCCATCAGGAATGAAAATATTATATATAGATATTTGTACCTCTTCCTTTAGCTATAAGAATAGTAAAACAATTGACCACAAGAAATTGGAATTCCTCCAGAAGTTTTAGAGTGTGTTAAGGGAAAGGACAGAGCTCTGGTGTCAGGCAGAGGGTGAACTTGTCTCCCAGGAAGAGATTTCACATAGTTCTAACAATTTTGCCAGACCAAAGAAACAGCAGCCTATACTGCTGATGATGGCAGGACCTGCCTTGACCAGAACTATTTAACTATGCATACATACCTTTTACGTTCTATTTACAGCTAAATTTCCATCAGAACCTTAAACTTAGAATGGATGGAACTATATTTCTTTGTTCTATCTTCCTAATGTAGTTACATTGAAAAAAAAATCTCCTTTATCTGATTTTCACCATTAGCTGTGTCTTTACTTGACCTATTGAGGACAGTTCGGTGATCCTGCCTTGTTGGTGTTGCCAAAACACGGGATTGACCCTGACACTACAACTCTATAACAATATCATGCATGTGAGAAAAGAATGGAGAGGTGAAAGAATGGGTAGAACTAAGCCGCAGTGCCTCTAGTAGGGAGTATCTATACAAATAGACTAACATTTGAAAAGGATGTTTGTAACAGAAGAAAAGAAAAAGAAGAAATGATAAAAACAAGAAAATTACATCCCGGAACCATTTAGGATTTCTCCTGACCCATAAAATTAATGGGGTCCCACATACTAGGGATAAATATCCTCATACATTAAATAGATACAAATTCAAAACCATCTCCTCTATGTCCTTATACTATTCAAAGAGTAACACAATATAGATGCCAATATCTGACTTGATGGAAATAATGCACAGTCTTCTTTAAAGCAAAATTTCTCCATAAGCATTTGACTACCTATTATATTTAAGAGAGTAAATACTTATGGAGAAATTAAATTTAAGAGGACTGATACTGTGGGGGAAAAAAAACTAATCTAAAATAAGCGTAATGTTTGGGAGCAGCCCACCAAGGAAGTCACAATCTGATATAAAGTTCTGGAGAGTTTGAAGAGAGGTTTCCACATAACAATATCCCAACACATACTGGATATATTTTTATAAGAGAAATACTAATTCAGTGTATGTGGATTTGTAATAGGAAACATTGGGTACAATTGAGAGCTGTGTGTCGTGGTTGTGCAAGTTGTCTATGAATCTCAAGAATTTCTTCTTTCTTTTTCAGAGTGGCATACTATCTCAGATTTGTAGTAATAATCTAGCTAGGTCTTAGGTTCTATAGAAGAAAGCCATAAGAAATAAATCATCACTATGAATGATATCTGAAGCCAGAGCAAAGAACGTGGAGTCTTAAATGCTTTAAAGAAATTATTATAAAATAAAGAATAAATGTGTCACTATGTCAATCAATTGCCTAAGAAACTCTGGAATAACTCATGGCTCAAAATATATCAATATCATCCTCAGAGCTGTGTCAACTTGTATTACAATATCTTACTTTTCACCAATCTCAACATGGTTCAATATTGCCTAATTCATCAGCTTCTACCAGCAGTCTCCTTCTCCAGTATACTAAGCCACGATTTCCCTTATATATTTATACCATAGTAAAATTAGTCTAAGTAAAAGGGAAAGAGGCTCTATACCACATGACTAAAATCTCACTGTGAAGTTCAGGACGCTCTAATAGTCTGGGCTCTTGCTTTATCTGGAAATTGGGATGGTCCCTAGTACAGCAAGAATAGAATCATCAGCCTAGGCACTTCACTGGAAGCCAGAACCCCAGGACTGAAGGTTATTGGGTTGATTGGTCCAAGGCACATCCTTATGTCAATCAATGTGTCTGTGGAAGGAATATGTTATAACCAGCGATGAGAACAGGCTTACTTTAACTGCAGAAAGAAGAGAGCAGCTACATTCAGAGTATCAGAACCTTTGTCCTCCAGAGAAGGCTATGCCCCATTGTCTTAGGATGAAAGAGTGTGTGTGGGGGGGGGGGCAAGGGAAGCCATTGCCTAAGTGGATTCATTTTCTGTTGTTTATTGTTTTGCCTCCATGTGCATCTCACCTTTGCGCTCTACCACACACATTGCTTTCTCATGAAATCTGTCACCTTACAGCACATTTTGAAAGTATTTGCTGTCCCTTATTTCAACACATTCATTAATGAGAAGTCTTAGAGTTGAACTGTGATCTGTTCAATCCATCTATTCACTAGTTACGACTTTATTTGGTATCTATTCTCTCTTTCATATTTCTTTCATTCCACCATGTGGTAAGCTAATTTATGCAAAAGGTATTCTTTGAGAGGATAACAGATGCCATAAAATTCTTGGCTTGACTTGACCCAAGCAAGTTTCTCATGCAAATGGATCCTTTGACAGAGGTTTTCTGGGTTAGATGATCCTCCTGTCTGACTCAAATGCTTTTTCCTGTGAATCTTTCCCAACTGTTCTCAAATGATTGCTATAAATCCCTCTCCATATTTATGCATGCTTCTAATGCTACTGATGTGGTCAGGCTCCATGTCTCACAGGATCTGCTTGGTTCTCACAGTAAGCTCCACTTGCCTCTCTTCCTAGGTCTACACTGAGTTAAGAGAGAAGATTTAAAGTGATCCATTCCCACTTCCTACTAAGCAAGGCATGAACAAGCAGTTCCCATATGCTCCCACTATCATGGAGCTGCTTACACACACACACACACACACACACACACACACACACACACACACACACACACACAGTGTTCCAACTAATTTTATTAAATTAGTCCAGTTTGTCCTTTGTGCAAGTTTCTGTTGTGCTGGCCTACCTTGTACCTACTTCCTCCAGAGCCCATTCTGTGATCTAACTTGGTAAAGTTTGTAAGAAAAGGATGTGTGCTTTCAACAAGGTTACATAACCTGCATCTTATTTATTCATCTGTGAAAGATATATTTTGGATGCTTAATTTCACTGAGTTTTTGAAGAACAAAATAAAATAAGAGTATAATCAGCCAAGATGATCTCTGGCACATGAAAGGTTTTCAACAAATGTGCTCAGCCTATGTTCAATGAACCAACCTATTTGATTATCTTTTCCACTATAAAATTTCTTTATCAAAAAAAATTTGCAAATATTATTGCCCATTGACCTAAAATTATATTAGATATCTGAAAATTTAATCTAAGAACTTTCTGAAAATTCCAAAAGAAATAGCCATTTTAGCTATAATGCCCAAGTTCAAGTGAAAATATCTATTAATCATATATTTTCTTCATTATCCTAATTATATAGGTGAACTCAGTTAATCCCACAACTCCAATGTCTTCTATAACTGTTTGTCTAAGGAGAAAGGCAAAAATTCATGTCATGCTCACATCTATGCTCACAGTTAATAAGTTGAATTAGAGTTTATAACCAACATACCTGATATGACCAGACCTCCATAAATAGTTTTTTGTTGTTGTTGTTTTGCTTTTTTGTTTTGTTTTGTTTTGTTTTGTTTTCTTTGGAATTTTTAAAAATTTTTATTTAATCTTTTTTTTTCTTAGATTTACTTTTATTTACATTTCAAAGGTTATTCTCTTTCCTGGTTCCCCCTCCCCAGAACCCCCCTATCCCATCCCCCATGCCCCTGCTTCTATGAGAGTGTTCCCCTAACCACCCACCCACTCCTGCCTTCCAACTTGGCATTCCTCCACACTGGGGCATCGAGCCTTCACAGGACCAAGGGCCTCTCCTCCCATTGATGCCCAACAAAGCCATCTCCTGCTACATATGTGGCTGGAACCATGAGTCCCACCATATGTATTTTTTGGTTGGTGGTTTAGTCCCTAGATTTTTAAAAGAACCGGAGGAAATCCTAAATATTTCTCTGGATAAATGGTGTTCTACAGAAACATTGGTGAAGTCATGAAATTGACATTTAATTATTGTTTTCCTTCTTTTGTAGCAAATATGAAAAATAAAAGAGCTACAATTGTCTACTGTCCCCATAAAATGATCAATCAATGCAGTATGGGAAAAATATAATTTTTGGAAAACCTCTGACTTTCTGAAGGCCTAAGTAGAGTGAAAATCTCTGAACAGCAACAATATGTATATGAAATGTTGATTGTCAGAGGGGAAAAAAAAGGAGGAAATTATGAACCTAAAGTCAGTGTGCCAGCTTATAAATATTGACTGAATTATTTTATGACATTTGCCAAGCTACAGTTGTCTACATGTTTCCAGTGGAATGTGAATGGGGGAGAAAAGATAATCTAGGTCCCTTGCTTGGTAAGATTAACAGAGGAGATCCAGGAAATATAATAAAACTAGGATCTTTAAGAGTGATACCCCAAACAGATAAATGAAATAACCCTGCACAAAGCTTTCCCAGGGAGACACACCAAAATATAAAGTCATAGCTGAAAATCGCAATAGACAAATATGCCAATGTGTGAGGAATTCCAAGTACTCACTGGAAGCCATGTAGGACTCGGTATATATTATGCTCACAGCTAAGTATTTTTTTTACAGTGAAATATATATACATATATAAAACAATTAGTCACACCAGAATATCCTGCAATACCTCTACTGGGCATATATCCAGAAGATGTTCCATCTGGTAATAAGGACACATATTCCACTATGCTCATAGCAGCCTTATTCATAATAGCCAGAAGCTGGAAAGAACCCAGATGTCCCTCAACAGAGGAATGGATACAAAAAATTTGGTACATTTACACAACGGAGTACTACTCAGCTATTAAAAACAATGAATATATGAAATTCCTAGGCAAATGGATGGATATGGAGGGTATCATCCTAAGTGAGGTAACGCAGTCACAAAAGAACTCACATAACATGTACTCACTGATAAGTTGATATTAGCCCAGAAACCTAGACTACCCAAGATACAATTTACTAAACATATGAAACTGAAGAAGAATGAAGATCAAAATGTGGACACTTCGCCCCTTCCTAGAATTAAGAAAAAAGCACATATTGAAGGAGTTACAGAGATCATGTGTGGAGCTGAATCAAAAGGATGGACCAACCAGTGACTGCTGCAGCCAGGGATCCATCCCATAATCAGCCACCAAACATAGACACGATTGCATAGGCCAGCAAGATAGTGCTGAAAGGGCCCTGATATAGCTGTCTCGTGGGAGGCTATACCAGAGCCTGGCAAACACGGAAGTGGATGCTCACAGTCAGCTATTAGATGGAACACAGGACTCCCAAGGAAGGAGCTAGAGAAAGTATCCAGGGAGCTGAAGGGGTCTTCAACCCTATAGGTGGAAGAATAACATGAACTAACTAGTACCCCCAGAGCTCAGGTCTCTAGCTGCATATATAGAAGAAGATGGCCTAGTTGGCCATCATTGGGAAGAGAGGCCCCTCAGCCATGCAGACTTTATATGCCCCAGTACAGGGGAACGCCAGGGCCAAGATGTGGGTGTGGGTGGGTAGGGGAGCATGGCGGGGATGGAGGAGGGTATAGGGAAATTTCTGGATAACATTTGAAATGTAAATGAAGAAAATATCTAATAAAAATTGAAAAAAAAAAAAACAATTAGTCACAAGAAAAAACTACTGAGGGTGATGGGTGATGTTACTTCTGGCCAAGTCACACACGATACATCTAATTTCCACAACAAATAGTTGTGACAGAACATGGAAATGTTTTTTGCTGGGAAAATATACTAGAGATGCTGGATTTGGGGACTTAACTAGGGGGTTAGTTATGATAAAAGTTCTCCATACTCATCAATACATTCCATGACATTCCAATCAAACTGTGTACAGATATTTTTTTCTGAACTGAAAACATGATTATAAAATCCACACAGACTATTCAAAGGACAGAAACATATTTCAGAAAGAGTCAAGCTGTAGGAATTGCAACTTGGAATGGAGTTAGTTTATTTTAAAGGATGGGTACTTTAATAACTAATATCAAGAGAGTTCATTTTACATGTGAAAATCTGTTGCTTTCTACCAAACAAAAGTCTTTTCATGTGTATTAGGTACAGAACAACATACTAAAAAGTATTTAGAAAATATATGAGACTAGAGAAATGATTCTTAGTACAATGTGCAGAAATAATTCATAAAGCAATAAAACAATCGTAAGTTAACGTCTACTATTCATCAAAAGTACTGTAAAGATTTCAACATGTTAGGCAACAATAAAAACATCAGTTTCTAGGGGGAAATCACTTTTGAATAGATACAAATCATTGTAGATCCCTTAAGAAAACTAGCAAAGGCATCAATGGGAGCATAATAAATAGAAACATGGGTGACCTATGATTATATAAAAATTATTATAGAAAAATACATTTAGATGATGCAGCATTATTTAATACTCACTATATGAGCAAAAAGAAAACTAGTTTTACAAAAGCAAGGTTTTCTGATTATGTGGATTTCCAATTGGTTTTTTATACTTTTGAAGAGCCCAGTACTCTGGGAAATGTGGTCCTACCAGGAAAAATTGAGGAATATATTCACTGTGACCCCAAGTATGCTCTTGCCCAAACAGTCCAAAACTGGATCACATATATGAGTGTTCACAATAGCACTGTTCAATCCCACTATTATCAACCCCAAAAACTGTTAACAGTTTTATATATATATATATATATATATATATATATATATATATATATATATATATAATAAATTTGATATATTCATTGTTAGAAATGTTATGCAGTAGAAGAAATGAACACATAACTAAGGTGTTTTGACAGTAGATGCTTTGCTCATTATAAGAACTACAACAAAATTGAAAGTTCAGATCAAAGATTGAGATTTGTTTAATTGGTAGATCCAATTTTAGAAAAACTAAGTTGGGGTAGGAATAAATCAAGATTCTAGTTTAAATGAGTATAATACTACACATACACATGAGCAGAATAACAAGACCCTATTAGAAAAAGAAAAGTAGGGAGGCGTCCAAGAAATATTACTTGATAAACTTATTAGCCAGATGAGTGGAGAGATTTGCATACAGATATACACAGTTCTATGCATCTCAGAATAAATGTGAAGGTATTTGCCATATTATATTAATTATGATATATATATTTTTAAATTTTACCATGGTTAAGTAGGAATTTTCTTTACAATCAATGCTGTCATACCAAAAAAATTGGAAGGCCTTTTCCCTTTTGTAGTATGAGAATAATAGTATATCACATTTCAACCTTATAAACAGTGGCTCGAGTGTTATGGATTAAAGGTTGCATTAAAGTCACAGAATTCTGAGCTGGCACAGGAAGTATAAGTGGAGAAGAAGGAGAGCAAGGGACATATAATGAAGCCAGGCATACTGAGCCCTGAAAAAGTAAAACACATTGGCAATGAAGAATAAACAGAATGACCAGTGAACCAAGAACCTGAGCCAATGAGACAGGGAGGAGGACCCCCACCCTTCCTAAAGTTATTTGTCTAGGATTTGTTAAATAAAATTCTTTGAAGACTATGTTAATCTCACATTCCTTTGTTTTAAACACTCCTGACTGTTTTCATAATGACTGAAATGGTCAATGACTGCTGAATTCCAGCAACTAGACTACCAACTGCCAGGCCTTTGCTCAAAGACTCTCCTTACTAGTCCTTGCCTAGAAGTAGAACTGGACAACTACCCCAGGTAGGAGGCATGGAGGACAAATAAAAACTGCTATTGAGATCTTCAGGTACCCTAAATCCAGTCAGATTGTGGGTGGTTCTGCCATTCCTCCAAGTTCACTGGGGTAAACAGCAGCCATATCTTCCCCTCCATCACATTTATCAACATTTCTGAAGCTGTCAGTCAAGCAACAGTTTGCTCTGGAGTTCATCCAGTTGTCATCATGACAACCATCATCACTTTAGACACCTCCTAGTTGCTGAAGGAAACCCCTTGCCAACCAATTAATACTAGAGCATCAAACCAGCATGATCACCCAAAGAGACATGCTATAGACACAGAAGTGACATCTTATGACCACCACTTTTCTTCAGGAGACTGTTATGGCCACTCTATCAGAAATTCTAGGCACTTAGGCTAGAAGAACTTTAGTTGACCCTCTGGTAAAATCTCTCCCCACCCTACCCTTTCCGAAGTGAGTTATTAATTTATAGGACACAGTCACACCAGTCATCTGGAGGATTTTCCTCTCCATACAGAAGGAACTCATGTCTAGGCAAAGGGCAGCACCCTTGGTATCAACAGCTTGGATTGTGGGACTCTCAGATCTCAGTGCTTCAGCTCTGGGATTAGGGTGTTCAGACCCTCATTTTTTAGTGTTAAAGCTCTGGGTTTGGGGTACTCATACCCCAGTGCTTCGTGTTTCACTTCTGAGCTTGGCACTTGTTCGCTTGTTCTTAGCACCCCGACCAGTCTCAGATCTCTCCCAAAGTGACTGTTGAGTTGTTGGCCTTAAATGAGGTACTCATATATTACCTTCTCTGAGGCCCAGGGAATATCAAAGATGAGAGACTGGAGCTGAATTTAAGAGCCACATGATGGAGAGAATGGATGTGAAAAATTGTCTCATGATCATGCCATGGTTGTGGCACTCATGAGCTCACACAAAAGACATTGCCTTCATAGTGTCTGACCCAGACAGAGCCCCTAAACATTCAGTCACAGATCAGGGAACAGCTTATGGGGTTCCATCCTGTTCAGGAAAGATATTGGCAATCAAGGCCGAAAAGAAGATAAAACAAAGAAAAAAGCACAATGAATACTGAAGACAAGAGGGAAAGAGACAGAAAGGAGAAAGGGAGAGAAAAAGATTAGTCATTAGTTAGCTGGTTGGGGATGGTTTTAAAAATCTCTAAAAGAACCTTCCTGCGGTCGTATTCGCTTCTCACTGCTGCAGTCTCTAGGGCTGGATTCCATCCTTCCAGTCTGAGATAGGCCCAGAAGAAATAAACCAAAAATCTTAATTATCTTTTCTTGCTCAGTACCTATATTGGAACATCAAAAAAATATTACAGTAAACCGTATCCATGAGGAAAATTATGCACATCCAGGCCGGACAGTGTGGCAACCAGATCCATGCTAAGTTCGGGAAGGTGATAGCGATGAACACTGCATGGACCCTACCAATACCTACCACGGGGACAGCGGCCTGCAGCTGGACTGACTCTCTCTGTACTACAATGAAGCCACAGGTCGCAAGTATGTCCCTCGAGCAATCTTGGTTGATCTAGAACCCGGAACTATGGCCTCTCTTCACTCAGGTTCTTTTGGCCAGATCTTCAGACCAGACAATTTTGGTTTTTGTACCCTGCTCATCAGCAAGATCCGAGAATATCCTGGCCGCATCATGAATACCTTCAGCGTGGTACCCTCACCCAAAGTGTCTGACACTGTGGTTGAGTCCTACAACACCACCCTGTCTGTCCATCAGTTGGTGGAGAACACGGATGAGACCTACTGCATTGACAATGAGGCCTTCTACGACATCTGCTTCCGTACCCTCAAACTCACTACACCACCCTATGGAGACCTGAACCATCTCGTCTCAGCCACCTCCATTTCCCAAGCCAGCTTAATGCTGACCTTTGAAAGATGGCTGTCAACATGGTGCCATGCCCATGCCTCCACTTCTTTACACCTGGCTTCACCCCTCTCACCAGCCATGGAAGCCAGCAGAACCGGACCCTCACTATGCCTGAACTTACCCAGCAGGTCTTCGATGCAAAGAACATGATGGTCGTCTATGACACGTGCCATAGCTGGTACCTCACAGTTGCAGCTGTCTTCTGTGAATGGGTGTCCATAGAGGAGGTAGATGGGCAGATGCTCAATGTGCATAATAAGAATAGCAGCTACTTCATGGAATGGATCCCCAACGATGTCAAGACATCTGTCTGTGACATCCCACCACGTAGCCTCAAGATGGCAGTCAGGTACCTTCATTGGAAACAGCATGGCCATACAGGAGCCCTTCAACTGCCTGTCAGAGCAGTTTACAGAAATGTTCCACCGGAAGACTTTCCTCCACTGGCACACAGGTGGGGGCATGGACTAGATGGAGTTTACCAAAGCTGAGAGCAATATGAATGACCTCATCTCTGAGTATCAGCAGTACCAGGATGCCACCACAGAAGAGGAAGAGGATTTCGGTGAGGAGGCAGAAGAAGAGGCCTAAGGCAGAGAGAGCCCTGAATCACCTCAGGCTGCTAAGTTCCCTCAGCTTTCTCCAACTGCCCTGTGTCCGCCTCCCATTTCTTTCTACTGCCTCTGCCCTGCTTCTGTTTCGTTTCGTTTTCTCATTGTGGGGTAAACGGTGCCTGGCACATGGCAGGCACTCAGTAAATGTTTGTTTGTGGGGGGAAAAAAGTCTCAGAAATAGCAAGTCTGATGGGAAAGTCAGTCGAAGGCAAGCCCTTTGATCCAATGGTGTGCTTAAGGTAGAGAATATATAAATTCCTTGTTTTCCTATTCCCACTTGCATAGAAGTTTCAAGACGGCTCCTCGCCTCATTTCTCTGTTTCCATGAAGGAGTCTAAAAGAGTGCCAGGCCTTCTGAACAGGTGTTGGCTGAAATGCATCTAAAACTTTTACCTGATCAGAAAAGCAAAATGTAGCTATGAAGAAATGGAGCAAGAGCTGAGTTTGGATGGTCCTTACAGGGTGGTTCTTTTTTTTCTCTCTCTCTCTTTATTAGATATTTTCTTCATTTACATTTCACATGTTATTCAGAAAATTTCCCTTACCCTCCCACGTCCCCGCCCTGCTCCCCTACCCACCCCCTCCCACGTAATGGCCCTGGCATTCCCCTGTTCTGGGGCATATAGAGTCTGTATGACCAAGGGGCCTCTCCTCCCAATGATGGCCAACTCGGCCATCTCCTTCCATATATGCAGCTAGAGACATGAGCGCAGGGGGAACTAGTTAGTTCATGTNTCCGCTCCTTGGGTACTTTCTCTAGCTCCTACCTTGGGAGTCCTGTGTTCCAACTAATAGCTGACTGTGAGCATCCACTTCTGTGTTTACCAGGCACTGGTATAGCCTCCCACAAGACAGCTATATCGGGTCCCTTTCAGCATTATCTTGCTGGCATATGCTATAGTGTTTATTTTGGTGGCTGATTATGGGAGGGATCACAGGGTGGTTCTTAATGAGTGACATTCTAGTGGCTTAGCAAATAGAACTTACTGTCAGGGGGATTTGATCTTGAAATGAACAAGCAAGCAAGACAGCAATCTCAAAATAAGCAAAAGACAGAAGCAACTGGTATCTTACAACATCCCGACACAAGAAAAGACTGCTATGCACAAAAGGCGAGCGCACTCTTCCTCATTCCGAAGGATAACCACCAATAACCTCAAACCAGAGAGTTTTAAGGTGGGTGTTGAATAGAAAGTTGAACTTCAAAATGCTACTTTTTCCTCTCTCTCTCTTTTTCTGACTTTCCCTTTTGTGAGATACTCTCATGTGCATAGACTAGCTTCCAACTATGGACTCACAGTTGGCCTTGGACTTTTAAACCTTTGCCTGAACCTCACAAGTATGAAGTGCTTTTAAATTTTAAAGTCAAAGTGTTTGTTTGTTTGTTTGTTTGTTTGTTTGTTTGTTTTTAGTCAGTGCAGATTTTAAAATTCTCTTACCTGAACCAAAATGCCCTATTGAGGAATGCAAACGTGTCAAACTAAAATCCAAAGCATATATAATTTTTAAAGGTAACTTTAACGTGAAAATATATTTTATGCATTTCAGTGCCAACTTTATTCATGTAATTTATTTCACCAGCATATAACTGAGTTTTAATGAATGAAAAGGAGAATTTTATTATACCCAGGGAAATGTATGATTACATCTGCTTACAATGTTTTATGCCCTTCCTCTGAGCTCCTTACACCTAATTTGGAGAGAAATCAACCATTTTACAAAAAGTTTTATTTACAATTCCATTAGTTCACCGCAAATTTAGGAAAGATTTTAAGGAAAAATTTTAAGTAGCAAAATTTAGGAATGTGTCTCAATGTTGATGCCTTTATTCCAGATCTGAAGCAGTCAAAATAATTTCAGAAAAACTATTGCTTGAAATATTTCTCATCTAATACTACCTCATAACTTTTATTTAAATATTATTAGATAGCATCAGCTTATATGATACCATTTAACCAAAATGAACATGAATGTTCTAACACTTTAATGTAACCACAGCAAAAATTATTATGGTGCCTTTGGACTCATCTAACACATCTGACAGTGAACAATGTCGACAATCTGTTCAGAAAAGCTTCTGCCTGGTTTTTCTGCAGACCAGTGACAAAGCCAGGAACAGGTTAATGAAATGTCTATAGGAAGAATAAAGCTAATCTTATTTCATTTTACTTATCATATTCATAGTGTCACTCCATAAATACTATTCTGTTTCCATAAAGAAATTGTCTTAGAACTATTGTTTATTAAAAGTTCCACTACTATATGGATGACTTTTAAAAAAAATTCCCAAACCCTGTGCTATGTCAAAATACTCAGCAATACATGGTCTAAAATTTTAATTTAAATTCCCTTCATTTCCTCACAAATAAGGTTGGTGTGCTATGTAAAGGGAACATGTAAATACCAAACCCTTGAACTTTTGTACAAGAACTTCCCTTAAAAATAATCCATATAAACCACAAGTGATACTAAAAGTGGACCTACAGAGACCAGGCTTACAGCTAAGAGCATTTTTTTTTTTTGCAGAATTTCTTTAGTAGTTCAATCACTAGCTCAGATGTTTAGCCTTGCAGATTAATAATGAACTGTGAAATTTTAAACTCACATTCTAAAATTAGTCTGGATCTGTATATACAAGAGCCTACATTTCATTATATGCTAGGAAAATAAAATCTATCACTTATAATTCTAAATGTACAAACAGCCACATGAGAATTCATAGCTAAAAACATGAATTCTGATAAAGAAAAGATGAATAAGAATTCTGCAGTATTTAACTTAGTATGAAA
The DNA here is from genome assembly GCA_902729485.2 of Mus minutoides. Taxonomy (NCBI): domain Eukaryota; kingdom Metazoa; phylum Chordata; class Mammalia; order Rodentia; family Muridae; genus Mus; species Mus minutoides. Next base: position 211,401 of record LR750490.1, on the reverse strand, counting down.
AAAAAATACAAAGTATTAGAAAGTCAAGCCAAACATCAAAATGACCAATTCTGATTCTACAGAAATATAATCCCTGCAGTATTTAAAATATGCTATCATTTGAGATAGAGCCAACACTCTCCCTAAAAGTACGTTCTTTTCCTTTGTGAGTAGGAATCCTGGGTTAGATCCATGAAGTCGATGCAACGCTGCCTTTCCCTTTTATTGTAAGTGTTAGTTAATGTATAAGAAAGTGTGCTGTGCCTGTCACCCTTTCATCTACTTCACTATGTGGGACCTGTTTGCTGAGGTCTGCAGTGGTGAGGCGCACGTATCATTCCTGTGCCTCTTTAAACCTTCAAATAGCATCAACTCAAATGTAAATGTGTTTCTTGAGCAATATCTTGCAAATGTGTCTGTTCGTCTTTGCATGGTGAGATAGAAGTATTTCAATCCTCAAAAAATCTACAAGTGAGATTTATCTTCATTG
>LR750490.1:175457-208578 GCA_902729485.2 Mus minutoides | reverse complement strand
GTGGGACCTGTTTGCTGAGGTCTGCAGTGGTGAGGCGCACGTATCATTCCTGTGCCTCTTTAAACCTTCAAATAGCATCAACTCAAATGTAAATGTGTTTCTTGAGCAATATCTTGCAAATGTGTCTGTTCGTCTTTGCATGGTGAGATAGAAGTATTTCAATCCTCAAAAAATCTACAAGTGAGATTTATCTTCATTGTGCCAGATTTCTTGCCAACCTTCAGACAGAGATTCAGATTTTTATCATGGAGTTTGTAGAACATTTTAATGGGGGCGACTGTAAGGTTAACAGGGCCTGAGAATGCAACAAAAGGCAATGGTTTCATTGGGAGTGGGGGAACCTGCCATTTACCCTGGTTGTTCTTATTTTGTTGATACTGGGGATTTTCAAGCAAGCTAAGCAAGTTCTCTACCACTGAGCTACAGTCCCAGCTCTTGTCTTTATTTTTGTATTAAGTAATCATGCTGCTTGAAGCCTAAGGTGTTTATTTTTAAAAATGGAAGCTAGAGGTGTGGATCATTGAAGATGGTGGGATATTTTGACATAGCCCACATTTTGGAAATTATCATCTTCCAACTGTAAGCTAAACACCTCAGATTAATAAGCAAATGCATATGATGCAGAGCGTAGTGTACAGCCACAGTTACAGTCGCCTCTGACAGCTACACTGTAGCAGGCACTGAGCTCCTATAAAGGGCTATTCAGTTTCCAGAATCTCTACCTCGAATTCTAAAGTGAAGCCAAAGATCATCTACCTGCACATATAAACCTAACTCAAATTCTAAGAAAGAGTTCGAGGTCACTTCTACCTGTAAGCCATCATTTGAAGTGGATTTCTCAGCTTTGAAAAGGAAACAGACTTTGAAATACTGTTTTCGCTTGCATCATTTCAAACCATGGTCATGCTAGGTTTGCGAAGTGAAAAGCCACAGTAAAGAATGAAATGCCTGACTCACCTGACTTTCTTTGCCTCTAGTATTTGATCTTTGAACCTCTCAGAAATTGATTTTGAAGAAAAAAATAACAATGTAACTCTGAAGTCTTTGTAGTACAGTAAACTTTTTAAATTCTGGTTTTTGAACAATCAATCTGGCTATAATTTCTATTCCTAACATGATTGACTTAAAGCTATCGTCACTAAATATCACATCACAAGAATAATCTCCATTATTCAAAACTGGCACAAACTGATTTTTCACATGTAAAGCCTCCATTTTTACAATTGAGTTATAAGCAACACACACAAGCACACACACAAACACACACACACACACACACACACACACACACACACACACACACACATGGCTTAAGTCCCCCTGTTACAAGTGATAATGGTGTTGGGATAAACAGCTGGTGGGAAGGGAATGGGAGGTTGTTTGTTTTTTAATGCAGGTAACGACTGCATGCCCGCAAAGGAAGCCAAATAATTTCTAACACACCAAGGAGGGAATGAAAGGAAATGTAGTGTGATAACCTAGGACCAAGTATTGGTTAGTTAACTGTTACCAGTTACGTTTTTGAAGATATAAGTCTCGAATCTCTTGAAGCATCCTGCATCGTCTCTCTCTCTCTCTCTAAGCATCATCAAAAAGGTTATGTGAGAAGGTACAGCTATGCACATAGTGGACAATCAATAAACGGTTACCTCCTTTAACATGTTCACCACACAGCTTCCTAATCAATGCATTCTTTTCCTTCTGTCGTTCTAAATAGCACTTAAGAAAGATTTTTTAAGCCTACATTATAGTCACATTACAGTTTATAAGAGTCAGCAGCACTTCACTTAACAGTCAGAGGAGACCCACAACAGTTCTTCAGGTAGGTTTACCTCTGAGACCCACAACAGTTCTTCAGGTAGATTTACATGGATAGATAGCCGAAGGGATTTGAGGTTCTACTTCTGCTCGATTTGTTATGCTTTACATTCCGTGTGTGTTTTTATCCTAAAGCCCTGTTAATACATTTTCTAGAACATTCTCATATTCCTTCTACAGATCACTCTCCTGAAATCAAATAGGAAGACAGCAACTCTAAGCAGCTTTGAGAACCCAGGGAAATAGTCCAGATTCAGAGTACATAAATGGGTTTTAGGCCATGTTGGTTTCCTCATTATTACAAAATAGTTTATAACTATTTATTAACAATATTATAACATTATTAACAATATATCTAATAGTTTTGCAAGATATATTTACAAATCTAAAAGTATTCAAGTATATATGTGTACATATACACATATAAATATATATATTTCCCTCTTTCACTCACAGTTATAATGCATTTATTCATTTCAAGAAAACGAGAATGCCAAACCTAAAATAATCCAGCTTAAAGTATCATCAATATATGCATATATATGTGCACACATTCTGCTACATAACTTGAGGGTGGTAGTGTTTTTCTGAGGAATTTCCATGATCTAAAAAGATGACAGACAGCATCTCTGTTTTAAAACTTTTCACTACACATGTTGTCATTTTTTAAGAAGCCCGACAGACACTTCAATTCCAAACAAGTTACCAAACTCTTCTCTCTCTCTCTCTCTCTCTCTCTCTCTCTCTCTCTCTCTCTCTCATCAAGGGCCTTGATTAAGAACAGTATTTTGGCACTGTGTTTGCAGCTTTGCTCTCATATGTTAGATAATTTTTTTCCACTTTCTAGATTAGGTTTTGCAAATAAGATATGAAAATCTTCCATGATCAATTGTTCTAATTGAAACAAATACTGTATAAAGAGAATTTCTGAACAAAACACATTTGGAATTCTTTAATATACACTGATCAAATTAATATTTCTAACATATTTCACATCATCTTTTTCCTGTATATATACTGAATATATAAAGTAAGATGAGGTTTGTTATAAAATAGATAAAGCATCCTTGCTTTAAGATTAAAGGCAAATAAAAAGTAAATATTTATAATTATTTACTTGTTCACCTTTCTTGAAATAAAAGCTAGTATATATTCATTTTAGAAAACAGCAAGTAAATGTCAAAAGAAGATAAATTGAGATGTTTTCATTAAAAACTGTAAATAAAAATATTGAACTCCAAATTTTATTATAGATTGCTTTTAAATGTCTATTTTCTCTCCGAATTCAACATGATTGAGTTGGGCACAATATTAAATAAAAAATAAAACATTCCTTCTGCCTCAAAGACTCCTGAATAAAGAGAAAATTATTTTTGGATTTCTCTCTTGATCAGATATGAAATACTCTGAAACGCCACCTCTATAATTTGATAAAACTTTGATATCCCCAAATGAAAATAGGACTCAGCACTTTCATTTTCCTGATGCTAAAGGAGCTTGGGTAAACTGATTTTTTTTTTTTTAATGAAAATCTCAGGCATAAAGGTGGCAGTAATGAAGCAGGCTTAAATATGCGCTGACCTTTGAAATGAACTGCACTCCTGGTTGTTTGGTCAAAGATCTGGCTTTGTTACTGTCTCCACCTATTCCTAGTGTGAAGAATGTGGGTGTCGGTGCTGTTCTGCTCTCTGGTGGATGTTGACAGCATGGCTGCAAACATAGCAGCCCCAACAGAGACAGCCACACACCATGGAGCAGAACAACTCACCACACATCTGCCAGAGTCAGAACTGCAAGGACTCATTTAGGGCTCCTGAACCCGACAGCAAAACAAACTGTGAACAGGTCTGTGTTTTGCAAAAGCAGTATATTTTGGGTAATAATGAATGCTACAAGTAGGATATGAATTGGAAATATACAATATTCAGTGATTTCAAATGTGATTAAACTCTCAGCTAGCTTTCTTTAAAAGTGTATGTGCAAAAAAAAAAAAAAAAAGATAAAGGTTCAAGAACCAGGTCTCGTTGCTTGCTTTGTTTTTATTTTGGGTTTTGGTTGTGTTTTTCCTTATCTAGTATGTGTATCTCTGTGTGTGTGTGTGTGTGTGTGTGTGTGTGTGTGTGTGTGTAAGTTGGGGACTGGCTCTTACTATGAATCTCAGGCTAGCCAAGCACTTTAACTCACAACCTTCTTGCCTCGGATTTCCAAGATCTAGGTTTACAGGCATGTGGTATCATATCCAGTGTAAGAGTATCATTTTTTTTAAATTAAAGCAAAAAACAAAAGCAGTGAAATCTTAAATGATTGTCCTCTGAATGGCATTTTCTCCTCTTATTGTGAATCTTTTTCTTTTTTGCTTATACTATAAACATTGCAGAGATGGTTAGTTTATGTGATATTAAAGAGTGTTTTAAATGATTTCTGGAGGTTCTGAAAAACTTGATGTTATTACCCAACCAATTTTCTTTACCACTGGATCACATAAGAGTCGGTTATGTTAGCTATTACTTCAACAGCTTTTAGAAATCCCAGTTTTTAAAAGTAATGTGAAAATGTACATTCCACACGGCGCGGGGCAATGAAGCTACCACAGTTTGTATTTTACACTGATGTCGATACTGTTATTTGCATAATCTATAAGCACTGGTAGGTAAAGGTGAAGTACTTTACTGGAGAGTTTAATATATCATTTTGTATCAGGGTATAAATTCAACATCCATTGACTTAGAATTCATGTTTGCTTCAACAATAGGCATTTCAAAGTGGTAAGAGACACACAATTCCTTTAGTTCAAGATTTTAAGGATTTTTTTCAGCCTTAGAAAACAGTTGTCATGTGCAAAATAAAGTGAAAGACACACATCAGTAGTCTTCAAATGTTTGAGAGTCATATAGTTGCCTTTTGGTATAAGGAAATTAAATGGTGGTCTTTGGGTGGTCTTGAATAATTACTCTTGCTGTTGTTATAAGTAACTCCTAAACTCTTTTACTAAATGAAACACACACAGCCCCAACACACACAATTGCGTTTGTGAGAATACACGCATACCTGTGTGTGCCCGTTGCAGTAACCTGTGTGTTCAAGTGTGAAGGTCAGAAGTGGACTTTTAAGTGTCTACCCCTCTCTCCGTCTTATTTTTTATTGTTGAGATAGGGTCTCTCTGAGCAAACTAGCTGGATAGTGCACCCTGAGACCTATCCCCTACCCTAGCATTAGGATTAGAGAAACATGTCACCAAATTCAGGCTTTTACATGGCTACTAGAGACCTGAATTCAGGTCACATCCTTGAGCAGCAAACACTTTATCACAACCACTGAGTTTTTGTTCCAACTCTATAATCTAGCAGTGTTTAACCTCAATGAAAGACTATCTAATAGTAACCCGAGATATTGATTATGTGTCCAAGAAGGAGACATTTAGATATAAAATGCTGAATCTTATTGTCCAGAAAAAAATGTGCTTGGAGATTTTTAGGGTCAAGTTTATAAGAAACTATTTATGATATATCCTATTTCATTCAATAAATTTTAGATTCTAATGTGTATCTATAAACAAGTCTCTAAATTAATAAATAACACAGGTATAATTTATTTCATTTTATTAAAAATAGTTTTTCCACTTAATGTATTCTGATTATGGCTTTCCCTCTCTCTACTCCTCCCAGTTCCTCCCCACCTCCCCTCCCATCCAGATCCACTCCCTTTCTGTCTCTCATTAGAAAAGAGCAGACTTCTAAGAGATAAAAATATAATAATATAATATAATATAAATATGGTAAAAAAAAATCTATCACATTGAAATTGTACAAGAAAAATCCACAGTGGGGAAAGAGCCCAGGCACAAGAAACATATATAGATACAAAGACACAGTCGTTCACACACTCAGGGATCTAATAAAAGCACTAAATTGGAAGGCATAATTTATACCCAAAGGACCTGTAGGATAAAAAGATATATATATATAATTTAAATTAAAAATAATCAAAAAAGTGTAAAAGCGATAGCAGGGCATTATGAGGCAAGAACACCTTTTTAAAGAAGTGCTTTGTTTTACCTTGGTGTGCGACAGGGCATATGGCACGGTTCTTTGTGAAATGGTGTTTATCCACAGAAATGCCATCAGTGGAAGATGTATGGAAAAGCTGGTGGTCTATTAAGGGACCATGGGACAACTGCATACATTTGGTAATCTGTATGAAGCCATGGAAATGACACAGCTATAGCCCATCTGTGGCTTTAGTATATAGAGCTTAAAATACAAATTCAGAATAGAAAAAAAAAAAGATCAAATTCTTGCTAATGAAAAAGAATCCTCAAAGTGAGCTGCTGTTGATGGGCTCATATCTAAAGAACTGTCACCTTTGGCTTTCGTATTATAAAACATTTTCTCAAGATTCCTTTATATCTTTAATAAAATACAGTGTTACACTCTCACCTCCTAATGTTGTCTAAAAAGCTACTTGTGGGCAGCTATAATTTGTACTTTTATAATTTAGTGCATTTGTGAATAGGCTTAAAACTCATACAAGTGCTTGGAAGGGGCAGGGCAGATGCTGTTCAGATTTCCCTATTTGGCTCTGCCAAGTCCTTCATTCTGTATCTCAAATACCCAGTCCATTTAAAACTCAGTGTCTCTTAATAGAGATTACTAATCAAGCTGATTTATGTGGTAGTTTAGGAGGTACAGTCATTCTTTTTTTTTTTTTTGTCATGTTGTTTCTAAAGAAAGTTTAAGGCTTACAAAAGCCACAGATTGACAGCTCTACAAAATGGAAATTCACAGAACAGAAGTGTCACATACTAGGGGGATATGGCCTCCCCTTATGCTAACCTGCCAATTCGTAGTTCCAACCTGCAAGGGTCTGCCACCAAATTCAAGAGATTATTCAGTCCTTGTGCATGCTCACTCCTTTGCCAGGAAGGGGGCCAATTAGTTCCAGCTACACTGGTCATTTCACTTCTGCCTTTATTTTTTTTCTATTAGGGGCATTTTCTCTCCATAATTTGGATGATTTTGGCCCCCAGTTCTTTGGCAGGATACTATGAAATGGCTGTCAATCACTTTAAACTGCAGCCTAATGTGAAGGCGAGCTGGAGGTGAGAAGTTCAGTCATTAGCTATTGAAACCATTCAGTTCCCCATTGTGTGGGGGTTTGTGCTGCTCAGAGAAAACAAAATTATAGTAACAATAATGCTAAGAATTGAAGATCATATTGCAAATGTTCTTTAAAAATAACATTCAGCTCATTAGTCAGTCTGGTTAGCCTCTACTTCTAATCCTAAAAAATAAAACTAATCAATGAATACTTTTTTGAATATTCATAGACTATTTCAGAAAAGTTTTACATGATTTAAAATATATCGTGTTAGTCCTGACAAATTCCTATTTATTCTATATTTTGAGAAGATAAATGCGATATTTTTAAAAATTAAATATATATATATAAATATATATATATGGATTCTTAAGCTAATTAAGATATTTCATGCAAACATCATGCCAGTGATGCTAACACTGGAGCTCAAAGAGGGAGTGTGCAAGTGGAAGTAAGTTGATGTGAATACTTTCAAACTTCCATCACATGCAGCACATGAGTGTTAAAGCAGAGTTTAACCATTCCCTGCCCTCTGGTCCCTTTTCTTTTCTGTAAAGGAAAGAGAGAGAAACAAAGTCTTAGATGCCTTAAGGGAAGATTGGATATTATGGAGGCGGAAGGATTTCATGCAAGGGAGGAAAGATCTGGAGAGCAGACTTCTATTGATGAAATTTCCTTGGCCGCTATGTCTTGTGTACACATTTGGCACCAGGCTAGTGTGACAGGCATAGCTAAAATAAACAGTAAGCCTTACAACAACAGTCAAGCAATATGATATAAAATTTAAGAGTGTGATACTTCGTTAAAATAATGTACATGTGAAGAAACCACATTTATTTCCACCAACTACAGAAAGTTCCAAGCTGCATTTCCTATTTAGGAGCCCACAACAAGTTCCCTCTAGTCCACCTCTAGAGGGCAGTAAAGCAGGCAAGAGCTTGTTCTGGGAAGCTGACAAGGTGCATATTTAAATAGGAAGAGCAAGCTTTTTTGTTTGTTTGTTTTTAACTAATTGAATTTGGTTTTTTGACAACTTCTTATCTGTACATAGCATTTTTCTTATACCAAGCAATATTTAAAACAGTATTTTCAAGGATTTACAGAGATGCTTAACTGCAAATATCCTCCAAAGAGTTCATTCATAAAGCAAAGGCTTCCAGCTCTTTGTAATATGTTGTATCGTAAATATAGTGAAAACTTCTAAAGCAGTATTCAGAAGGAATGAGGGAAATCTGTAGGCAAGCCCACTCTGAAGTACAGATACTTGTTAATATACCATTTTAAAACAAAGGTCAATATTGCCATATTTACAGAAACGCCTTAATACTTAAATAAACTACTAGCAATCGCCAAGAGTATCAATGTACAAAAAATAGAACTGAATTTATTTTGGTTATGTATTCGGATGGCATTTATACATAAGGATTTTTTTATTGAGTAATTTCAGTCTTTTCAAAGTTGCAAAGATTATCATTCTATGCACTCTTCACAGGCCCATTAATGTCAACAAATATCTGATGCCTGACACTGTATAATTACTAATATCAGGAATTTATACATTTGTACAATACTATTAACAAATTTACAGATCTTTTCAATGTCTCCACCTCTCCCATGAATCTCTCTGTTCCACAACCCAATCCAGTGCCTCACTTTGTGTGTTTACCTGGTATTTGCTCTTTTGCTCTTTCCACGTTAATCCTTCCAGGACTCATTGTATGTCATCTAGAGAAACTTTTGAAGATGTGAGTCCTGACATAATCCCATAAGCCACATCATACCACAACACACCGCATCAAGGGCTCGTGTTGGAAATACTTTGTTAACTGTGATCACTTTTTCAACATGCCCTAATTAGACTTTTAGAACTAGGAACTTAATTATTTTCTATATCAAATGTAGGGCCTTCTAGGTTTACCTAAGGAACTGGCTTCTATAATAGCAGACGAAGTCATATAACCCCACTAGTTGATCTTTGATCTTACTAACATTAATATTAGATGTTGTGTCCTAAGGTCTTGTGCATACTAGGCAGTATGTCCTACCATTGAACTAGTCTCAGGCCAGAGGCTTCAGTTTTTGGAAGGAGTGGGAGTGTACTACTATGGTATATGCACACATATGGCAGCCAGTAAAGTAGGTCAAATGTTCTCTTCTATCACTCTCCATCAGAGTCCTTGGAGGCTGTGTCTGGAACCAACAATTTTCATCTATGCTGGTGAGCCAGTCCCAGTAATCCTCCAGTGTCAAAGCACCTATGAGATTGTAACCAGCTTGTCACTGAAGGATTAATAACCTAGGAGTTTAAAAAGCCAGAAACTGATCAGGATAGTTGACTTGAATGGTGACACCTTGGAAGTTTGTCCTGATAAGAAGACCCACTCGCCACACTCCACTGGGATAAACCACTTCCAGCTTTCTGGGGAACTGACCTGCAGATCGATGCTTCCAAAAATACCCAAATACCACCACCACCACCCCACATGGGTACAGTCTCCACTTCCTTGAGAGACTGCAGCCCTTCAGTTTTTCTGATTAACAGAACAATTCTGTTTCTGGAGATGTCAGCCTGCTCTCTTTCATTTCTAACCTGCCTCTGTCAATCCTGTTCTACGTACTATAAAAGTGTCGAGACCCAAACTCAGGTCTATTGACTTCACAGCATGTTCTATTAGCCACAGAACGTCTCTCAGGAGTTCGTTCATTTCTTGATCTTACAGCACAAGCCTTTGCTGTTTTGTTCAGGAATTTTTCCCCAGTGCCCATATCATCGAGGCTTTTCCCCACTTTCTCCTCTATTAGTTTCAGTGTCTCTGGTTTTATGTGGAGGTCCTTCAACCACTTAGACTTGACCTTAGTGCAAGGAGATAAGAATGGATCAATTCCCAGTCTTCTACATNTTTGGTATATTTACACAATGGAGTACTACTCAGCTATTAAAAACAATAAATATATGAAATTCCTAGGCAAATGGATGGATCTGGAGGCCATCATCCTGAGTGAAGTAACCCATTCACAAAAGAACTCACATAACATGTACTCACTGATATGTGGATATTAGCCCAGAAACCTAGACTTCCCAAGATACAATTTACTAAATACATGATACTCAAGAAGAAGGAAGATCAAAATGTGGACACGTCACCCCTTCCTAGAATTAAGAACAAAGCACACATTGAAAGAGTTAAAGAGATCATGTGTGAAGCTGAATCCAAAGGATTGACCCAACGACTGTGGCTGCCAGGGATCCATCCCACAATCAGCCACCAAACATAGACACTATAGCATATGCTAGCAAGATGGTGCTGAAAGGGCCCGGATATAGCTGTCTCGGGGGGGAAAATATACCAATGCCTGGCAAAGATGGAGGTGGAAGCTCACAGTCAGCTATTAGATGGAACACAGGGTTCCCAAGGAAGAAGGAGCTAGAGAAAGTACCCAAGGAGTTGAAGGGGTCTTCAACCCTATAGGTGGAAGAATAACCATGAACTAACTAGTACCCCCTGAGCTCATGTCTCTAGCTGCATATATAAAAGAGGATGGCCTAGTTGGCCATCAGTGGGAAGAGAGGTCCCTTGGTCATGCAGACTTTATATGCCCCAGTACAGGGGAACGCCAGGGCCAAGATGTGGGAGCGGGTGGATAGGGGAGCAGGGCCGGTAGGGGAGAGGGTATAGGGAACTTTCTGGATAGCACTTGAAATGTAAATGAAGAAAATATCTAATAAAAGTTGAAAAAAAAAGAGTTAGTTCATTAGTTTATTCTTTCTTTCTTTCTGAATGTTTTAAAAGATAGTTTACAATAAACTTAGTTTAAATTAGTGACATTTTTCAAAATTATGATTTTTTATATTTAAAAAAAAACACTTCCCTGTGAACAGACACAAATTATTGATAGCATTTGTAGTTTAAGGGATCTCCAGATGCAGCAGAAGCTACAGTTGTAGGATGGTTCAGGTTCTGATTACAAAACAACCCCAGAAATGTAAAATGAGTATCAGATGGGTTCGTGGTACTAGAAGATCTAAGCAAGATGCCCCATATCCCTATGCCTAGCATCCTGTGCACTTCTTGTGGAAGCACTTTACATACCCCATCTTCATGTTCTCTCTTTTCCAGATGTAAGTTCTGCCTGATCTGAAGCCTATTTGCTTCCTTAAAGTCTGTAAGTGAAAACATCAATAGCTCTGTTTGTTTATAGTTCCTTTGTTAATTGACTTCCATTATTCTGGTGTGTGTGTGTGTGTGTGTGTGTGTGTGTGTGTGTGTGTGTGTGTGTGTTTTACATCATTTTTTTTCCAAATGTTTTTACAAGACTTTGGTGTATTAACGTGGTCATTTTTGTATTTGCTTCCCCAATGCCACCTAACAAAATTGCTGGCACCTGGAGATAGTCAACAAATTCTCACCAGGCCAGATCGCTGAACTTTGTTTATAACAATTGGTTAAATTATTGTGGTATACTAAAGAAGGTTCTCATAGCACTTGTGAGCAGAATGATATTGAGAGAAAATCCTTTTGAAACACAAATCATCCAAGGCTTCTGAAAGTAAAGGTAACTTATCACATAGTATTTTTTCTTTTATTCTTTATACTTAATTTTTAAGTCCTGTGAAAGCATAAAAGGCTTTGTTTCAGATGAAATTAAACACACAAAAAAAAACTAAATAGTGCCAAGGATAAAAAGTAAAAGTTATTGCTTTAGACATTAAGTATAAAGAATAAAGAAAATTGTATCTGTCTCTTCAAATTAAGTATAACAACACAGCCAGGCATGGTGGCGCATGCCTTTAATCTCAGCACTTGGGAGGCAAAGGCAGGCGGATTTCTGAGTTCGAGGCCAGCCTGGTCTACAAAGTGAGTTCCAGGACAGCCAGGGCTACACAGAGAAACCCTGTCTCGAAAAACCAAAAAAAATTAAAAATAAAAAAATAAAAAGTATAACAACACACTTCATTAGGTTAAGAGTCGTAAGGGCCATTAGTTAAGTAGTCCTGGCAGTCCTGGCTCTCTTCTGTTCTCAGTCATTGATACTCAGTCATGTGACACCAGCAAAGTATCAATGAACTAAGAGCCCAGCTCAGAAAAGAGTAGACTCAAGAGCAAGGATCAAAGGAAGGAAAAAGACATGCCTTGGAACTCAGGCATTGGTCTTGTGGTTCTCCAGAAGGTTAATTTCAATCATAACTTGCTTGTATTCATAGCTGTTATTATTATTGTTATCATTATTTTATTCAATCAGGTGTCAAGTTGATTGAGAACCATAGTAGACAATAAAAATATTAATTGTAAAGTGTTTACATTTTAGAAGGTGTGTGCTTTGGCAGAGGCTGGGATCAAAGATGGGTTATGGAGAGTGTGGTCATAGATTTGCATCAGTGTCTCAAAGAGTCAGGGTCTTCCCTCCCTACTTTTGATCTTTCCAATTACATGTACACCCATCCCCATCTTTTCTTCTGTTCAAACATACGATCCTCAAGTTTTTGCCTATACATGAGAGACATCATACTCTCAGTGACCATGCAACATGTTAAGAAACCAGAACATAGTGTCTGAACTGCAGAGTGCTTATACTTCTCAGGGGGTATTGTGGTTTGAATATGCTTGGCCAAGAGAGTGAAACTATTTGGAGGGGAGGACTTATTGGAGTAGGTGTGGCCTTGTTGGAGTGGGTATGTCACTGTGGACATGGCCTTTAAGACTGTCTTCCTAGCTGCCTACAAGTCAGTCTTCTGCATGCCTCTGTATAAGATGTAGAACTCTCAGCACCTCCTACACCATGCCTGCCTGGATGCTGCCATGTTCCCTGCCTTGAAGATAATGGACTGAACACCTGAACCTATAAGCCCCAATTAAATGTTACCCTTTATAAGAGTTGCCTTGGTCATGGCATCTGTTCACAGCAGTAAAACCCTAAGATGAGGACAGGGGCAAATTCCTCCTTCGTAATGATCTGGAAGTGAGTCCTAAGCTAGGATGATGTGGAAACATAAACCGGAATATCAAAAGAAAAAAATTTCAAGGGCTAAAAACACTAATAAAAGAACAATTATTTTACATATAAGAGAGAGGATTGTATTTATACTAACAGAGCTCTATAAATTTATTTTTTATATAATTTAATCTATAGATTTCACAAAGTGACTGTAATCTCCAGGAATAAATAATTTCAAGAGAACAAGGAAATAAAGAATTGTTACTTTTGCATTATAATACATACCTGTTCCTCTCCCCTATTTCTTGTTTAGAATGAAAACCTTCAGAAGAGAGGTTTATTCCATTTTCTAAGTTCTCTAAAATGGTAACTTCACAATTCATTGAGCAAAATGAGAGCTAAAAATGCTTAAATATTCAGAGACCACAGAAATGTTGGACTCTCTTAAGGTAAAATGTCATTTATCCTTATAGTTTACCATGACCTCAATGACACTACCTTCAGCAGCTCTGTTATTAAACTGCATGCAACATTTTCTTCTTATTCATTTGGACAAAAATGCACTACAGTTTGTCTTCTATAGAAGAGAAAATAGGGCAGGGTTGGAGTCTCTACCAAGTTCAAAGTGAAAACTATGGCTTTGAGAAGAGACATATGTTATGGTTATTGTATCCAAAGTGTTAGGCATTCACTTTACTGGCTCTAACATTTCTGATTCTAACAACTAACTTACATATTCTACAGCAAATGAATTTACCCAAATTTTATTCAATACAGGCTACAGTTGTTTCTGAATTTTGCTAGTCTGACATTTCATTTTATTTTTACATTTCTCCTTCACCTTTAAAGTCTAAACAAGAGTAATATGTAAATAATTCAAACTCAAAATCATCCAGTAAAATATTCCCTATATTGTGTAGAATCATTTTTATTAGATATTTTATTTACCTTTCAAATGTTATCCCCTTTCCTGGTTTCCCCTCTGTATCCCCCCTCTACCATCCTCCTGCCTCTATGAGGATGCACCCCCTCACACCCACTCACTCCCACCTCACCACCCAGGTATTCCCCTACACCAGGTAATTTTCAGGACCAAGGGCTTTTCCTCCTATTAATGCGAGACAATGCCATCCTCTGCTACATATGCAGTTGGATCATAAAGCCCTCCATGTGTACTCTTTGGTTTAGTCCCTGGGAGGTCTGGGGAGTCTGGTTGGTTGATATTGTTGTTCTTCTTATGGGATTACAATTTCCTTCTGCTCGTTTGGTCCTTTAACTCCTCCACTGGGGACCTCGTGATAAGTCCAATGGTTGGTTGCAAGCGTTTGCCTCTGTATTTGTCAGGCTCTGGAAGAGCTTCTCAGGAGACAGCTATAACAGGCTCCTGTCAGCAAGCACTTCTTGGCATCTGCAATAGTGTCTGGGTTTGGTGACTATATGGGATGGATTCCCCAGGTGAGGTAGTCTCTGCATGGCCTTTCCTACAGTCCATGCTCCATACTTTGTCTCTGTATTTCCTTTAGACAGTAGCCCTTCTGAGTTAAGAATTTGGAAAGAAAGGGGTGGCCCCATCTCACAACTGGCAGCCTTGCCTAACCTCTGGATATGGTCTCTTCAGGTTCTCCCTCCCCTTTTTGGGGCATTTCAGCTAATCTCATCCCTGTTGGGTTCTGGTAGCCTCCTGCTTTCCTGGCATCTGGTGGCTACCCCAAGTTCCCCATCCTCCATTGCTACACACTTCTGTTCAAATTTCTGACCCTCTTAAACAATGGGAAAACATTGAGTTTTATATTTTAAAAATTAAATATTAGACATAAGTATTGAACACATTTGTTGAAGTCACCAGAAGTCTCATTATGTCATTTCCAATAGCCATTCCTGGCACAATACTATGAGCTCAGAAGACTCATATTTGTATAGTCAGTGTTAGGTAAAATCATAGACAAACATCTTGACTGTTATAGTTTAGATCTGGAATATCTTCCAAAGACCCATATGCTAATGTTTGGTCTTCAGTGTAATAACATTGAAAAGTGGTAAAAATCTCTTAAGTGTTGGGGCCTGGATTTAGGTCCATGGGAGCATGTCCTTGAAGAAAAGGTTGGTCTTTTAAAGCCTTCTTCACTTCCTTGAGCAGATGGAGCTTATTCTGTCATACATTTCCATACCAATGCACAACCTCCTCACAGCCTAACCAGTGCCAAACCATCATGGACTAAAACCCCCAAAACAGAACCAATATAAACCTTCCTTTTCTTTCAGTTTATTTCTTCCGTGTTTTGTTAAAGAAATGGAATGGTAACACACAAAAAAGAAAAAAAAATTAATTTTTGCCTAAAGAAATATTAAGCAACAACTTAATGAAGAATCAAAAAGTGTCAGGCAAAATGAGGTAAAATTGTGCTTTATTCCAACCTCCTACTTAAAAATGTCTTAGGAGAAGACAAAATTTAGAAAGAGATTATCGAAGCAAAAACTTTACTATGTTGTGTTGTCTTTATTTGCATATAATTTTAAAAATTAAATAATGAATGCTTCAACTGGGTAAACAGAGTTTACATTTCCAGTAAAAATAAAACAACAGATATGCTTTTCCTATACTTCCTATTGTACACATTTTAAAACCCTGATTTTTCTATAATATATATTGCATATATGAAAATTAAAGAGAAAACAACAAGGCAGAAAAGACACCAAGTATCACTATCAGTGATTCTGTAAAGATAATCACTACAGACTGAAGATATTAAAAGGTTAAGCAAGTGTTACATCCAGTACTATAACTGTGTTTGACAACTTAAGACAAATGAAGGTGGACACAAACTATCACAACTTACCCAATTTAAATACACTACACACAAAACAATATATACATTACAAAGGGAATTGAGTTCACATTATACAAAAATCCCTCAGACCAGATGATTTCACTAAAAATTCTACCAAATGCTTAAGTAACTCTAATGCTACATGATCTTTTCCAGAAAACAGATGTAATATTTAGCAATTCATATTATGACATCGTACCTCATAATAAACCAGAAAAAGGCCTTACAAAAAAGCCATGGGCTAACATTCCTCATAAAAACAGATGAAAAACACTATTAAAACACTAGTAGCAGGAGTGCAGACAAGCCTGTAAGCACAGGTAAGAAGACCACCACTGCTGCTCAGAGGAACCTGCCTGGAACCCTCTGGACACAGGAACTGAGTAGCTGCATGGGACAGGAGCCTTCTGGTTTCCCTCTACACCTGGAGCTGATCCTGTGCCACAGAGCTACACGAATTCTGAAAGGAGAGAGCTGGTCTCTCAAGAGTGTGAGTGCAGGTAAGACCACCACATCTCTTGAAAATCCTGTCCCAAGAGGGACCATCCCAGAGCCATCAGAACACAGGAAACAAAGATCAGCTAGGAACATGTTCATTCTGGTTTCTGTCTGCATCCCAGAGATGACCCTGTACCTAAATTCTTGCCAGAGAGACCTGATCTCCCAGGAGTACTGACACAAAGGCTTGCAGGAGGGATAAGCCACAGTCAGAAACAGCAAGACTAGCTAACACCAGAGATAACCAGATGGTAAAAGGCAAGGGCAAGAACATAAGCAACAGAAACCAAGGCCACTTGGCATCATCAGAACCCACTTCTCCCATCACAGTGAGCCCTGGTTACCCCAACACACCAGAAAAATAAGACCCTGATTTAAAATCACATCTCATGATGATGATAGAGGACTTTAAGAAGGACATACATCTCTTAAAGAAATACAAGAGAACACCAGTAAACAGGTAGAAAAGAGGAAACACAAAAGTTCCTTAAATAATTACAGAAAAACACAAGGAAGCAGATGAAGGAACTGAACAAAACCATCCAGGATCTAAAAATGGAAATAAAAACAATAAAGAAATCACAGAGGGAAACAACACTGGAGATAGAAAACCTAGGAAAGAGATCAGGAGTCATAGATGTAAGCATCACCAACAGAATACAAGACATAGAAGAGAGACTCTCAGGTGCAGAAAATACCATAGAAAACATGGACACAACAGTCAAAGAAAATGCAAAATGCAAAAACTCCTAATCCAAAACATCCAGGAAATCCAGGACACAATGAGAAGACCAAACCTAAGGATAATAGGTATAGAAGAGAGTGAAGATTCCCAACTTAAAGGATCAGTAAATATCTTCAACAAAAATATAGGAGAAAACTTCCCTAACCTAAAGAAAGAGATGACCATGAACATACAAGAAACCTACAGAACTCCAAATACACTGGACCAGATAAGAAATTCTTCCAGTTTTGACCTTCACATAAAGGCCAAAACACCAAATGCACAAAATGAAGAAAGAATATTAAAAGCAGTAAGAGAAAAAGTCAAGTAACATATAAAGGCAGACCTATCAGAATTATACTAGCCTTCTCACCAGAGATTATTAAAGCTCGAAGATCCTGGAAAGATCTCATATAGACCCTAAGAGAACACAAATATCAACCTAGACTAGTATACCCAGTAAAATTCTCAATTACCATAATAGGTGGAGAAACCAAGATGTTCCATGACAAAACCAAATTTACACAATACCTTTCAATAAATCCAGCCCTACAAAGGATAATAGATGAAAAATGCCAAAAAAAAGGAGAGAAACTACACCCTAGAAAAAGCAAGAAAGTAATATTCTTTCAACAAACCCAAAAGACACTAACCACAAAAACATAAAAATAACATGAAGCATAACAGGAATCAACAATCACTATTCCTTAATATCTCTTAATATCAATAGACTCAATTCCCCAATAAAAAGACATGGAATAACAGACTGGATATATAAACAGGGCCCACATTTTTCTGCATACAGGAAACACACCTCAGTGTCAAAGACAAACACTATCTCAGATTAAAGGGCTGGAAAACAATTTTTCAAGCAATGATAATAACATTAGTTATGATTATTTTATCACTTAAAAGTCTCCCCCTTTTCATGTCATCACTACATACTTTGAGACATCTTTTAACTTATACTTTATGAAAAAATGTGTTTATGAATGTTCTAATCCAATTATAAAAAAAATTCCAAGATGACTTTCAAACATTCAGTCCTAATCAAATATACATATGCACAACACTAAAGAGACTCATCATGTTATATGAATACATTTATAAGTGAGATTTTATATACACATACACAAACAAATATATATATTTACACACACACACACACACACACACACACACACACACATATATATATGAAGAAGTCCCTGAAAGAAATCTATAAAACAATAGTCAAACCCTAACATTTTCTTACTAAATGCCACTCAGATTTTATCTCTTTATCCTCTTTGTATACATTTATACACTTTATATACACTTTATACACATTAGTTGGTTATTTGAATAACAAACCCAAAGTCATAAAGACCATGAATTGGCATCAATAGGCTCATCCACTTGGAGCATTTACTTTTACTGATGTTTTTACTGTTTTTAGTTTAAATCATTTAAAGTTCAATAAATTTGAACATCATCACCATCACTGTAGCAGTCTTCCCTGCCCACTCCTCCCTTTGTCATCTCCTGTGGATCCCACAGATCTTCCCCATTCTAACCACCTACCATGAATCTGATACTTTGTCCCAGACCTCAGCAGTTCCTGCCGGGGAAGCTGGTAGGCTGACTGAATATCTTCCCCCTCCTTCTGATTTCCAGGTCCAATTTCCCAGTCTCATCCCTAGCTCTCTAGCAGGAAAGCTGCTGTGGTTTTCCTACTCACTCTGACCTCATCCCCAGTGGATCACAAAGGTCTTCTTAAACCTTTCCCTACTCACACAGTGTTTCACCTTCCAATACCACCAGGCATTGACTGAGAACAAATCAGTTTAACAAGCCAGGAAGCTAACTGAAGACCTTCGCTACTACTGCCTCTGCACACCACCTTAGCTCTGCAACAAAACATATGTTTAGCCTTCCTTCTCCCTCTGCCTAAATCTCCTGTGGATCTCAAAGCCCTTCCCCTTCTAACCTTCCTCCCCTATCTTGTTGCTTTATCCTAGCCCCTAATTCTGGAAGTGAACCCACCAGCCACTCTTGCCAGGGAAGCAGATAGTCTAACTACAGACCTTCACATCTCTTTACAATCCTCCGGATCCAATACCACCATTTCGTGCCTGGGTCTTTAGGACACCTACCAGTCAACTCACAGCTACTACAAAAACAAAAGTGGAAAGAGAAAGCAAGGAACAAAAACCCACCCTAGAACTATAAACTTCCCAATCCCAGATGCCTAGACACCAACATAAAAACACAGTCATTAACAGTCAGAAGAGTATGTCTTCATAATAGCCCAGCAACTTTACTACAGCAGGTCTTGAATATTCCAACACAGCTGAAGCACAAGAAAATGAATATGATAGCAGTTCTTAAAGAGAAAAATCAATAGATCCCCTTTTTAAGTGCAGGAAAACACAAACAGTAGAAGAAAATGAATAAAACATTCATGACATGAAATTGAAAATAGAATCAATAAAGAAAACACAAACAGAGGGAATTCTGAGAATGAAGAGTTTAGGAATTCTAACAGGAACTACAGAGGCAAATGTCACTGACCGAATATAAGAAATGGAAGAATCTGAGGCATTGGCAATATGATAAGAGAAATAGATATGCCATTCAAACAAAATGTTAAAAGTAAAGAAAACTACTAACACAAAACACCCAGGATATCTGGGACACTCTAAAAACTCTTACTATCTATGCCAAAACACAAGACCACCCAAGTTTGAAAAAAAAAAACATATTACAGCTTAAATTATATATTGACTGTCATGATACTGATAGACTTCAATAGTGCACTTTTTCCAATGGACTGGTAATCCAGACAAAATCTAAATAGAAAAATTTTGTAAGTACCAGATGTAGTAAACCAAATGGACTTAACAGACATTTAGAGAATATTTCACCAAAATACAAAATAATATACATTCTTCTCTGTACCACATGGAACTTTCTCTCAAATTGACCACATACTCAAACACAAACCAAGTTTCAACAGATAGAATAATATTGGAATAAATTCCTGTATCTTATCAAACCATGCATGGATTAAAGCTGGATATCAACAGCATAAACAGCAGAAACCTTCAAAGTCATGGAACCTGAATTATCTACTGAAAGACTACTGGGTTAAGACAAAAATAAAGAAATTAAACACTTTCTACAATTCAATGAAAGTGAATACACAGCATACCCAAATTTACATGACACAATGCATCTTGTTCTAAGAGGCAAGTGTATATACTAAATGCCCACATTTAAGAAAAACAAGACAAAACAAAAACAGGAAATATCTCAAACTAGCAACTTAACAGCATACATGAACACTTTAGAACAAAAGAAAATTTAAAAAAAAAAGAAAGAAAGAAAATCAAACTCAGAGCTGAAATTTAAAAACAACAACAAAGAAACAAGGAGAACAACACAAAGAATCAATGAAAGAGTTGATCCTTTTTTTTTTTAGATATTTTCTTCATTTACATTTCAAATGCTATACCCAAAGCCCCCTATACCCTCCCCACACCCTGCTCCCCAACCTACCCATTCCCACTTCCTGGCTCTGGCATTTCCTTGTACTGGGGGATATGATCTTCACAATAGCAAGGGCCTCTCCTCCCATTGATGGCCAACTAGGCCATCCTCTGCTACATATGCAACTAGAGACACAGCTCTAGGTGGTACTGGTTAGTTCATATTGTTGGTCCTCCTATAGCGTTGCAGACCCCTTTAGCTCCTTGGGTACTTTCTCTAGCTCCTTCACTGGGGCCCTGTGTCAAAGCATTGGTTCTTTGAGAAAGTCAGCAAGATAGACAAACCCTTATCTAACCAAAGGACAGAGAGAGAATATCTATATTATCAAAATCAGAAACAAAAAAGTGGAACATAATAACTGCTATGACAAATGAAAACTACTTTGAAATTCTATCTTTTACCTGGCTAAGATCAATAGCATTAGTGACATCTCATGTTGGCCATGGTGTGTAGTACAAATTCTTGTCCTTTACTGGTGGGACTGCAAACTTGTACAACCACTATGGAATCAGTGTGTCTACTCTTCAGAAAGATGGGAATTGATCTTCCTAAAGATCATGCTAAACCACTCTTGGGCACATATCCAAAGGGTACTTTACCCTACTGCAATAATACTTGCTCAACCCTGTTTATTCACCAACCTAGATGTCCCTCAACTAAAGAGTAGATAAAGAAAATGTGGTACATTTACATAATGGAGTATTACTAAGCTGTTAAAAAAAATTACATTGTGAAATGTTCAAGCAAATGCTTATAACTAGAAACAAGCCATCCTTAGTAATGTAACCCAGACCTAGAAAAATAAATATAATATATATTCACTTATACATGGACACTAGGCATTAAATAAATGATAACTAACCAGAGAGGTTAAATATAAAGAACGGGTGCATTGTTCTTAATTCTAGGAAGGGGTGACGTGCCCACATTTTGATCTTCCTTCTTCTTGAGTATCATGTGTTTAGTAAATTGTATCTTGGGTAGTCTAGGTTTCTGGGCTAATATCCACATATCAGTGAGTACATGTTATGTGAGTTCTTTTGTGAATGGGTTATTTCACTCAGGATGATGGCCTCCAGATCCANGCTTCCAGTAGCAGGAGTGGATTTCATTCAAATGACTTGTTGGCCAAGAAGGTGCATTGTAAATCCCAAACATCCCAGGCTGTTACTAAGGATTGTTACAAGGGATTGCCCTCCACAAACTGGCAATGGGTCCACATTGCTGAAGACAACATCCACACAACTCACTGAACATAGAGAAGTCAAGCTGTTGTCTACATGGCGCCTTCATCCCTATTTTCTAGTGTCTTTGGTATAGGAAGGTACTCTACAGGCCACCAAAAGAGAAATGTAAATGCCCATCCAGCCCTTACCTATAATCCATCCTTCCTGCCAAATAAGCTAGGGCTGTGGTAGCAGCCAACCAAAGTCTGATGTGATGTAGGACCCACTCTACAAGATACATGAGAGAGATCTTAGGTTAGGTTGATCTATCTGAATGTAGCCCAGAATTGCTATGAATGAAGCATGTGATTGAAGAAAGAAATGACTAGGGTTTCATTGATTTGCCAGATGATTGTTGTAGTCATCATTCCAAATCAGAGCAAGGAGGACACAAACTATGGCAGACTCTAAAAGACTAGTAAAGCTGGCTGGCAAGTTTTGGAGAACATAGGAACAATGTAGGAATATTTTTGTTAGGAACAAGTATATTAAGAGCCCAAAGAGAACAATAGTGTTCGAAAGTAGAAAAAGAGGTAAGCATTGACCCTGCTTCTACATGTCATGTAGCATCCTCAGACTCATAATCTGATGACGAAGCATGTTAGAAGTTACATTACTGATCATGTACGATAATGGTGAAAGTGCTGCACGGATGTCAAAGAGCTTTTCACAAAGATTATTTCACATAGTCTTCAAGAGAACCTATGAGAAAAATGGGAAGACGCTTTCCTACCTTAGATATAAGAAAACTATGGGCTTAAAGGGTTAAGTAGATTTCCCGAGAAAGAATGCTGAGAGTAACTGGGTTCCAAGCATGCAAGCTCAGTCTTAATTGCATTCATGGCACCTCGGAGCTTGATGTTCAACTTAAAGTCTGGCTAGAAACATGTTTCTCTCACTGAAGAGCCACTGAAAAGTGCCTATTCTTTGGAAAATGAATGGTGTTCAACATGAGTGCAGTTATATAGAGAATATCACCAATTGATCTACTGGTAACTGAGCTTTATTGTACACATGCAGTCAATATGGGAAGAAAACACACTGTTTAAGAGCTCAAGCAATGAGCCAAACATCCTGGTTTTACTGTTTCCTTGCCTGTGTGTCCTCAGGCAAGTAAATTACTCTTAAATTCAATTTTCCTACCTGAAATTGGGGGATAAAAACAGGTCACTGCTTTTTTTATTGGGAAGAATCGGCGGTTTAACACATATCATGTCTAACAGGATTAGGTACTCAGTGTTGGCTATTTTTATCATTATTAAATTTTAACATATTATATCTACAAATCTACTGGCTTCTGGTGTGTTATTAATCTGGCAAATGTTCTTGGTCCCCAATCCTGCACACCTATGGTGAGTTTACTAAGATCTGTTTACAGAGGAAGAAAGAATTTAGCCTGGTTTTTAGATGATCCCGCATGACACACAGACACTACCCAAAAGTGAACAGCTGTAACACCATAGCTTGTTTGTGGAATATTCCTAAACAGCAATAGTGAAGAGAAACCCTCCCGCTAGGCAGAACTTCAGACAGTGCACCTAACTGTACACCAGTACAATAGAAAAAATAAATCTCCAAAATCTATTATAATATACAGATAAACAGTGATGTTGTAACTCCAGAAGATTAGCCATATTATTTTTCTGATTAACATTCCAAAACTATTTCCATAAATGGTCACTACTGAAATTTAGTTTCTATGCCTTTCTACAAATTGGGTTTTAGGAAGAAAATAAACATCATGTGCCTCTAAGAAAAATGCAAATGGTATTTATAAACTATCAGCAGGGTAGACTTCACAAGCAATTCACATTTCAACACTTGGTGATAGCAGCGCATTTTTTCCAGGTACAGTAAAGGGATCTTAACAGCAGAAAAATGCACAAGGTACATCAAAAAAGGCACTTTTATATATAAATTTAAATATATCTTTTAGCTTTAAGTATAAAAGCAGAGAAAATAGCAATCATTGGAATGAATTACTTTCTTCATATTTGAGAATTTATTGAAGTGTAATGAATTACTCAATTTAGATGTTGAACAAAATTTATGTTTCTACTGGTAGCTTCATTTTAAGAAGTATATACCACTTAAAATCAAAAGGAAAGCTTTCTGAGTACAGAGAGTACAAACTAATTATGTGTCAAATTCCACTTGTAACCGATCCATTAGACTGGCCGCTAAGTGTGAGTGGGCATTTAAGTTTCATGAAAGTGAACACACGTCTACATTGGATACCATATAACACCTTCAAAGTACCATTTAAATGTAACAGGGAAGTCACTCCTCAAAAGGTACTGTGCATTTAACACAAACAAGAAGATAATATTTTTTGTTGATATGTTCACTGGAAAGTTTCAAGTTTTGAAGGAAAGTAGGGTGTTGACGTAATTTCATTTAAAGATCAAGTCAAAGATGAATTCTTTATTTACTCAAGAATTGTCAGTCACTTAATACTATGCAATGTTGGTATTATGCGGTCTGAAAAAAAATAGACAAATCAATAAGAGCTAAACAATGGGTATGCAAAAGATTGATACAAAGCAAAATATTAGCAGTTGCCAATCACAACTCTAGGTGAATATTTAAGGGTTCTCAAGGGTCATCACAAAACAATGACTTACTATGTTTCTATGGAAAGAATACAAGTAGAAAACTAACACTTCCTTAATCATGTTTCTTATCTTCTAGTAGCTTCCACTGTATAAAGTACAAAACTCACAGACAGCTAAATTACATGTGTGTGAGGCGCTGAGCCTGACAGTTACCTCCTACTTTGAGCTTCTGTATAAATGCTGAATGCGCCCTTACTTTCCTAATTTGCTCTCTATTGACGCAATAAATGCCATGGCCAAGAGCAACTTGGCAATGAAAGGATTTTAGGTTTAGAGGTTGCCACTACCAGTGAGAAACCAAGGCAGGAACCCGGAGGCAGGGACTGAACTGGGAAGAGTGCTGCTTACTCTCTTGCTTTCCTTTGCTTGCTCAACTTCTTACTTAACAACCTGGGCCCACCTGCCAAGGAATGGTTGGACTCTCAATGAGCTAGGCCTTCTATATAAATTAGAAATTTTAAGAATGGCCCAACAGACATGCTCATGGGCCAATCTAAAGGAGGAAATTCCAAGTGAGATTCTTCTCTTCCCAGATATGTACAAGTTTATATATAGTGGACAAAAATAAACAAACAAAATCTATATCCTGCTATTTTGACATTCATATTACTTTAAACCATACCTTTTCCTTTCTTGTTCGCTGCCAAGACATTATTTAATATCAAAATATCACACTATATAATACAATCTAACTTATAAAAGTCCTACAGTCTTTTAAAAGTTTCAAAGATTTAAAAGTCCATGTTCTCTTTAAAAAGCAAAGCCTTTTAACCATGGGATCCTGTAAATTCCAAGAGAACTCTTATTCCAATAGAGAAAGTTCTTATTCCAATAGAGAAAAATCAGAGCACAGCTACAATCACATCAAAGCAAACCCAAAACCTAACAGCACAACAGCGAGCTCAGTGAATGACATCTGGGACTTCCCAACATCTGAGCTTCATAGGAGTTCTAGCCTCCTCCTGCAGTGCTGCCTTCCACGGCACCCATAGCCTGCCTTGTAGTTCAGGCACACTACACTCTATTCCTGCAGCTGTCCTGAGAAGACCCACCATGGTCCTGCCATTTTGAACATCCTAGGATCCCTACTGTTAACAGAGGCTACAACTTCACCAGTGGTCTCTCTTGAGCTCTCCTTGTGTAATGTCTCTCCTTTCCATGGTCCTTAAGCTCTAGGGTCTCTGTTGAAAGTGAGGTTAAACCTTCACCTGTAACCTCTTCCAGCCTCTTTTCCAACCATGGCACACAGTACCAAACCTTGGCTGATTGCCATGACTCTTTTACTCCTGAAATTCTATGCATGGGAAGCATTGCCAAGTTCTGCTGCAAGCTTCAAATGTAGCCTTGCCATGTCCCTACTACCACAAAAGCTGTGTGCTTACCCTGAGAAAATACATCCAAGACAATTTTGCCTCAGTATTTGCTGGTCTTGAATTAAGCACAGATGTTATTTTCCAGGCCTAGCTAACCAGCATGGATTCTCCCAGTATCCACTTTTCAGTGCTTGTGTCCTTATTAATCACAGGTGATTCTTCAGCTCCAGATGGCCAAATCCACAGATTTTTTAATTCAAATCATCACACAAACTGCTCCTGTGGAGTGTTTGCTTCTCTCTGAAACTTCACAGTCCAGACCTCCATTGCCTACATGTCGTTTAACATTATCTTCCAAGTTCCCACAGAAACTCTGAACACCCAATGGCTTTTCCTGCTCAAAGTTCCAGAATCTTCCATCTTCCTCCCTCAAATAGTCAAAGGCATAAAGCCACGTTGTCAGGTATGGCACAACCATCCCCCTCTCTAGAAACCATTTCTATTCTAGTTTGCTTTCAGTTGCTGTGATAAATGCCATAAGCCTAAAGCAAGTTGAGGAATAATGGGGTTTATTTAGCTTATTCCTCTGCGTCATACTCTGTCATTGAGAGAAGTCAGAGCAGGAACCTGGAGGCAAGAACTGGAGGTGAGACAATAGGACAGTGGAGGAAACCACTTACTTGCTTACTTTTCTTATATATAGCCGAGGACAGCATGCTTAGAAATAGCATCACCCACAGGGGGCTGCACCCTCCTACACTAGCTAGCAGCTAAGAAAATGCCTTACAGGTGTAGATACAGTAAATCTGATCTAGAAAAATCTTCATTTGAGGTTCTAGGTGACTCTACAAATCCAACCAGTACAATTAATAAGTTAACAGCCAAACCTAACTAAAAATAATTTTGATAACCAACAGTCACATTTCAGCCAGTCACCAGGTTCTCTGAATATTTATTTTGGCTTCCAGTTTAGTGTTCTAATGGTGTTGATTTGTTTTGTCCAATTTTTGGTTTTGTCTTGTCTAATTTTTGCTTTATCTTATATTTTATCTTGTTATGCTTTGTTATTGTCCCTTAGGAGCCTCTGGTTTTCTAGTGTGAGATAAATCTAGATGGGACCAGAGGTGGGGGAGGGAGGAGAAGAAAGAGAAGAAACTCTAACCAAGATATATTGTATGAGAAAAGATCTATTTTCAATAAAAGATATGGTGATATAGATTGTAGTGGCTATTCCTGGTTGTCACTTTACTATATTTGGAATGAACTACAATCCAGAATTGGAAGGGTCACCAGTGACCCTAATCTGGAGGCTGGGAGATAGAAGTTTATGACCTGGATCTTGGTATGGAGATCTTGAAGACAGGGAGATCTCCGAGTTCAGGGTCATCTGGGATGAAGGAAGGAAGAAGGAAGTCATGCTCTTGCTCCTTCGCCTGCTTGCCGTGTGGGACTGAGTAACTGCTAGATCCTTGGACTTCCATTCACAACTACTACTGAACCATTGTTGGGAATTGGACTGCAGACTATAAATCATCAATAAATTCCTTTACTATATAAAGACTATCTGTAAGTTCTGTGACTCTAGAGAACTCTGACTAATACATAGATAGATTGAAAATATATATTATAAATAAGATATATATAAGTTTTCATATATAACTTTTATATACATATAAACATATGTATACGTTTTATATGTTTTAAAACTTATATAAGTTTTATATATATGAAAACTTTGTTCTGATCTTTGACTATGTGGAAATCTAAATGTTTGTCTAGAAGGCTTGTGAGACAGTTCAGTGAGTAAGAGCACTTACTATACAAAAAAGAATACCTGAGTTCAAATCCCCAGCACCTTCATAAAACACTGGGCAGGTTCATGCATGTTTAGGAATATTGGTGGGGTTTCTGGCCTCCAACACAACTCTAGGTTCAATGAGAGACAGTTTCTTGAAGAAATAAATCACAGTGTAACAGAACTGAACATCTAATGTCCTCCTCGGACCTGTATATACACATGTCATGAACATACATACATATACATACACACATATATACACTACACATGGGTGCATACTCTGTACACACATATAAGCACATGCATACACACATCTCATACATGTGCAAACATGTACACATGTACATATACCACACACATACCATACAACCACATACAAAAAGAAGATAGTAGAATGAGAGCTGGCTATGGTGGTGCACATGAGCAATTTCAACACTTGGAAGTCTGAGGTAGAATGGTCATGAGTTAATAGATAATCTGAGAAACATAGAAACATTCTGTCTCTAATATATGCACATACATATAGAGTATATGTATTTATGCAATAAAAAATTATGAATAGAATACCCTTTAAAAACTCTAGTATCTTTATGGTAGAATTGTAAGCTGTATGCCATGCAAAGCCTGACAACCTGAATTCATTACCAAGGATCCACAGTGGAAGAAGGAATCCAATTCTTGACAGTTGTCCTCTGACTTCCATACATGCGCATGATACACACAAGCCCATGTACACAACACACACGCGCGCGCGCGCGCGCACACACACACACACACACACACACACACGCGTATGCGCGCGCGCACACACACACACACACACACACTAATAATAATGATAATGAAAATGATAATCTAGGTTTGTTCTGCTACATTTCTTTCAGAGGGATGATATTCTACCCAAAGCAACATTTCTATTTGCCATGAACTTATTATATTTTGTTCTATCTCTTTGGAAATTGCATTTGATGAATTCTAGCATCTGTTCTACTCCAATACAACCAAGATACAATTTGTTCAGGAATGGAGACTTACCATGCTAGTGACTACAGATTGAGGGAGAGCACACTTCTGAAAATAAATTCAATGTGTTAAAAGTAAATTAAAACCCCAGCAAGGAAAGAAAAAGTAATTATTCAAAGGAGCTGAGAATTAACACTTTTCAAAATTTGGATTTATTATTATTTTGGTTTGCTTAGGGAACATTCCTCTGTTTGCTTTCTTATTTTATGACTTTTTATTTACTAAATGATAATCTCATTAATAAATTGCCTGAAGGTATGAATTCCAAAAATAAATAAATAAAGATAGCTAAAGTACATAAGATATCAGCAGCTATCAGCTATATTCCAATACCACGTAGCACTGTAAAGATGGCCCAAACTCACTAGGCTGGATTTCCCTGCAAGAATAACTAGATCCTTTGTCTCATGAGTCTTCTTGCCACAGGGAAATGAGCCTTGGAATTAATGCCAATGTAGACAGTACTGTGGCTACTCTGAGTTGTTAATACAGGAGGGGGGTGGCGGGGGGAAGAACACCTAAACTCTCAGGAATGTGTGTATTGTAACTGATAGCTTACAATGTGTTTATAAGCAAATAACACGGGGTGCACAGTCATTGTCAAACAACTACTGGATGTGATGTATATTCAAAATCCCATAGCCTTCCATCCTTAATGGATAGGCAGGAAGCGAGGATAAGAGATTTATCTATGTTTTGATATTGAACCTGACAGAAGATCCAGACATGGAGATCATGTTCACATTGGAAACAGAGAGCTGACCTGTGGGTGAATGCCTTTAATCCCAGCATTCAAGAGGCAGAGGGATCTCTGTGAGTTCAAGGCCAACCTGGTCTATATAGCAGGTTCCAGAGTTAGATAATGATAGTCTATCTCAAAAGAGGTTGGTGAGAGAGGAAGAGAAAAAAGAGGAGGAAGAAGAGGAGAAGAAAGCAAAGAAAACAACCTGGAAACACAGCTCATGTTCTAGTTTTCTGTTCACCAGGAAAAGCAACAGGGCAGATAGTACAACAGCAAAGCCACCATGCAGTAAAGGCGCAGCGCATGACATGAAGTGTTTGCAAGCTGACACACTCCCAGCATCCTCACACTCCTGTCTTCACTATGTGAAACAGTGAATAGGCATCACAGGCCATTGTGCAGACGGGAAAACCAGGGCTCAGAGACACGAGTCATTCCAAGAAACCAACACATGCAAGAAGATAATCTTCCGTTGTTTTGAATCTTGTGGCCCTGACCTGGCTCATCGTTAACAGTGTGCTCCATCTTTTGTGCTGCTGGAGACCACCACAGTGAAGCAAAGAATTGGCTCCACTAGTTTTTCCAATTCATTCTATAGTTAGCAAACTTATCCCAAATACCAGTTTCCCACACTTATTTTACCTCACCAATAGCTTTGAGAATTAAATAAATACTGTTTGAAAATTGCATTGCTGATCATGAATTGCTGCTAAAAGATCGGTCTGTTCAATGTATAAGCTACCTCTCTTCTGTGTGGAAATTGTGGAAACAAAGGTATACAGAACAAGTATGGCTCTGGCCCCTGAAGCTGAGCTGTGCTTGCCAGTCTGGTAATAACTTCATGTGTGTGGTTGGTTGGCACCAGCCAAACAGAAAGCGACTGTAAAATCAAGTAATAAAATCAAGATACATGTAAAGTAACTACTGAGCATTTACAATGTGCAGGAGCATACCCTTGTCTATTTGCTAACAATCCAGACAAAAGATCGTACTGGGCTAATGTTTCAAAAATCGTGTCTATAGAAAAAGATCGTGATTTTGAACATTAAAATAAACAAATAGTGAAAACTGGAAAGTGGCTTGTTGGGACCCATCTGGTGGCTTGAGTTGTGTGAGCCCCGCTCTTTCCAGGTTGAAACACAAAGGTTTCTTTCTTTTTTCTTTCTTTCTTTCTTTCTTTCTTTCTTTCTTTCTTTGGAATGGTCCTACCATGAGAAGTTTTAAGCAATTTCTTTTTCAAAAGCTCAATTATATTTTAATCTTCCTTCTTCTTGAGTATCATGTGACACGTCACCCCTTCCTAGAATTAAGAACAAAGCACACATTGAAAGAGTTAAAGGGAGCATTTGTGCAGCTCAATCCAAAGGATGGTCCCAACGACTGCGGCTGCCAGGGATCCATCCCACAATCAGTCACCAAACATAGACACTATATCATATGCCAGCAAGATGGTGCTGAAAGGGCCCGGATATAGCGGTCTCGGNAAAAGTTGAAAAAAAAAAAAAAAGCTCAATTATAGAAAGTTTTCCATTATTCCATTAACAACAAATGGAGTCCTTTTATCTCCAAAATTGTATCAACATGACCAAAAACAAACAAACAAACAAACAGAGGGATCTCCCACAATGGTTCCCCACAGTTAAAGACCCACTATATTTCATTTATTCTGAATGACAAACACAATAGGAAAAGAATAACATATGAGGAAGAGCAAAAAAAGCTGGACTCCACTGTCAGTGTTTTTATGGAAGAGCACTGCACAGGAATCAGATGGCTGTCCCCGTCCCTGCAGAGGTCACTGGTGCCGTGGGTGGGAGGCGGGAGGCCTTGGGTGAGAAAGCACCACATACAGAGGCCAGGAAGTGTGGCGTGGAGCATGGGCACAGGGAAATGTGGCGTGGAGCACGGGCACAGGGAAGGGTGGCATGGAGCATGGGCACAGGGAAGTGTGGCGTGGAGCATGGGCACAGGGAAGGGTGGTGTGGGGCACAGGATATCTGCAAGCTGGAAGAATGAGACGATTCTGACCTGATGAGGAGAATCTCTTATTCTCACACTAACATGGGATGTTTAGAGGTTTTCATTTCAATCACCTTTCCAGTATATTTGCCACAATTCTAATATAATAAATTTTTTCCTTCCTTCTTTCTTCAAATTCATCTATAAATAAACACTTTCCTCCACTGATACATTGGTTGTCAGAAAATGATAGCACTTGAATGGTACAGTATGCAATGAGCTGTTTTAAATAGTAAACTAAATTGGTTTTCTACCTATAATGTCTAATTTAGCAATTTGGGGACAAATGTTATTTTAAGAATTCCATTTATATTTTATTTAGAGCATTAGTTCTAATACTGCTACCCTTTAATACAGCCCCTTAAGTTGGCATGACCCCCAACCATAAA
This sequence comes from Mus minutoides, assembly GCA_902729485.2. Lineage (NCBI taxonomy): Eukaryota > Metazoa > Chordata > Mammalia > Rodentia > Muridae > Mus > Mus minutoides. The sequence goes on along the minus strand of LR750490.1, from coordinate 177,023 downwards.
ATTATTTTATTGCTACTTCATAACTGTAATTTTGCTACTGTTATGAATTGAAATGCAAACATCTGGTATGCGACTCCAAGGGGGTCACGACCTCATGGCTGAGAACCACTGATTTAGAGGAATTATACTTGTAATACATATTTATTCTCTACCTGTAAAGTGAATTTTAGGAAAGTTTTCAGCAAAACATAATAAGGACTTAATTTTTTTTTTTCAAATCAAGGAAAGGGATAAAAAGAACTGATGGGTTAAGGTAAAAATTTTGTTCTATAGATTATGTAAAACCTTAGTCTTGGTTACTGAAATCAGGTAGAAGAGAAGCAGATCTAAAGAGACAGTTCAGAGGTTAAGAGTAGAACAGGCTGCTCTTCAGAGGACCTCAGATTCAGGTCTTTGCACCCACATGGGAGCGCACAACCATCTGTAACTCCAGTTCCGCAAGCTTGGACACCTCTTCTGATCTCCATGGGCACTAGGCATTCTCACATAGAGGCAGAACACTTATATACATTTTCAAAAGGGTAGGTAAATAGAAAAGCAATGGAATGGTCCACAGTGAAGGATTCTGGTGTCTGTATAAGGGAAGGCACCCATAACAATCGATTTCAATTTTCTCTAAAAACAATATAAATGTTGAAAAGTACAAACATTTGAGGAAAACAAATCACTGGAACTCAGACCTGAGAAAGAGCCATTTGTCTCACTTCAGCGTATTTTCTAACAATGACTTCTGTGGCTTTTACATCAGTGAGATATGCTTTTTTCCTAGCTGGAACTTTCTCTGTCCCCTAGGATGTTCTTGAAGCTGCAAAGAGTTTCTGCCAGCTAAGGCGTGCTGCTATGGCTTCACTACCACACCCTGCACAGTAACTAAGGTTACTTGGTCAATGCTTATAATCACTATAAGATGCACAAATGCTTCTCTATTACAGATAACCATTGTGGCGCCATGCAGCTGTGAGAGAGACTCTGGAGGGTCAATGTCACCCGGGGAGACGATTGCCAAAGCATTGTCAGATTTTATAAAACGCAAAATATGACACATAAGCACTTTTTATTTTCCTTTATTTTTAAAATAAAAGGTGTATTTTGAAGATAACTCTACCAGAGCAGCAACAGTGGAAAGATGACGTAATGAGAGGAGAAAGGGAGGAGTTGGGGATGTTCTTGCTTACAGTGGAATGCCAAGGATCAACTGTTGTAAGACCACTGGGATTCAAATCAGGCGCTGCTGGCCCACAAGGGCAATATTGAAATAGCAATTATCCAAGCCGGGCGTGGTGGCGCACGCCTTTAATCCCAGCACTCCGGAGGCAGAGGCAGGCGGATTTCTGTGTTCAAGGCCAGCCTGGTCTACAAAGTGAGTACCAGGACAGCCAGGGCTACAGAGAAACCCTGTCTCGAAAAACCAAAAAAAAAAAAAAAAAAAAGCAATTGTCCGTGGGCGCTACATCTGAGGATAATTGTTTGAAGAATGGGAAAACTTTCTCTGTTTATCCACAGGGAAGAGTTACTCGGTGAAGCAACCGTACCACGCTAGACAAAGTATAGAAGTGAACATTACCT
>LR750490.1:153235-175237 GCA_902729485.2 Mus minutoides | reverse complement strand
AAAAAAAAAAAAAAAAAAAGCAATTGTCCGTGGGCGCTACATCTGAGGATAATTGTTTGAAGAATGGGAAAACTTTCTCTGTTTATCCACAGGGAAGAGTTACTCGGTGAAGCAACCGTACCACGCTAGACAAAGTATAGAAGTGAACATTACCTGAGAAGGGAAAACAGATTCCATGGGTCTCTCAGGGTGCCCAGCTTAAGCCTAAGCTTACATCTGAGTCTTATCACATCTTATCCCATCTAAGGACTCTGTGTGGAGCGGGTGCAGTAAGACCTACCACTGAGGAATACAATGCAGGCAACAAAGCACCAAACTCATCAAAGATGTCAAAGTCAGAAAGGATAACTGAGGACTTTGGGACTGGTCCACATTAAAGGAAGGTAAAAGTTAAGTCTAAATGTAAATACTGATATCAGCTTCGATTCTGTACTGGAAGGTGAAAAATTAATACAAAAAAGGTATTTAGTCTGTTTATAAAATTGCAAAATGGGCGTGGTGGCACACACCTTTAATCCCAGCACTCGGGAGGCAGAGGCAGGCGGATTTCTGAGTTCGAGGCCAGCCTGGTCTACAAAGTGAGTTCCAGGATAGCCAGGGCTATACAGAGAAACCTTGTCTCGAAAAAACCAAAAAAAAAAAAAAAAAAAAAAAAAAAAAAAAAAAAAAAAAAAAAAAATTGCAAAATGGTGGCCAATTAGAAAGTATTGCATCGGGGCTGGTGAGATGGCTCAGCAGGTAAGAGCACCCGACTGCTCTTCCGAAGGTGATAAGTTCAAATCCCAGCAACCACATGGTGGCTCACAACCATCCGATCTGGCTCCCTCTTCTGGAGTGTCTGAAGACTGCTACAGTGTACTTACGTATAATAAATAAAATAAATCTTTAAAAAAAAAAAAAAGAAAGTATTGCATCAATGTCAATCCAGCAAATCAATAACTGTACTTAAGACTTGTACAGATAAGAAAATACCCCTAATTTCTAGGAAGTATACACTGAAGTTTTCAGTTAAGGCAATTGCTACAGCTGAGCCTCAAACAGTCCTGTGAGATGATGCAAATGAGACAAAATGTGACCAATAGATGAAATTATTGTAATTAGTATAAAAATTGTATAAATTGTTCTTTATACTAATATATCCTGAGACTTCCTGTAAGCTTAATATTTTGCCAATAAAAAATTTAAACAAAGAAAATATTTTGCAATTATAATTTAATTTCCCACAGACAATTTTGAAGATATCCCCTTCTTTAATGCTTATAGGAAGGGATTTTTGTTTTGTTTTGGTTTTTTGTTTGTTAGTTGGTTGGTTGATTTTGTTTGTTTGGTTGGTTGGTTTGGTTTGTTTATTTAATTTTGATAGAGAAAAAAATAGTATATTAATAGGCACTTACTTGCTACTTAATGAGGCTGAAATATCACCATACATCATGTTTTTCTTGCCATGTTTTTCTAATATATATATATATATATATTTTAAGATGGCAGCCTCAGTTGGGCTATTTTAAATCGTGACTATTAAGAACAAAATCTTCAACATTTTTGTAGAAAATTCACAGAGATTTTTATAGGCTTATTCCTTAAGTAAACTTGATAATGTTGAAGTTGCAATTTAATACAGTTAGATCGCTCTACAAGTGGTCAAAGGATATAACCCCAGTGGAGAACCCCTGAACACTGTGTTCACTGCATTTTAATTACCTGCAGTACTGGTAGATTGCCACTAGGTGGCAGTAGTGCTAGACACTGTAGTTTAATTGACCTTGACAAGTACTCATTGCAGGAACCTAGCCGTCTTTTACCAAGTATTACATTACCTTAGCCTTTACTTCCTCGTAGATTTAAAACAGTTATTGGTATTTGAATCAGAACGAAATTCGTTTTTGAAAATTACTTCAAAGTATAACTGAATTATTACTGGGACAAATATCAAGTGCCTATTAAAATTTTTAAAACGTTGGAGTCCTATGACATACAATTTACAGCTTGCCTCATGAACTATTATCTGTCCAGTCAGCATCTCACTCTGCCTTTAAAGATTCCCCCAATGAAATGTACTGTATTTCATCCAACAGTTTAACCTCAAATCCTGCATTTTCCTGTAGCTGGATCAGTCATCTCCCTGAAGTCTCCCAACTTAAAAATCAGGCCTGAAATTAAGAGATGGTCACCCACACCTCAACCTCCCACACTTCTCTCCTACCTCCTCTAGCGCTTTCATCTCACCGACCGCAAATCTTCTTTAGGCAGTGCTCTTATGGTCTAGGGAGCATCCTCTGTTCCTTTCTGAAACAGCGCCTCCAGCTCCCACTTTACTATAAAGCTGTTTTGCAGCACTAGGCAACCAGACACTTTTTTAGTAGACAAAGATACTTAATACTTTTAAACATTTACAGCAAACAGCTGGAAGTCAGCAAAGTAAAATCGATCTCAGCAAACCGGCACTACCTGAACCTTCATACATTAAGCAGACTAAGAAGTATTGGGAGACATTAGGCAAATATAGCTATTTTTTGACTAATACTTGTGATTTTGACTTAAGCAAACAGTATATTTTTTTTCTGACTGGGGGTTTTCTTTTTAAGACTAAGCTATTTGTCCTTGTGTCTTTGTGTGTTCCACTTACCCGGTGCACATTTTTCAACATCTGTATGTAGAATGAGATTCAGACTTAGCATCTTCTATTTTCTACAATAAAATACCACTTGCCCAAAGTTGGGTGTGAGCTGACTGTGAGTTTTCAGGACAAGTGACTACCCTCTCCTGCTCCAGTCTGTCCTTCTGGCTCTGGCTCTGGCTCTCAGATTCCCCAGATGACCTAAGTCTCTACTGTCAGCACTCTCATTTCAACTTTGTGCTCTGTCTGAACCAAAATACACCCATTTCCACCCCCAGACACTTCCTACTGGCCACCTAGAATGACAGAAATCCAATTCCAACAGCCCCTAAGCCTGCATACCTTATATCATTATAAATGAGTCCTTGAAAGCGGGAGGGTGCTCATTTTCTGATTTTTACTTTCCTCAGAAAAATGTCTTTCCTTTTCACCCTACAGCTCCTCAGTTCCTACCAACAAGTCCTAACTCAGCCCAGTTCTCTCGCCATTTTCACACTAAGCCATTCCACTGAATTCTTCTTTGTATAGAATGCTGCTTTGACCTCCCACTCCCTGGACTTACCCTTCAAAGTTCTGTTTATTTCCAAAGCCCAATTCAGGGTTCTCATCGGCCTGGAAATGTTACTTAACCCCACACCCACTTTCCCTTCCTCTGTTCAGTTATTTTAATATCTTTCTTACCATTGTGAAAATATTTGCATATTACATTAGCCCTTCAATTTCCATAATTATGTTCTAAATGAAGAAGAACAAAGAAGCCAGAAATGTGTCTAGCTTCAATTGTTAAGATGCTTTCAGTTATACCAAGCAACAAAAGGGAACTCGATACATTTAAAGCTATTTATGAAAGGTCCACCTAAAGGTCTTCAAACAAACACAAATCAAAAAACTCCAATCACTTTTGTATGTTGAATATTTTATATAATATACAAATTGCAATTTGATTATTTATAAACACAGTACTTAGGGAGAATGTTGACAAGGGTGTTTCAACATAATGTAGTATTAACGGTTGTTTCCAAAATGCAATCACCAGTTCTAAATAAAAGCCTCTACATCGGTCAGCAAGGTGGCTCAACAGGTAAAGACACTTGCCACCAAGGCTGATCTCAGTATGATTCCATGGACCCACACAGTGAAAGAAGAGAACTCACTCCTGCATGTTGTCCTTCAGTCTCAACACTCATACCATAGCAAGTGCCTGCTCATACACACATGTACACATGTACACATGTAAGTAAATAAACACATTTTTAAACTGTTTTCTTTTTGAAACATCCTCACATTTCCACCATATTTGCCAAGTTTTTGTTCTCATTTAAAACATTTACTATGCAAGGTAGAGAGGGCATCCCTATGATCACAGCACTCGAGGGACAGGGGCGGGAAGACAGTTGCAAGCTTGAGATCAGCCTGATTTTTGTACTATATTTCAAGCCACCCTGGGCTATATAGCAAGACCTTGTCTCAAATAATCAAACCACAGGAATAAAATCTAATACAATGTATTATGCAATAGAAAGATTGTATAGCATGCCTTCACTAGACATATATAAAGCTGGGGCTATGCAAAATTATGTGAAGGAAAGTAAAAAGACATAATTATGTAGCATCAACTTAAAAGAGAACATTCCCAGTGTATGACTACAGTCAGTGGTCATATTACTGTATAACCTCACTGTCTGGTTCTAACAACCATGACAGGAACTAGTACTTTCTTATGTATATGCTCTCTGTCTCCCTCTGTCTCATCTCCCTCCATCTCTGAGTCTATGTCTATCTGTGTGTGTGTGCATGATATTAACGTGAGCATGGGGTTTTAATTAATAATAAGTGTAGTTTACAAAGACTGAAAGAAGGGAGAAAAAGAAAAGAGAAAGGAGAAAGAATGAAATCCAAAAGTATGGCATAGCTCTATACATATGGTACCTGGCTCTAAACTGTAAACAAAGGGAGAAATAGTTACTGTATTTATTAAGCTGCACCATCTGTATAGAACTTCTGGTACATAGGCATATTTGGATAGTTGTAGAAAGACATATAAGACAAAGCTTTCCGTGTCCAGGGTCATCCCCATAGATAATGTGCATGAATATCAGTATAATGCTGTATGTAGATCAGAGGAAAGACAAAAAGGCTGAGTGAGTCGTTATAAGTTAGAAATATCTAAATGTAATAAAAAATAAAACTGGGAATGTAAAAATGTTAAATTCGTCATTAAATCTCATTGAATATTTTATTGAAACTCAAATTTATTTTACTAACAGTCAATATTTGCCTCCTGAAGTTTTACAAACTTAGGGGGGGAAATCTTTATTGTCTCAATTTTTAGAATAATTTAATTCCTCATCAATTAGAATCAATATCCTTTGACACATGTAAACGGGACTATTTCACATTACTTAAAGTATCATATTTGTGATTGGGACATACAACATACAATTGGTGTTAGAAATAGTACAAGGGGCTGGAGAGGTGGCTCAGCAGTTAAGAGCACTGACTACTCTTCCAGACCTTCTGAGTTCAGTTCCCAGCAACCACATAGTAGCTTACAACCATCTGTAACAAGATCTGATGCCCTCTCCTTGTGTGTCTGAAGACAGTGTCAGTGTACTCATATGCATAGAATAAATAAATAATTCTTTTTTTAAAGGAAGTGGTACAAATAAAGCATTTAAATTATTTTTTATATGCATGTACTGTCAGTATGACACCACCAACAACGTAACATGAAAGAGCATTCCAGGAAAAAAAGAACCCGACCCTCTCCAGCAGTGGGGCAGGCTTCCACAATAAAGAGGTAGACAGGACTATAAGACAGGGGTGTGGCTTAACCAACATATTCATAGAGTTCGCTGTGTGTTCCAGAGCTGGGCATCATCAGGAAACTGTAACTGAACAGGGAGCTCCCAGTGCCCTTCTGAACCAGAAGTGGTCCAGACTCAAGCTTGGATTTTCTACCCTTTAAAACAGCTCTGTTGTCCAGGTCATCCTGAATCACAAACTAGAATAATATCAAGCTGATCAGGTGTTCTAAACACCTTACTCACAAGTTCATAATGTGTTATATATTAGATGCATGTATATGGAACTGTCTTCCTATAGTAATGTATCTTATCCTGAGACATTATAATGATAGAATCTTTGGGGAAAAAACAATAATATCCTTAAGGAAGGTTTAATGGCCATGAACATGAAAGAGAACAAAGAAGACTGTATGTGGGAGGGGACAGAGAGAGGGAATAGAGGGGAGAAATGTATTATATTATACTCTCAAAAACATTTTAATTAAAAAAAAAAAAGAAAATGAAACTGCCATCACTGCCCCAAATTACTGACCAGTGATGCCTTGGTGAATAGGCTTCCCACCACGTTTGGCTTTATAAATTTCTTTTGTTGTTGTTGTTGTTGTTGTTTGTTTGTTTGTTTGTTTTCAAGACAGGGTTTCTCTGTATAGCTCTGGCTGTCCTGGAACTCACTCTGTAGACCAGGCTGGCCTTGAACTCAGAAATCCGCCTGCCTCTGCCTCCCAAGTGCTGGGACTAAAGGCTTGCTCCACCATGCCCGGGTTCTTTATAAATTTCTATGACAGCAAATACCAAGGCTATAAACTATGGCACTGTTCCTATTGCTCTCATTCTTTATGCACACAGTGGAATTACAGCATTCATTACAAAACTTAATACTAATCTCCAACTCATGCTTCAAAGTCTTCGATGGTTTCACATTAGCTCTGAGATAAAATCCAAATGTGGCTGTTGCAGACATCTTTAAGATCAGCCTTCATTCATCTTCCTCTCCCCCACACTGTAGGCATCCTTTAGTATTTATCATTCCGTTTTCCATTCTTCCCATTCCAGCTTCGAAGCTAACACATAGTTTTGCCTTCCATCAAAAACAGACTTCCTAACTTTTACATCTCTTCAAACCCAATTCATGTATTCCTCCTGGAAGCCTTCCTTGACCAGGTGGTAGTCCCTGTCATCTCAACTACCCAGCATACTGCATTTCTTCCTATACCACAATATACTTCATTAAAGTCCCTTTGAGACAGAAATTTCAAGCTATTCTTTGTAGCCTTCTGGAACATAATAAGATCATTAGCACCATGTATGATCCATAGTGGGGACTCAATTGACTTGAATTGAATGTGTTATTTCAACGTAAGCTTAATAAACAATCTCTTCCATGATTTTTTTTAAACATTAACTTCCATACTTAAAAATTGTCTTTATTTCTTGACAGTTTAGTTCTCTTTATAAAATTAATTTATATTTCTAATACAGAATTGTGGGACTAGTGGTAGAAAATTTGTGCTTAATATTGTCCTATTCAGAGTCATAATTATAATCTGTAATTGTTCTTTCATGTAATAGAAGTAATAATTAATAAAGCTCATTATTGTTAGTGTCTGCTATTTATCATGTTTATACATTTTATTGTATTTTATGATTACCTGATTTAATACTCAAAACCCTCCTCATTTTTACTTAAATAGATATACTTTGATGTGACCTACAGACCATGTTAGAAACAAAAGCATTATTTGGTGATTTATCCCATGACTGTGCAAATAAATTGTCTCCAGAAAGCATTTGTCCAGTGTCTTGAGGGATAAAAGAGAGGATACAGACATGAACAGATATTTAAGGCTTTTCCTGAAAATATTTGCTTCAGGGTAATTTAATGCCTTTGCCCATTGAGTCTCCCAGGCTGAGTTTAACACATGAGTGAATTAAAATCCAGAACAAATGGCATTCCTGCAAGCATGGTGAATTTATTGACTTTTTTCATGTAGGAATATGCACTGATAGTACAGTTAGTGACAGAAATGTCTGCTGTGGTAGATTCTGCCTTGTTTGACATACTGCTGGAAAAATAAGTATTATTGATTAATTTTTTTTTAAATGACAATTTTCCAGAGCCTAGATTAGAATCCGAAAATGCTATTAACCTCATAGCAATGGAAAACACTCTACCTCTATTTGATAGAGGCAGCTGAGGAGAAATTCAGGCTAGAGGCCAATCACCTCAGAAAAATTAATTTGCTGTACCAGTTGCAGTAGCAAGCAAATACAGTTTGGAACATCCTCCGATTAGATGAGATGTTTATGGAGGGAGTACATGCACGGTGCCGGACCTTAGGGCATCCTTTCTGGGTGGCGGTGAGAGAGAAAAGGGGAAGGCAATGGTGCTTATTTTTGCACTCATCATTTATCACACAAGGAGATTCTCAAATGAAAGAGAACCCTAACGTTTATCAAATCAAATGCCAGGAGTGGGGATCATCCACACAAGAACATTTGGTTTCCTGCTCTTTTCTCTCTGGTTTAAATGATTGTCCTTTGTTTGTGAGATGTTGGAACTAGATTAATGATGTTAATAATTTAAGGCTTAAAAGGATAAATGACAAACATCTAGGGTTAAGATGGTTGGCAATCTGGCTATTTATTTTTAATTTAATCCATATCCATACAATATATTTAGATTATATTATTTCCTTTCCCCCAGATCCTAACCTCCAAACTTCATGTTGTTTCCTGCCCTTAAAATTAAAAAAAAACTAAAAATGCCCCAAAATTAAACAATAACAAAACATGAAGTTCATTTGTGTGTGTGTGTGTGTGTGTGTGTGTGTGTGTGTGTGTGTGCGTGCGCACGTGCATGCATGCGTGTGTATGTGTGTGTGTGTGTGTGTGTCTGTCTGTCTGTCTGTCTGTCTGTCTGTCTGTGCATAACAATAAAAGGGAGGGCATGAATTTTCAAAAAGAATAAGGAGAGGTATATGGAAAAGTTTGCCAGGAAAGTATCCAATAGACAGGACCATATCAAAGGGGGAAATGATGTAATCAAACTATAATTCCAAAGAATCAAATTTAAACTGTATGTAGGGGAAGGGGGTTGTGTGAGTGTGTGTGTGCACCAACCGAGACCAGAAGAAAAAATCAGGTTTACTGGGGCTAGAGTTATAGGTGGTTGTGAGCTGCCTGATCTGTGTGCTTGGAACTAAACTTTAGTCTTCTTAACTGCTAAGACATCTCTCCAGTCCTTCAGTATTGTTAAAGCCTAGAGTTTTTAGTTTGGTTTTTTTTGGAGGGGGTTGTGTTAAAATACCCAAAAAAGGGGGGTTATCTTAACTCTTGATTCTAGATCATAGTCTGTCACTGCAAGCAAGTCTTAGAGGCAGAAACTTAGGGCAGCCAGTCATGTCACATCCACAATCAAGAGCAGAGAAGTCTACTCAGTACTCAACTACTTTCCTGTGTTCTTGCACAGTCTATGACCCCAAAGGCATGCTAAGTCTGTCTCTTTCCTGTCACTCAAGGAAACAAAGAATGTATCCAATAGACAGGACCATAGCCAAGCTCATCTAGACAATGCCTTGTGAAACTCTTTCCCTGGATGACTCTCAGTTGTGTCAGGATGATGATTAAAACTAGGACACATCTAGTATAAAGTGTCAATGATAGTGAGAAACTGAGTTACATTTGTAAACGTGATGGGATAAAAATGAGAAAACTATGAACATACATTTAGTAAAAGAATGCATAAGTAAATCTCTTACAACTTAAGAGATCCACAATAGATGATTGCACTTAAGTATAATGATAAAAATCACTTCCTTCATTAATAATTAAGATATGATATCAAAACATCACTGTAGTGCTACCTAAGAAATGACCAGACTTCAAATTACAATTATGTACATCAAGGCATAGGGGCTTACAAAACTGTGGAGTAGGCCTTAAATCCGATCATAAATCAATTTGTTAGCACCATAACATTTGTACCACTATCACACTTACAGGAACATCTTGTCACATGAGTCATTATTGTATGTAGTTCATGGGGATCACAATTGGGTAAGACTGTTGCTGTCATCTCCACCACCCCCAGCACTCTATAGAATACTGCCCAGCACTATGAAAGCTTCAAGGAAGCTTCCTAATCAGTACAAACTTGATTTCTCCATGTCCTGGAACCAATGTGTGGTATCTTCAAAAATAGGGTATTACCATCAAGTTCTGAGAAGAGTTATAATACACCTGGGCTTTTTCACTTGGTAACCTGAGGCTTCTGGAAGGAGCACTGGCCACTTTTTAGAGTAATTCTAGTTAAACTTTTAATATAAATATATACATAGATACAGACACACCATTTATAGAATAGTAGTTGTCCATATAGCTTGTTCAGATATCATTAGAATTAGTTATCACTTCCCCAACTCCTCCTCTGCCATTCTCTCCCATTTGTTGTCCTAATGTGAAGGGATACTGTGATGGTTGCTCTTGGTGGTCAACTTGCCTACATCTAGAATTAACTAAAACTCTAGTGGCAGGCACACCTGTAAAGGATTTTTCTTGACTGAATTATTTGAAATGAGAAGACATACACTAAGTCTAGATCTTTTTTTTTAACTTTTTTTTTATTAGAGAAATTCTTCATTTACATTTCAAGTGTTATCCCAAAAGTCCCCTATACCCTCCCCCCGCCCTGCTCCCCTACCCTCCCCCTCCCACTATTTGGCCCTGGCATTCCCCTCTACTGGGGCATATAAACATTGTTAGACCAAGGGCCTTTCCTCCCGAATAATGGCCAACTAGGCCATCTTCTAATACATATGCAGCTAGAGACATGAGCTCTGGGGGTTCTGATCAGTTCATATTGTTGTTCCATCTATAAGGTCACAGACCCCTACAGCTCTTGGGTGCTCTCTAGCTCCTACATTGGGGACTCTGTGTTCTGCCCTATAGATGGTTGTGAGCATCCACTTCTGTATTTGTCAGGGACTGTCAAAGCCTGCCAGGAGACAGCTATATCAGGGTCCTTCAGCAATATCCTGATGGTGTGTGCAGTAGTGTCTGCATTTGGTGGCTGATTATGTGATGGACTGCCCGGGTGGGGCATTCTCTGGATAGTCCATCCTTTCGTTTAGCTCCAAACTTTGTCTCTGCACCTCCTTCCATGCATATTTTAATCCCTATTATAGGGAGGAATGAAGTATGCAAGCATTGGTCTTTCTTGATTTTCTTGTGTTTTGGAGATTGTATCTTTTAAGGTGGGAAAAATCTACCTTTAATCTGGGCCACCCCCTCTTCTGGGAGCCTACTTAAAGGACACCAAATAAGGAAACTAGCTTTCTTTGCCTGCTTGCTCTCAATAGTTCTTGGAATTTCTATCAGCTAACAGACATCACTGAACCAGCTGGGCAGCCTGTGAGATAGATACATAGACAGACAAACAGACAGACAGACAGACAGACAGACAGACAGACAGGCAGGCAGGCAGGCAGGCAGGCAGACAGACAGACAGACAGACAGACAGACAGACAGACAGACAGATAGATAGATAGATAGATAGATAGAGATTAATACATAGATATCTAGATACATATAGATGCATACATGGATTATGTATGTATACATATACATCATATACATATATATTCATATTCAAATAGTGTCCCTATTGTAGTATCTACTACATAGACAAATATTGAAAAACATTGTTTCTGAGTTATCTTGCTTCTATGGACTTGAGCTTGTCGATTATAGAAGTTTTTGCTCTACTTATTTCCATGGTATAACAAATAAAATTAAGAAACTTCAACACACCCAGAAAAGTCTCTTTCTCTCTTAAAGTATGTCTATTCTAAGGTTTTCTTGTCAGCACTTTTAGATTAAAGTGTATTTTCTTTATTTCCATAATTTGTCTTATTTCAACAGTGATTATTTTCTATTTTCCTTTTTGGTCATCTAGGAAATTGTAGAAATTCTTAACTTTCTAGATGCGATCACGCACAGTTCATCTCTGCAACTGTGCTTCTTGCTGACATTAACACACAAGTGAGTCTAAGAATGAGATACAAAACTTAAACCTGATGTAGCTCATTTCCCTGGTCATAGAATTGGCTCAGAAATGGTACATAACCTCTCTGAGCCAAGAAAACCTACTCTATGCAGTCTGCAACCTCAACTGAAAGAGAAGTGTGTGCTGCCTTCAGGCAAACCTGGATACAGGAGCGACAGAGAGCTAGAATACTTAATTCCGACTGGGATCCTAAAACAAGCCATGTGGACCAGAGATGCATGGTTCTATCACAGGAAATTCATTATGTAAACAAATTCAAAACAGCAATATTTTAGTGATAGTCTTCACATGAAATTATGATACTATAAAATGCTGTGGCAGCAACAGCAGGTAACCTCCTCTTTCTACACCATACTCTAGGTATATTGGTTTGTGTGGGGTTTTTCCCCATTTTCTTTTTGTTTATTTTATTTTCTTCTCTTTTCTTTTTTTGACAATTTTTATTAGATATTTTCTTCAGTTACAATTCAAATGCTATCCCGAAAGTCCCTTATACCCTCCCCCCACCCTGCTCCCCAACCCACCCACTCCCGCTTCTGGGTATATTGTTTTTAAACCTTTCCTGCAAGCACTTTAAAGATCAAGATTCTTCTTTCTGTTGGTTACACATTTTGTTTTTACTCTATATTGTTCAGTCTAATATGGTTCAATTCATATGAATTGTGTATGACAGTAATAATTATAGAGGAAGATGCCAAGCTAAAAGGGGGTGGTAGGGTGAAACAGAAGGAGAATGTCATGAAACTAACATAAATACAATAGTAATATATAAACTTTTCAAAAATAAAATACATGTTTTTAAAAATACAAGTCTTCAGCCTGCCCTACCTACAGTGAGCAGTCAATATCTTTTATTTCATAGTTCTCTCAAAAAATCCTCTACTTAAAAAGCAAAATCAGGGTAATATGGAAAAAAGAAAAATTATTTTCTTCTTTGTAAAAATATAGATTATAAATTTTTAGAATTATGACTAAGTATTATAGCAATGTTCAAACTGGTATTTTGAGCTTCACTCTTTCAGGATCTTAAGGAAGTAATTTGGCACAAGTTCTATAAAAGCAGAGTTTGGCAGTCAGCGTTTCATATACTTGATATTAGAAGTATAATCTATCAAATATTCAAGTCCCAAACTCTGTATCATCCTTTATATAAGTAAAATGATGACAGCATATTTAAGTCTTAATTTGCATATCAGAGAATCATTCAAAGTTTTAAATCTAATACAAACATCAAAATATGATATCATAACTTCAGAACCTTAAATAGAAAGGCAAGGGGTAAGAAATACATAACGTTATTATATTTTCCACTGCATATAAATTTCCAAAGTAAAATATGCATTGTTCTTAAGCTTCATGCCTTTTTCTCCTGGTATAAGAAAAACAGTCATTCAGACAAATTATAAAAACTGAAACAAACTTTGTTCAATTCTGAAAGCCCTTGACATCTCTATGAAGTCTTATACGGAAACAGGACAAGTAAGTGTACACAGAACAGACAGAAGAGTGGGATAAACTCATGTCCCTATGAGGAACACACCTTCCCTTGTTGAGGGCCTTAATGAAAAAGCCTTCATAATTAAGGTCAGCACTTAAAGGTCTCACTTCTTCCCACTGTTGTGATGGCTTTAGAATTTTCACAGAGATGATATTCAAACCAGAGTACTTTGATAATTATAAATTTCTCATAGCCTTAAAGTGCCTAAAATTCTCTCATCAGAATTCACAATGAGATGGTTGTTTATTTTGTCTCCAACCCATTATGCCCTCATTATTATTCTCTGGGTGCTACACTCTGGGATTATAAAGAAGAATAAGAACTTCTATTGGGAATTCATAACTCCATGAGACAAAGATTAGAGCTAAGATGAAAGGATGGATCATCCAGAGATTACCCCACCTGGGGATCCATCCCATAATCAGCCACCAAATCTAGACACTATTGCATATGCCAGCAAGATTTTGATGAAAGGACCCTGATATAACTATTTCGAGTGAGGCTATGCTAGTGCCTGTAAAACACAGACGGGGATGCTCACATTCATCTATAGGATGGAACACAGAACCCCCAATGGAGGAACCAGAGAAATTACTCAAGGAGTTGAAAGGGTCTAAAACCCTTTAGGTGGAACAACAATATGAACTAAACAGTACCCCCAGAGCTCATGTCTCTAGATGCATATGTAGCAGAAGATGGCCTAGTTGGCCATCACTGGGAAAAGAGGCCCCTTGGTCTTACAAACTTTATATGCCCCAGTACAGAGGAATGCCAGGGCAGGTGGGGAATCAGGGCAGGGGGGGGTATAGGGAACTTTCGGGATAGCATTTGAAATGTAATAAAAGAAAATATCTAATAAAAAAAGAATAACATATTTCAAACACTAAGAAAACTACACATGTGAATTATTTCTCTAAAAAAATGGATTCATAAGATTCTTGGGCAAATGGATGTATCTGGAGGATATCATCCTTAGTGAGGTAACCCAATCACATAAGAAGTCATTAGATATGCACTCACTGAAAAATGGATATTAGCCCAGAAACTTAGAAAACCCAAGATACAATTTGCAAAACACAAGAAAATCAAGAAGAAGAAAGACCAGCGTGTAGATACTTCATTCCTCCTTAGAATAGGGAACAAAATACCCATGAAAGGACTTACAGAGACAAAATTTGGAGCTAAGATGAAAGGATGGACTATCCAGACATTACCCTTCCTAGGGATCCATCCCATATTCAGTCACCAAACTCAGACACTATTGTATAAGACAGCAAGAGTTTGCTGAAGGGACCCTGACATAGCTGTCTTGTATGAGGCTATGCCAGTGCCTGGCAAATACAGAGGTGGATGCTCACAGTCATCTATTGGATGGAACATGGGGCTCTGAATGGAGAAGCTAGAGAAAGAACCACAGGAGCTGAAGAGGTCTACAGCCCTATAAGAGGAACAACAATATGAAGTAACCAGAACACCTAGAGCTCGTGTCTCTTGCTGCATATGTAGAAGATGGCCTAGTCGGCCATCATTGGGAAGAGAGGCCCCTTGGTATTGCAAACTTTCTATGCCCCAATACAGGGGAACGCCAGGGCCAAGAAACTGGAGTGGGTGGGTAGGGGAGCAGGGTGAGAGAAGGGTAGAGGGACCTTTCGGGATAGCATTTGAAATGTAAATTAAGAAAATATCAAGCGGGGCGTGGTGTGTGCACGCCTTTAATCCCAGCACTCGGGAGGCAGAGGCAGGCGGATTTCTGAGTTTGAGGCCAGCCTGGTCTACAAAGCTAGTTCCAAGACAGCCAAGGGCTATACAGAGAAACCCTGTCTCAAAAAACCAAAAAAAAACAAAAAGAAAATATCTAATAAAATATTGGAAAAAATCACATGATCATCTCCTTAGATGCTGAGAAAGCATTTGACAAAATTCAACACCCCTTCCTGATAAAAGTCATGGAAAGATCAGGAATTTAAGGCACATACCTAAACATAATAAAAGCAATATACAGCAAACCAGTAGCCAACATCAAAGTAAATGGAGAGAAGCTGGAAGCAATCCCATTAAAATCATGACTAGACAAGGTTGCCCACTTCTTCCCTTCCTATTCAATTTAGTGCTTGAAGTCCTAGCCAGAGCAATTCAACAACAAAAGGAGGTCAAGAGGATACAAATTGGAAAGGAAGACGTCAAAATATCACTATTTTCAGATGATATGATAGTATATGCAAGTGACCCTAAAAATTAAATCAGAGAACTCCTAAAGCTGATAAAAAGCTTCAGCGCAGTAGCTGGATATTAAATTAACCCAAACAAACCAGTGGCCTTTCTCTACACAAAAGATAAACAGGACGAGAAAGAAATTAGGGAAACAACACCTGTCACAATAGTCAAAAATAATATAAAATACCTTGGTGTGACTTTAACTAAGGAAGTGAAAGATCTGTGTGACAAGAACCTCAAGTCTCTGAAGAAAGACATTGAAGAAGATCTCAGAAGATGGAAAGATCTCCATGCTCATGGATTGGCAGGATTAATATAGTCAAAATGGCTATCCTGCCAAAAGCAATCTACACATTCAATGCAATCCCCATCAAAATTCCAACTCAATTCTTCACTGAGATAGAAAGGGCAATTTCTATCCTAGAATAGCAAAAACTACCCTGAAGAATAAAAGAACCTCTGGTGGAATCACCATGCCTGACCACAAGCTGTACTACAGAGCAATTGTGAAGAGAAGAAAAAAAAAATGCATGATGCTGGTACAGCGACAGACAGGTAAACAAATGGAAAAGAATTGAAGACCCAGAAATGAACCCACACACCTTTGGTCACCTTATCTTTGACAAGGGAGCTAAAACCATCCAGTGGAAAAAAGACATCATTTTTCAACAAATGGTGCTGGCACAACTGTCAATTATCATGTAGAAGAATGCGAATTGATCCATTCTTATCTCCTTGTACAAAGCTCAAGTCTAAGTGGATCAAAGATCTCCACATAAAACCAGAGACACTAAAATTTATAGAGGAGAAAGTGGGGAAAACCCTCAAAGATAAGGACACGGGTAAATTTTCTAAACAGAACAGCAATGGCCTGTGCTGTAAGATCACAAATAGACAAATGGAACCTTGTAAAATTGCAAAGCTTCTGTAGGGCAAAAGATACTGTCAATAAGACAAAAGGGCCACCAAAGGATTGGGAAAGAATTTTTTACCAATCCTAAATCTGATAGGGGGATAATATCCAATATATACAAAGAGCTTAAGAAGCTGGACTCCAGAAATTCAAATAACCCCATTAGAAATGGGGTATAGAGCTAAACAAAGAATTCTCAACTGAGGAATACTGAAGGGCTGAGAAGCACTTGAAAAAATGTTCAACATCCTTAATCATCAGGAAAATGCAAATTAAATCAACCCTGAGATTCCACCTCACACCAGTCAGAATGGATGGCTAGGATCAAAANCCACTCTGGAAATCAGTCTGGCAGTTCTTCAGAAAACTGGACATAATACTACCAATTGATCCAGCAATACCTCTCCTGGGCATATACCCAGAAGATGCTCCAACTGGTAACAAGGAAACATGCTCCACTATGTTCATAGCAGCCTTATTTATAATAGCCAGAAGCTGGAAAGAACCCAGATGTCCCTCAACAGAGGAATGGATAGAGAAAATGTGGTACATTTACACAATGGAGTACTTCTCTGCTATTAAAAACAATGGATTTATGAAAATCTTGGGCAAATGGATGTATGTGGAGGATATCATCCTGAGTGAGGTAACCCAATCACAAAAGAAGTCACTTGATATGCACTCACTGAAGTGGATATTAACCCAGAAACCTAGAATACCCAAGATACAACTTGTAAAACACAAGAAAATCAAGAAGACCAACACGTGGATACTTCATTCCTCCCTAGAATAGGGAATAAAATATCCATGGAAGGAGTTGCAGAGACAAAATTTGGGGCTAAGATGAAAGGATGGACCATCCAGAGACTGCCCCACCTGGGGGTCCATCCCATAAACTGCCACCAAACGCAGACACTGCTGCATAAGCCAGCAAGATTTTGCTGAAAGGGCCCTGATATAGCTGTCTCCTGTGAGGCTTTGTCAGTGCCTGACAAATACAGAAGTGGATGCTCACTGTCATCTATAGGGTGGAACACAGGGTCTCCAATGTAGGAGCTAGAGAGAGTACCCAAGAGCCAAAGGGGTCTACAACCCTATAGATGGAACAACAATATGAACTAATCAGAACCTCCCAGAGCTCATGTCTCTAGCTGCATATGTATTAGAAGATGGCCTAGTTGGCCATTATTGGGAAGAGAGGCCCCTTGGTGTAGCAAACTTTATATGTCCCAGTACAGGGGAATGCCAGGGCATAGAAATGGGAGTGGGTGGGTAGGGGAGCAGGACGGGGGTGGGGGGTAGGGGACTTATGGGATAGCATTTGAAATGTAAATGAAGAAAATATCTAATAAAAAATATTTTAAAAATTCAGAAGAGCAGGAAGCAAAATGTTCTGTGGCTCCAGGGCAAAGGGGAACTTTATAGACATAGTGATGTTACACTTCATCATTTGCCAGAAACATCTCCTGGCTCTCTTCACACTCAAGACCTCAACATCTATGAGACATTTAATAAACTTTTTTTTTTTTACTCTGCCCTGGGTGCTAATAAAGAACTATTTCTGTGGCCAGATTAATGTACTTTGAACATAACCTTTGGTAGCAAATTTTTCCTGATATTGTCTACATTTTAATAATCAGATAACTCATCTTTGCATTGAAATGCTAAAGAATACCAACAATATCAACTAACCCTGACTCCTTGGAGACCCCAGAGACTAAGCCACCAACCAAAGAACATGCATGGGCTGGTGTGTGGCCCCCAGCACATATGTAGCCGAGGACTGCCTTGTGTGAACTCAGTGGGAGATAATGGTATAGAGACTTGATGTTCCAGGGAACAGGGATGCCAGTGGAGGGGGAGGGGAGGGGGATTAAGAGGGTGGGGGTGGTAGAACATCCTCTCAGAGAATAATGGGAAGAGGAGGGGGTATAAAACTCTAGGAGAGGAGTCTGGGAAGGGGGCATCATTTGGAATGCAAATAAATAAAATAATTTTTTAAAATATGCACTCACATATATAAAATTATATATAATGCTTATTGTATTATTCTCAATACTAAGTATATGTATTTTTAATATATGCTAAAATGTACTCAGTAAATATATGAATTTTTTGGAAAACAAGAAATACTAAGCCAAAAAGGTAGTTTCATCATCATGATTAAAAATGTCTCCCTATTTTCACTCTGTCCACAAAAGAAAGGAAGAAACTTGGAAGTTCTACTAAATGTACAAATAGTTTTTATATTATTAGTCTTATTTTTCCAGAAACCATGTCATATGTTACACAATAGCTCTTTGTTAGTCTCAGAATTTACTAAATAGAATCCCAATATTTGATAACTGATACTTGATTAAATTCCACCAAACTAATTGTATTAGGCCCAATTTAAGTTCTATTGAGGACATGAGAGTGGTGAGTGAGAAAATCATTCGGGATGACAAACATTGAGTGATTTATATTATGCATTACATAAACTAAGATAGGTGAGGTTCTGGTACCCAAATGCAATATCTAGACCATGTCTTGGGCAAGGTCTCTGTTGGACCTCTCAATTTGAAGGCCTTACATGATACAGTTGAGTTTTTCAAAGTTTTCATCTGAATTGGTCTAGACAGTTCATCCACCGATGTGTAAAATAATTGGGAGAGAAACAGAAACACTATGTGGCATTGGGAAGTGTTGGTAATATTTTTGTGCTAACTCTCCTGTGTAAAGGTTACAACAGAACTCCCCACTGGTGAACTGTGGAAAATTGATGTGTTCACTCACTCACTTACACACTCATGGAAATGCTGATCCACTCAGGCCTTGCAGCTGGAGTCACCTACAGGATAATTTAATGGGGGTTTCCAGGATTCTTGGACATCATCAGTCAGACATCAGGTTTAGTCTGACTGTGTGAACGAAGTGCACAAGAATTCACATGCTTCTATGTGCCTTCCTGAGTTACACAGAGAGGCAGTCTACTTGGATAGGCTGTAACAGTCTTGGAAATCCAGATCACCATCCAGATCACAGGGGCCTATAGAACTGAAGAAAGTGTTCAAACACAGGAAGTGAAAAAAAGATACTCCAAAGATCACTTTGTTATGGACAGATGAGGCAAACTCCTACCTGATACAGTTCTAGCACTGATTTCTAATTTCTGTCTTCACACAAAGTAGATATCTATTGAGCTAGCTAGAGACTAGAAAAAACATTGTGTGTTTTACAATTAGAACTTGATTGTTGTTCAGAAATCTTCCATATAAAAAAATATAATCATGTCAAGTGTAACACACTTGTTAATTTTCTCTCATGTGTGGAAGTTACAGACAGAAAAAAAAAATTTATATGAACCCAAAGGGACTATAAATAATATGGAAGGGGAGATGAGGGAGAATAGAGGAGGGTACTATGATCTAAGGACATGCATGTATGGAAATATCTTAATGAAACCTTTTACTTTGTACAATTAATATATATTAGTAAGGAATAAAATAACACAACCATTAAATGTTGTCTTGTTCAAGGCAGTAGACTTATGGTTTCAATCTGTGGTATCAAGGATAGGAACTTAAAGAGTAGGCTACTTCCAGATGAATCAAGGACACCCAAAAAACCCAGAGAATCAACTAACCTGGGCTTATGGGGGTTCACAGAGACTTCAGTGACAATCAGGGAACCTGCATGAATCCGACCGAGACCCTGTGTATATATGTTATAGTGGTATAGCTTGGTCTTCGAGGGTTCTTAACAGTGGGAACAGCAGCTCTCTCTGACTCTTTGGCCTGCTTCTGGGATCCTTTACCTCCTGCCGGGTTGCCTCTTCCAGCCTTAATACAAGTGAAGGCACCTATCCTTGAGAACTTGATATGCCATGTTTGGTTGATATCCCTGCAATGCCTGCTCTTTTCTGAAGGGAAATGGAGGAGACACTGAGGTGGAGTGGAGCCTAGGAGAGGAGAGAAGGAAAATTTTAGTCGAGATGTGATATACGAGAGAGTGGGAAAAAGACTGGGCTACTCAAGAGCTCCAAGTAAAATGAGAAGAAACAGCCGAAGAGATATGCAATGGACAGCACAGATCCACGGCAAAACAAGGAAGCATTTACCTTCGGAAAGGTTCTTACTCTTCAATTACTGAAACGAAGATCTTGAAAAGGGAAAACTGCCAAATGAATACTTCAACAATTGATTTTTGAAAGTGGTCAGTGACTTCAAATACAGTGAAAATAAGCAGAAGAGTGACGTGAAGAAACCAGAACTAGAAAAAGGAAGTCAACAAAATAGAGTTAGGTTAGCATCATACTTTCTAACTTTAAATTGGCACTTTAGAAAGATGATCTGCTGAGGGTTTCCACGTGGGCAGGAGCAAGGCAGTTATTAGATTTTGCCATGTCAGTCAAGAAACTAGGAAAGGTAAAAATCAATGCTGAGGTTTTTGTAAAAGCAAACTCATTCCATTGAGCACATTTTTCTTTATTCCAAGAATATGCCCTACTTACTTCTGTGGATCTAAATAAATTTTATGAAATGATGACAGAAAAAAAAAGAAATTCAGAGGTATGAAAGAGAACTTAAGAAACAAAGACAAGTTCAGGAAGGAACTTAAGATTTTAGAAGAAGAAAAAAAAACACAGATATATGTTGGCATGGAAAACCCAATTGGGGGGACACAAAAACAAACAAAAAAACACAATAGAAAGAATCAACAATGGATTAAACGAAGTAGAAGTAAGACAGAGATAGAGGGAAAAAGTGAGAAAATATGGTCAGGCATTAGAAAAATAAAGAAAGGAAGAAAGGAAGCAAGCATGCATGACTACAATTTAAAAGAACTCTAGGATATGCTTTAAAAGGGAATAATATGAAGCTATATAATAGGAAAAACTGATATTAGAGACTAAATTATTAAAAAGTATACTAACGTGAATTATATTTAAAAATCACTTTGTCTAGGAAAAGAAATGTACACATAAGTACAGGACTCATTTAGAACCCCAAATAGACATGTCCAGAAGAGACCTACTACATATCATATAGTCAAACTATCAAATCTATAATACAAAAAAAAATTTAAGCTCTAAGAAATAAGTGCTTACTCACCAACAAAGGCAAATATATCAAAATAACATCAGACCTCTCAACAGAAACTCTGAAAGCTAGGAAAGCATAAACTAACACTTTTCAATCCCTGAAGGTAAATAACTGTCAGCCTAGATTGCTATCTCTGGGAAAGTTATCTTTTAAAGCTGACATAGAAATAAAAACATTTAAAGCACAGACTACAGTATTTCAGGATTACCCAACAAGTATTCCAGAGGATGCTCAAAAGAATCTTTAACATGGAAAAAGAAAAATAAGTCTCAATTATGAGAGCTCAAGAAATTTCTTGAGAGGAATATGTGAACAAAGATCTAAGAAAGAATTTCATGAGGCACATTAAGCCAGAAAACATTCTAAAATGGATAGAAAATGAGAAAACAAACATAATATAACCAACCACAAAAAACTACCCCCACAAAATCACAAATTTGTAAACACCTTTTAATAACAATCAGGAATATAAATGTTCTTTTTTTTTCAACTTTTATTAGATATTTTCTTCATTTTCATTTCAAGTGTTATCCAGAAAGTTCCCTATACCCTCCCCCCTCCCGGCCCTGCTCCCCTACCCATCTGCTCCCACCCTTTGGCCCCGGCGTTCCCCTGTATTGGGGCTTATAAAGTCTGCATAACCAAGGGGCCTCTCTTCCCACTGATGGCCAACTAGGCCATCCTCTTCTATATATGCAGCTAGAGACAGGAGCCCAGGGGGTACTAGTTAGTTCATGGTTATTCTTCCACCTATAGGGTTGAAGACCCCTTCAGCTCCTTGGGTACTTTCTCTAGCTCCTTCTTC
>LR750490.1:128960-151494 GCA_902729485.2 Mus minutoides | reverse complement strand
GTATTTCCTCTTTAAATGCTTTTAGTTGTTTATCTGTGTTTTCCTGTAACTCTCTAAGTTTTTCCTCTTTAAATGCTTCTAGTTGTTTATCTTTGTTTTCCTGTGTTTCCTTCTTATAGTCCTCCATCATCATCATGACCAGTGATTTTATATCCATGTCCTGCTTTTCTGGTGTGCTGTTTTATCTAGGACTTGATGTAGTTGGTGAGTTTGGGTCTGGTGATGCCAAGTACCCTTCGATTCTGTTGCTTCTGTTCTTGCGCTTGCCTCCTGCCATCTCTGCCCGAGGAGACCTGGCATTGGTGCAGACCAGAAAGGACCCGCTGTTCTGCCCTGGGCCTTTATCAATCTCCTGGCTGATGTCTCAAGTTCCACGAGATTGTGCAGGAACAGAGGCTGTGTTCCCCTGCTCACCTCAGGTCCCAAGCTAGCTTGGGGAGTCCCGAAAGACCCTAGGAGAGTGCACAGCACCTGTGGCCCAAGACCCGAGCTGGTGCTGGGTGGCCGGACCAGACCGGAAGGGAGTGGCTGTTCTGCCCTGGGCCTCTATCAATCTCGCTGCTGGTGTCTTAGGTTCCACGAGATTGGGCTAGAACAGAGGCTTTGTCCCCCTGCTCATTTGAGGTCCCCAGATAGCTTGGAGGGTCCCAGAGCAGTCTAAGAGAGTGCACAGCACCTGAGGCCCAAGGCTTGAGCTCCTGATGTGATCTTAAAGTCCTGGAGTTGCTGGGCTCAGAGGAAAATGGTGGGGTGGAGGGTGCTCTGGCTGGGAGAGGCCCAGCCTCCGGTGGGGCGGAGTTCTCGGATCCTGCCCCTGGGGGTAACTGCTGACCCACTGCTCCCAACACCACCTCTGCACTGCACTCACGCGTAACACTGATGCGATTGATCTTAAAGTCCTGGGGTGTGTGATGCATAGGACAGGCCCTAGCTGCGTCCGCTGGGCTCAGAGGAAAGATGGTGGGGTGGCGGGTGCTCTGGCTGGGAGAGGCCCAGCCTCCGGTGGGGCGGAGTTCTCAGATCCTGCCCCTGGGGGCAACTGCTGACCCACTGCTCCCAACACCACCTCTGCACTGCACTCAAGAGTAACCCCAATGTGATCTTAAAGTCCTGGGGTATGTGAAGCGCAGGACAGGCCCTAGCTGCGTCCACTGGGCTCAGAGGAAAGATGGTGGGGTGGTGGCTGCTCTCGAATATAAATGTTCTTAATTCTCTGACTTAAAAATACAGGTTGTGCCAATGAGTTCAAGGATGTTCTCCAATTTTTCTTCTATCGGCTTCAATCTATCTGGTTTTATGTTGAGCTCTTTGATCCATTTGGAGTTCAGTTTTGTGCTTAGTGATAAGCATGGATCTATTTGGATTCTTCTACATGCAGCCCTCCAGTTTGACCAGCACCACTTGTTGAAGATACTATCTTTTTTTCCAGTGTGTATTTCTAGACTCTGAGAAATCAGGTAGGAAAGACTTTCTGAATGGAACACCATTAGCATAGGCACATAGATCACAATTAATAAATGGGACCACATGAAACTGAAAAGCTTTTGCATGACAAAGGACATCATCATTTGGCTAAAGCAGCAACATTCAGAATGGGAAAAAAAATTGTTTTAACTAACTACACTTCCAATAGAGGACTAATATACAAAATATATAAAGAACTTTAAAAACTAGATATCAAGTAAGCAAATCTAACCATAGAATTCTCAGTAGAGGAAATTCAAATGACTGAGAAACACTTAAAGAAATGTCCAACATCCTTAGTCATTAGAGAAATACAAATCAAAATTATTTTGAGATTTCATCTTATACTGATCAGAATGGCTAAGAATAATAACATGGTAGCAATTCATGCTGGCAAGGATGTGGAATAAGCAGAACACTTATTCATTGATGGTGAGAGTGTGAACTTGTACAACCACTAAGGAAAATCAGGGCCAAAAAACCTGTGATTAAATAGGGGGAAGGGGGATGGGATAGAGGAGTGGAAAAAGGGAAACCGAGAAGTGCATAACATTTTAAATGTAAATAAATAAAATAACAAGTAAAAAAATTTTAATTATCAGAGAATAAAAAATTAATGAAATTAAAACCAAGGGAACAAATGGAGTGTTAGACCTTCAAAAAATAAAGTAAATATATTCAATAAACCTCTTCTCAAACTAACCAAAGAAATAGAAGATCCAAAGTGACAAAATAAGAGTTAAAAGAATGGAGGCTATAATAGATTCCAACAAAATCCTGAAAATCATTCAGGAACACTTAGCAATTCTATATTCCCCCAAAATAGGAAATCTAGATGAACTGGATAAATTTCTAGACTATATATGACCTACCAAAAATACAGCTCTGTGTAAGTAGATCTGTGACATTCAGTATGATTGAGGAAGTGATAAAAAAGATCTCCACGTAACCCAATCACAAAAGAACTCACATAACATGCACTCACTGATATGCTGATATTAGCCCAGAATCCTAGACTACCCAAGATACAATTTACTAAACACATGAAACTCAAAAAGAATGAAGATCAAAATGTGGACACTTTGCCCCTTCCTAGAATTAAGAACAAAGCACACATTGAAGGAGTTACAGAGATCATGTGTGAAGCTGAATCAAAAGGATGGACCAACCAGTGACTGTGGCTGCCAGGGATCCATCCCATAATCAGCCACCAAACATAGACACTATTGCATATGCCAGCAAGATAGTGCTGAAAGGGCCCTGATATAGCTGTCTCATGGGAGACTATACCAGTGCCTGGCAAACACAGAAGTGGATGCTCACAGTCAGCTATTAGATGGAACACAGGACTCCCAAGGAAGGAGCTAGAGAAAGTATCCAAGGAGCTGAAGGGGTCTTCAACCCTATAGGCAGGAGAATAACATGAACTAACCAGTACCCCCAGAGCTAGTGTCTCTAGCTGCATATATAGCAGAAGATGGACTAGTTGGCCATCATTGGAAAGAGAGGCCCCTTGGTCATGCAGACTTTATATGCCCCAGTACAGGGGAACACCAGGGCCAAGATGTGGGAGTGGGTGGGTAGGGGAGCAGGGCAGGGATGGGGGAGGGTCAAGGGAACTTACTGGATAACACTTGAAATGTAAATGAAGAAAATATCTAATAAAAATTGGAAAAAAAGAAAGAAAAAAAGAGAGAATATAACAACAACAACAACAACAACAACAACAACAAAAAGATCTCCACAAAGAAAACCTAGGATTGAATTAAGTCATTACTAAATTCTACAAGACTCTTTTGAAGAGTTAGCACCAGCACTCTGCCAACTATTCAATAAAATAGAAAGAAAACAAACATTACTAGAGTCATTCAATGGAGCAAGCCTTACCCTGATACATAGCTAGAAAAGGCCACAACACCAGAAAAAGAGGTAATCTATAGAACAATTTCTCTGCTGGACATAGATACAAATATTCCTCAATATAATACTAGTAGACTACTATTCTGAAACACCTGGGGTCATCTCTCCCACTCACTAGAACTCTAAACTAGTATGACTCTCTATAGGACAAGCCCTGATCATCACAGATATCACAGATCCTAGCACAAGGTCCTGATGGCCTTAGCTGTCATTCAGCCAAAAAAAAAAAAAAAGAGAGTGTGTGTTTGCAGGAGGGGGCGGGGGGATGAAACTGTTTTTCTCTTCCTCTTTATCACTCAGAGGTAAAATGTAATGGTACTGGCCTCTGGTGTAGCCTGCTTGGTTTTATGTGCTCATGCCTTTCCTCACCTGAGGAGAAAGGTTAGAAAGAAACAGGTTCAAGTTTTAGCAATAATTCCACTGGCTTGCTAGAATTGCTTGCTCTGCCATCCACATGCCCCTACGCCCCCACCCTCACTTGCACTGCAGTGTTTGTTAGCTTTTCCTTCCAAGCTTGCTTCCTTTAGCCTCGAACCCTTTTTCTCTCCTAGTACCCTGGTGAATCCCTGGACATTCAAATCTCCTCATCATAATTCTTTGTCAGTGGGGCCCATCTGAATATCAGAGTTATTTTATCAGTAATATCCCCCAAAGTCCAAGAAGTTTAATAACTTAATGAAGGAGTTCCTAGCATCATTTGCTATAAAAATTCAAAAAAGTACAATGAATCATGTATAATTTTTGAGGAAAACTAAGTAGGCAAAGCATAAGTATGCAAAATAATTAAAGGTGAAGTCTTCTTCATTTGATCTGATTAAAAGCAAATTCGATGAGACACAAAATATCTAGGTGTATCTAAAGAATGCCAAGAGAAATTGCTACAATATGGAAAAAATTTTAAATTGACTTAACTTTCATAAGAAATATTTAAAGAAGCAAATATGTGTAAAAACCCTGTTAGTATATCAAAATGATTTTTGCACAATCCATTAGTTTTCTATCTCAGAGCAGAAATTTTTGTATTTTTGTATGACACAGTAACATGCTTCAAAGCTGTTCCATGAGTCTATAACAAAGAACTCTCCAAATATTTAAGTAAACAGATCCATATGTAAATAGTAACAAGAAGAGTCAGGCAGGATTTCAACCTTACATGATTTGAACATTAATAAAAATTAGTCTGTTTACCTTTTAGTAGCCTAAAATACTTTGGTGTGTGAAGGATTTAGATACAAATATGTGTAGACTAACTCTGTGTATAACACTCTATAAATTAAAGCAGATGTACAAGAGTTAAAAACTCTTCATTAACATGAGCCATATCCTAATTTCAACCACAAACATCACTAAAATTAAATAAATACATCTATATGAATTATACTGCTAATATGCCTAAGGGCTACAGGCCCAAATTCTCAGCATGCCTTACTAGACCTTTCTTTATCTGATCTGAGAAGCATCTCCAAACTCCATGTCACCATGTCAGTCATGGCAGCAAGCTGCTACATTTCTAAAGTTTTCTAAAGTGCCTGAATATACAATCTCCTCCCAGGCACATTATTCCTTTTCTGAAAACATAGTTCCACCTTGTTCATTTCATAAACCTTACTTGTCTCCCAGAGTTACTGTTTATAAAAGCTCTGTTGCTCTACTACTCATTGGTAATTTTTTAAGTTTGTTTTTCCTATCCTTTGGTTAACTGCACTAGCATCAGGAAGCCAGTCATTCATAGGTCTGTTATTAGGCTCCTGTAACCTTAGTCTAGAATATTCTTAGTTGGTTGTGTAAAAATAGAAAGGTGACTTGTGAAAATACTTAATACCTGTTACATGCCAGAAACGGTGCTCAGTTCTAGGTAAGGTACACATCTATACATTTTGACAGCTACATCATTATGCAAATTACACTCATTTCAAGATGTCTTCCAGCCGATTAAAGAGTTATATACAAAAACTCAAACTATTTAAACTTTAGGGGGAAAAAAGTAAAAAGAAATATTTAGTGAACTCGGGGGAAATCTATGATTAAAAGCAATAGAGAAAATCATTAAGAAAATGAATAATTTTATTGCATACAATTTTGTATAATACACAAATAAAAATTTTTTATTTCATTATTGGCTGAATGCAAACATAGTCTTAAAAAAAAACTTCTGGTCACTCATTACTGTTGTAAGCATATAAATGTGTCACTAGGAGTCTGGTCAAAATTTTTAAAAAGACCTGGTGATATGGTTTAGTGAATCATGATATATAGTAAAGCATGAGAACCAGAACTTAGACCCCTACCACTTACTGCAGTGGAACACATTATCATAAACCTTAATCACTGTGTTGATATGTCAAACCAAGAGTCAGAGCCAGAAGGATCCCCAGAAGTTTACAGGCCAACAAGATGGTTATACATAATAGCAAATAACAAGAGGTGCTCTTGTATATGGAGTTCCAATTAGGTTGAATATGCACTGTGTTATATCTACAACTACACGTATACACATATTACACACACACACACACACACACACACATGGACAAACAGACAGATACACATACATGCACATGCAAAACACCTACATGTACATACACAATCACAATAAGCACAGTGACATGTCCATATGTTTTTAATAAATGTCTTAAAAGGTACACAAGATACATTCAAAAATCCACTTTTTTTTTGTTATCATGGTCTAATTGTTTGCAAAGAAACTAAACCCTTAAAACCTTTACCTTGCCTGTTTCCATCTGTACATGGAGCTGACCTTGTGCCACAGCTCTCCATACATAAATCCCATGGAGAAAGAGCTGGTCTCCCAAAGTGCTGACACACCTGAGAGCACAGGTAAGACCACCACTTCTGCTCAAATACCTGGCCAAAGAGGGACCTGCCCAGAGCCCTCATGACAGAGGAACTGAGGAGAAGCCTGGGACAGAATCTTGCCAGTTTCCATCCACTCCTGGAGCTGACCCTATGCCACAGCTCTTCAACCCAAATTCATCCCAGAAAGAACTGGTCTCCCAGGAGTGCTGATATACAGGCTTACAGAAAAAAACAAGCAACAATCAGAGACAGCAAGACCAGCTAACCACAGAGATAACCAGATGGTGAGAGGCAAGGGCAAGAACATAAGCAACAGAAACCAAGGCTACTTGGCATCATCAGAACCCAGTTCTCCCACCATAGCAAGCCCTGGATACACCAACACAATGGAAAAGCAAGAATGATTTAAAATCACATCTCAGGATGATTGAGGACTTGAAGAAGGATATAACTCACTTAAAGAAATAAAGGAAAACACAACCAAACAGGTGAAGGAATTGAACAAAACCATTCAGGACCTAAAAATGGGATAGATACAATAAAGCAACTACAAAGGGAGACAACCCTGGAGATAGAAAACCTAGGAAAGAGATCAGGAGTCATAGATGCAAGCATCACCAACAGAATACAAGAAATAGAAGAGGGAATCTCAGGTGCAGAAGATTCCATAATGTGAAATGCAAAAATATCCTAACCCAAAACATCCAGGAAATCCAGGACACAATGAGAAAACCAAACATAAGGATAATAGGTATAGAAGAGAGCCAAGACTCCCAACTTAAAGGACAGTAAATATCTTTAACAAAATTATAGAAGAAAACTTCTCTAACCTAACAAAAGAGATACCCATAAACATATAAAAAGTCTACAAAACTTCAAATAGAGTGGACCAGAAAAGAAATCTCTCCCACCACCTAATAGTCAAAACACCAAATGCACAAAACAAAGAAAGAATATTAAAAGAAATTAGGGAAAATGGTCACATAACATATAAAGGCAGACCTATCAGAATTACACCAGACTTCTCACCAGAAACTAGGGAAGCTAGAAGATCATGGACAGATGTCATACAGACCCTAAGAGAAAACAAATGCCCAGCAAAATTCTCAGTTAACATAGATGGAGAAACCAAGACATTACATGACAAAAACAAAATATACATTATCTTTACACAAATGCAGACGTACAAAGAATAATAGATGGAAAACTCCAACACAAGGAGGAAATCTACACCCTAGAAAAAGCAAGAAAAAAATATTCTTTCAACAAACCCAAAAGAAGACAGAGCAACACAAACATAATTCCACCTTGAACAAAGACAAAACAGGAAGCAACAATCACTATTCCTTAATATCTCTTAATATCAATGGAATCAATTCTCCAATAAAAAGACATAGACTAAGAGACTGAATATATAAACAAGATCCAACGTTTTACTACATACAGGAAATGCACCTCAGTGACAAAGACAGACACTACCTCAGAGTAAAAGGCTGGAAAACAAAAAAATTTTCCAAGCAAATGGTCCCAAGAAACAAGCTAGAATAGCCATTGCTTTGTGTGTGTGTGTGTGTGTTTTCGAGACAGGGTTTCTCTGTATATCCCTGGCTGTCCTGGAACTCACTTTGTAGACCAGGCTGGCCACGAACTCAGAAATCTGCCTGCCTCTGCCTCCCAAGTGCTGGGATTAAAGGTGTTCACCACCACACCTGACTTGGAATATTCTAATATCAAATAAAATGGACTTTCAACCTAAAGTTATCAGAAAAGATAAGGAAGTACACTTAACACTCATCAAAGGAAAAAACTACCAAGATGAACTCTCAATTCTGAACCTGTGTGCTCCAAATGCAAGAGCACCCACATTCATAAAAGAAACTTTACTAAAGCTCAAATCACAGATTGCATCTCACACAATAACAGTGAGAGACTTCAACACCCCACTCTCATCAATGGACAGATCATGGAAACAGAAACTAAATGAAACACAGTGAAAGTAACAGAAGTTTTGGACAAAATTGATTTAATAGATATCTATAGAACATCTCATTGTAAAACAAAAGGTTATACCTTCTTCTCAGCACCTCATTCAGCACCTCATTCAGCATCCAAAACTGACCATATAATTAGTCACAAAACAGGATTCAACAAATACAAGACTGAAGATCACTACAGCATAAGGATGGTCTTCAATAACAAAAAAAGAGCAAAAAGCCCACATACACATGGAAGCTGAACAACTATCTATTAAATGATAACATGGACAAGGGAGAAATAAAGAAAGAAATTAAAGACTTTTTAGAGTTTAATGAAAATAAAGGCCCAACATACCCAAACTTATAGGACACAATGAAAGAAGTGCTAAGAGGAAAACTCATACTTCGGAGTGCCTCCAAGAAGAAACTGGAGAAAGCATGCTCTAACATGCTCTTGAAGCACAGCTTAAAGCTCTAGAACAAAAAGAAATAAATATACCCAAGAGAAATAAATGACAGGAAATAATCAAACTCAGGGCTGAAATCAACCAAGTAGAAACAAAAAGAACTATACAAAAAATTAACAAAACCAGGAGCTGGTTCTTTGAGAAAAATCAACAATATAGTTAAACCCTTAGCTAGACTAACCAGAGGGCACAGAGACAGCATCCAATTTTTTTTAAATCAGAAATGAAAGGGGAGATATAACAACAAAAACTGAGGAAATTCAAAAACTCATCAGATCCTATTACAGAAACCTATAATCAACAAAACTGGAAAATCTGGATGAAAAGAAAATTTTCCTAGACAGATACCAGGTACTAAAGTTAAATCAGGATCAGATAAACCTTCTAAACAGTCCCATATCCTCTTAAGAAATAGCAGCAGTCATTAGCAGTCTCCGAACCTGAGTCTAAAACCCAGGACCAGATGTGTTTAGTGTAGAATTCTACCAGACCATCATAGAAGACCTAATACCAATACACTTCAAACTACTCCACAAACTAGAAACAGAAGGAACATTACCCAATTCCTTCTCTGAAGCCACAGTTATACTGATACCAAAACCACTCAAAGACCCAAGAAAGAAAGAAAACTTAGACCAAGTTTTCTTAAGAATACCGATTAAAAAACTACTCAATAAAATTCTCACAAAGGATGAGGATGTGGAGAAAGAGGAACACTCCTCCATTGCTGGTGGGATTGCAAGTTTGTACAACCACTCTGGAAGTCAGTCTGGCGTTATCTCAGAAAATTGAACATAGTACTACCAGAGGATCCAGCAATACCTCTCCTGGGCATATACCCAGAAGATGTTCCAACTGGTAAAAAGGACACATGTTGCACTATTTATAATAGCCTTATTTATAATAGCCAGAAGCTGGAAAGAACCCAGATGTCCCTCAACAGAGGAATGGATATAGAAAATGTGGTACATTTACACAATGGAGTACTATTCTGCTATTAAAAAAAAATGAATTTATGAAATTCTTGGGCAAATGAATGTATCTGGAGGATATAATCCTTAGTGAGGTAACCCAATCACAAAAAAGTCATTGGATATGCACTCACTGATAAATGGATATTAGCGCAGAAACTTAGAATACCCAATATACAATTTGCAAAACACAAGAAAATCAAGAAGGAAGACCAGCGCATGGATATTTTATTACTCCTGTGAATAGAAACAAAATTCCCCTGAAAGGAGTTACAGAGACAAAGTTTAGAGCTAAGATGAAAGGATGGACCATAAAGAGACCACCCCACTAGGGGTGATCCATCCCATAATCAGTCATTAAACTCAGACACTATGGCATAGGACAGCTAGTGCCTACTTAAGGGACCCTGATATAGCTGTCTCATACAGAAGTGGATGCTCATAATCATCTATAAGATGGAACACAGGGCCCACAATGGAGAAGCTAGAGATAGAACCCCAGGAGCTGAAGGGGTCTGCAACCCTAGAAGAGGATCAACAATATGAACTAACCAGAAGCCCCAGAACACGTGTCTCTAGCTCCATATGTAGCAGAAGATGGCCTAGTCGGCCATCATTGGGAAGAGAGGCCTCTTGGTACTGCAATCTTTATATGCCCCAATACAGGGGAACACCAGGGCCAAGAAGTGGGAGTGGGTGGGCAGGGGAGCAGGGAGGGGGGAGGGGACTTTCGGAATAGCATTTGAATTGTAAATTAAGAAAATATGTAAAAAAAAAATTGGGAAAAAACTGCATGGTACTTGTACAGCAACACACAGATAGATCAATGGAATAGAATTGAAGACCCAGAAATGAATCCACACACCTATGGTCACCTGATCTTTGACAAGGGAGCTAAAACCATCCAGTGGAAAAAGGACAGTATTTTTAACAAATGGTGCTGGCACAACTGGCTGTTAGCATGTAAAACAATGCGAATTGATCCATTCTTATCTCCTTGTACAAAGCTTAAGTCTAAATGGATTAAAGACCTCCACATAAAAACAGAGACACTGAAATTTAAAGAGGAGAAAGTGGGAAAAACCCTCGAAGATATGGACACAGGGGGAAGATTCCTAAACAGAACAGCAATGGCCTGTGCAGTCAGATCAAGATTTGACAAATGGGACCTTATGAAATTGAAAGGCTTCTGTAAGGCAAAAGACACAGTCAGCAAGACAAAAAGGCCACCAACAGATTGGGAAAGGATTTTTACCAATCCTAAATCTCATAGGGGATTAATATCCAACATCTACAAAGAGCTAAAGAAGCTGGACTGCAGAAAAACGAATAACCCCATTAAAAAATGGGGTACAGAGCTAAACAAAGAATTCTCAACTGAGGAATTCCGAATGGCTGAAAAACATCTGAAAAAATGTTCAACATCCTTAATCATCAGGGAAATACAAATCAAAACAACCCTGAGATTCCACCTCACACCAGTCAGAATGGCTAGGATCAAAAATTCAGGGAACAGCAGATGCTGGCAAGGATGTGGAGAAAGAGGAACACTCCTCCATTGCTGGTGGGATTGCAAGCTTGTACAACCACTCTGGAAGTCAGTCTGGCGTTATCTCAAAAAATTGAACATAGTACTACCAGAGGATCCAGCAATACCTCTCCTGGGCATATACCCAGAAGATGTTCCAACTGGTAAAAAGGACACATGTTCCACTATGCTCATAGCAGCCTTATTTATAATAGCCAGAAGCTGGAAAGAACCCAGATGTCCCTCAACAGAGGAATGGATACAGAAAATGTGGTACATTTACACAATGGAGTACTACTCAGCTATTAAAAACAATGACTTCATGAAATTCGCAGGCAAATGGATGGATCTGGAAAATATCATCCTGAGTGAGATAACTCAGTCACAAAAGAACACACATGGTATGTACTCACTGAGAAGTATATATAAGTCAAAGATTGTGGAAAACCCATGATACAACCTACAGACTACATAAAGCTCAAGTGGAATGCAAACCAAAGAGTGGATGCTTCAGTCCTACTTAGAAGAGGGAACAAAATAATCAAGGGAAATAGATTGTGGGAGAGACTTTAGAGGAAGAGAAGAGGGGGAGGGGAAGAATCAGGTATGAGAGAAGATGGAGGAGATGTGCAGGAAATTGAACAGAAGTGTGTAGCAATGGCGAATGGGGAACTGGGGGTAGCAACCAGAAAGTCCCAGATGCCAGGCAAGCAAGAGCTTCCCAGGACCCCACAGGGATGACATTAGCTGAAATACCACACAAAGGGGAGGGAGAATATGTCGAGACCATATCCAAAACTTATGCATTGCTCCCAGTTGAGGGATTGGACCACCCATCCATCTCAAAAATTTTAACCCAGAACTGCTTATGTCTAAAGGAAATACAGGGACAAAGAGTGGAGCAGAGAGTAAAGGAAAGGCCATCCAGAGACTGCCCCACCTAGGCATCCATTCCACATACAGACACCAAACCCAGAAATTATTGTGGATGCCAAGAAGTACTTGCTGACAGGAGCCTGATATAGCTCTCTCCTGAAAGGCTCTGCCAGATCCTGACCAATACAGATGTGGATGCTCACAGCCAACCATCAGACTATTCACAGGGATTCCAATGGAGAAGTTAGGGGAAGGACTAAAGGAGTTGAAGGGGCCTTATCTGGCATCAATGGGAGGGAAGGCCCTTGGTCCTTGGAAGACATGATGTCCCAGTGTAGAGGAATGTGGTGAGGCAGGAGTCAGTGGGTGCGTAGGGGAGTAAGGGTAAGGGGAGGATAGGATAGGAGTTTTGCAGAGGGGAAAACGAGAAGGGCATAACATTTGAAATGTGAGTAAATAAAATATTCAATTTTTAAAAAATAATTCTAGTTGTTAAGTAGGCACTGTGCATATAGATATTTATCTTAAGATGCAGATAAGGAGGGAAAATATTCTGTGTGCTCCTGATGTCAAGCCCCAACCAAAGGAAGGGAGGGAGCTAGGAAGGGAGGATGAGACTAATCATTTCTTTAGAGCAGTGATTGTCAACCTTCATAATGCTGCAATACTTTAATGTAGTTCCTCATGTCTTTCTGGTTGTGGCTTTTGAGATAGTGTCTCACCATGTCACCCTGGCTCGCCTAGAGCTCCTTGTGTAGATGGGGTGGCTTCTATCTGGCAGTGCTTCTCCTGCTTCTGCCTTTCAAGCACAACATGTGCCCGTTTGAATCACACATCCAGCAACTGCTGTCTCTTTGATACTGAGCTTTCTAAAAAAATTTTGATGAATCTGCCTGAGAAAGTCTAGTATTATAATCATTGAAAATTTTAATTAAATGAACAGAACTATTGCTACTACTTTTTAACCTTTTAATTATTTTTTAAGTATATGAGTACACTGTAGCTGTCTTCAGACACACCAGAAGAGGGCATCAGATCCCATTTCAGATGGTTTTGAGCCACCATGTGGTTGCTGGGAATTGAACTCAGGACCTCTGGAAGAGTAGTCAGTACTCCTAACCACTGAGCCATCTCTCCAGCCCTATTACTACTTTCTTTAACTGAATTTGTGACCTTCTCCTTATCCAGAAGTCTTTACAACTGTTTTACTTTTATTGCTCTTCTATAAATGGGTCTCCTGAGAGACAGTTTCAAAGGGGACCAGAAAGCTGACATGCTGTGAGTCAGAACAATGAGACCCAGGCTAGCAGGGGTGGGCGAAGGAGGAGCTCTAGAGCAATTCAGCCTTTTCTTTTATTTGGATTTTATTTAAGAAATTGAAAGAGTTGAGCATATTTATTAATATGTATATTTATTAATTATAGTCACCATACCCTCCACTTCATTTTGACTCAGTAATAACATGAGGTCATATAGAAATCCCTCCATTCATCTATAAGCAAAGCTCTCTTTGGAACCTCACATAAGAATTTTGTTAATGGAAAAAAACTTGAACCACAAAAGAGGAAAACACTAAATATGACTGTGAATTTATTTCAGGAGAAAGCTGATTCCTGGAGTGACAGAGTCCCCAAATTAAACTAAGAGGACTTGTACAGCAATCTTTTGCAGTAATAAAAGCATCTGCCTGGGAAAGTCACTGAAATCAGTTACATGCACAAATGACTGATGTTTGCTGTGGGGTTTCAATTAGCACAGCTCCCATAGGTTCAAATATTTGAATATTTATACCCTAGGTGGTAGAAATGTTTGAGAAGGATTAGGAGGTGTGGCCTTGTTGAAGAAGATAGCTCCTTAGACTTTGAGGTTTCACATGACCATTCCCAGCCACGATCTCTTTCTCATCATTGTGCACCAGGACGTTGGCCCTCAATTATTTAGAAAAAAATCTACTTCACCCCACCATCATAGACCATAAGCCAAATTAAATACCTTTATTTATAAATTGTCTTAGTCATAGAGTTTTATCAGAGCAGTAGGAAAGTAGCTAAGACAGATGCTAAATTACAATATATAAATGTTATGAAGCAATCTTAAGCAACAATCTGTTGTGGATAGCCCTGGGCTAATTATATTTGGTAATTCCATTCTCCTGTGAGTGGCTGTGAACAAGGAATGAGTCAGCACTCAGGTGATTTCCTGTAAACCTGCTTCCCACCTTACTTTGTAAAATAAAGGAGAGCTGATGATTGGGCAGATAAAAGGGAAGGTGGAGCAGAAGGTGAGAGAGAAAGAAGAAGAAAATGGAAGAGAGAGAGGATGCAGAGGAGGAGGAATAAGAAGAAAAGCAGAGCAGAAGCACATGGCCTGAGTAAACCGTAAGTTCTAAGAGGTCTCATAGATATAGAAGATGGTAGTGTAGTGGTAGATCTGCCCAATCTAGGCACACAGCATGTATTCATATTAACTGAGTTATGTTTTCATTGTGCAGCATATCTGGGTTAAAGATTTACCACAACAACAATCATCACATTTTTATATCTGTTCCTCACTATAACAATGTTATTAAACAGATAAATTAATATGTGTTGAAAATTTTAAAGGTACACCTAGTATAAATCACCTTATATACAAACTCTGTCTGATACAGTTGAAAGACCTCTGACTAATAGTAGATAGTTACAATCTTTATTCAGNTGGGTTAAAGATTTACCACAACAACAATCATCACATTTTTATATCTGTTCCTCACTATAACAATGTTATTAAACAGATAAATTAATATGTGTTGAAAATTTTAAAGGTACACCTAGTATAAATCACCTTATATACAAACTCTGTCTGATACAGTTGAAAGACCTCTGACTAATAGTAGATAGTTACAATCTTTATTCAGGGTAAAATAGTAATCAGAAAATAAGAAGGCAAGAAGATTGGCTACTAGTATCATTGAACCTTAAAACAGCAATAGATAGTTGAGTTTTTGAAAAGGGGATATTTCAAGTATATGGGGGAAGAAATGCCAATTCATTTTTACAATTGTTTCTGTATTAACACCTATTTTATAAAACAAACAGTAAAAACGAAAAAAATCCTTAAAATTCTTTATTTTTTTAGAAAAGCTTGCCCCTGCAGAAAATGGGCACTAATAAATAGAACTGAGAAACACACAAAGAGGGAGAGACCTTGGAACACTCTGTTCGAAATGAGATATTTCCATCAAAGTCTTCCTCTCAGAGCTCAGAGATTTATGAATAGGGGATGGATGACTCCAACAATCGGTATCTTGCAGGTACAAGAAGACTGACACACATATGACCTCATAGATACTATGGTAGCATTCACAGGGCCTACACAGATGCAAACCAATTAGAGTCCCAGCACTGCAAGAGGAAGTGGACAGGATCTGCCATCCCTAGGCCTGAAGCAATCTCCAATTAACAAATGCTTACAAAGGAAAAATTAGTTTCTACAACAGAGTCTTGATGGGTATAGAAACCACACACAGGTCCCCTGTCCAGTAATAGATGGCGAACACAAGACAAACTCAAAGGTATTTTTGGAAGATTTTTGTCTTGTTTTATTCATATTATTTAGTCTGAGCATTTTTTAACATTTCTGATCTTTTGCTTTTATATTATGGTGTCTGATTTTGAGGTTTTGTGTGTGTGTGTGTGTGTGTGTGTGTGTGTGTGTGTGCGCGCGCGCATGTGTTTGTATGTTTAACTTTACTGGTCCTTTCCTTTCCTTTTCTTTTTTTGGTTTTTTTTTTTTTTTTTTTTTTTTTTTTTTTTTTTTTTTTTTTTTTTTTTTTTTTTTTTTGCTTGTTGTTTTCTTGAGGAAAAAAAGAAGGCATGAAGTTGAAAGTGTGGGAAGTAGGAGCAGATCTGGGGGATGAGTGAGAATGATCAGAATATATTTATATTGTCTGAAAATAGCTTTATTTACAATAAAAATCATTTAAAGAAATGAGAATTCAATATTTATAACCACAAAAATACTGATTTCTCTGTCTTATTCAATGATAGACCATTTATAGGCATTGATATAGCTTTTATCCTATGTCCTATGAACATTTGGAAAAAGTGCCCTCATTTCTTAAATGAATTTATGATTTAAAGGTTATAACTTTAGCTGTCTCTCAATAAATTCTGGCCCATAAGCCCTTCTTCCCTCCCTTTCCCCACTTTATCCTTCCATTCCAGTCCCCTATCCCCACACTTCCATTCATATTTATCTATTCTGCTTCTTTTGCCCAATGAGCTCTACCGGTTTTCTCTAGTACCTTATTTGATACATACCCTTGTGCTTCTATAGATAAGGGTTAATAGTTACATATAATGAATACATAGTAATATTTGTCTCTCTGTGTCTGAGTAACCTAATTCAGAGTAATTTTTCCTAGTTCCATCCAGTTGCCTGCAAATTTTATGATGTCATTTTTTTTAATGACTGAGGAATACTCCATTGTGTAAATGTATCACATTTTCTTTAACCATTCTTCTATTGAGGAACATGTAGATTGTTTCCAATCTCTAGTTATTATGAATAGAGCAACAATGGACATGGTCAAGCAAGTGTTTCTGTGCTAGAGAGAGAGACAACTAAAATGAATGGGCATTTGAAGAGTACTATAGAAACCTAATAGAGTAGAAACTTCCCAGAAATATGCAGATATGAATGTGAGTCCCAATTGGCATTGGTTATCACCAAATGAAAATTATAATACTTGGATTGAGTTGCATTCAATTAGATTGTCATCCAAAGTGGACCAACTGGAATGCCCCCAAACAACCCAAGCTCTCCCCAAACTGTCAGCAAGGCCCCACTGCTGAAGACAACACCTGCATCACTCATTGAACATGGGGACATCAAGGTAGTGTCTATATACAGCCTTCATCCCTTTGTTCCCTGGAACACTCAACCTTTAATTAGATGTCTTAAGCAAATCCC
This sequence comes from Mus minutoides, assembly GCA_902729485.2. NCBI lineage: Eukaryota > Metazoa > Chordata > Mammalia > Rodentia > Muridae > Mus > Mus minutoides. Next base: position 134,522 of record LR750490.1, on the reverse strand, counting down.
TCCCCTCAGAGCTCAGGAAACTCAGGGAAAAGGAGGAAGAGTCTCAGTGGAATTGCTCAACTCGTATCAATGATGATGAGCTCTTGCAGTTGACAGTGATTAACACAGAGATCACAACTGGATAATGTACAGAGAGTGAGAGTCTTGGGAGCACTCAGCCCCAAATGATAAGGCTTTATATCCCTTCTCTTAAAGCTCAAGGTTCTACCTGGAAGAGGAGTGAGAAAGAGTATAAGAGGCAGAAGACGTGAACAACTCGATGGGAATTCAAGCACTTTCCAAACACAACTTGACTGCTGCACATCTGAACTCACAAAGACTGTTACAGCACAAGAAATGAAGAAGGTCAAGTCAGACAAAAATCCCAGCATAGAGGAGGGGAAGAGAGTACAAAGTCCCACCTCTAACCAAGAAGATATTTGCAATTGATACCTACGGGTACAGGGAAAAATCAGTCTTCTTTATTAGAATGACGTTGGCTATGTCAACCACACTCTAGGTCCCCTATTCAGGATAAAAGCAACTCCATAATTTTTGTATGCTTTTTGTTGTACTGATGATTGTCTTTGTTTGAAGATAGAGAAAGAACATGAATTTGGGTGGGTAGGGTAGTTTTCCTCCAACTCTGAGAGGAGTTGGAAGAAAGAACATAATATGAAATATATTGTATAATTTTTTCATTAAAATATTTAACTGCCACATGAGCTAGTAAAAAAGGAAAGAAAAAGACTTAATATGAAATATATTATAAATTTTTTAAATTAAAAGATATAAAACTGCCACATGATCTAGGAAAGAAAGAAAGAAAGAAAGAAAGAAAGAAAGAAAGAAAGAAAGAAAGAAAGAAAGAAAGAAAGAAAGAAAGAAAGAAGGACCTTGGCTTTAAATTCAAACAGACTAGATCAGATAATGCTTGTGACAGCTATAGCATCTTCAACAAGGTCATATGTATGGTCTTCCATCTCATCTGTTTTCACTGGAGAGTTGTGTGGGTTTACCACTTGCTCTGAGTATGATCTGGGCTCTGGCTACAGAAACATGCAGGCACTCCATGCAGGAGCATTGCAATCCACCTCTCCTGCACAAACAATGTGGTGTGCGGTTGTCTCAGAGAGCCTCTTTAAGCACATTACATGAATTCATTAATCTAGTCCTGTCTGTACCATAATGTAGGTAGTCTTATCATTAACACCCACTTTACAGATAACAGAACTAAAGCAAATCAGAAAGCAGTCTGTGCCCAACTCAGATGGTATAACTCTTCTTAGTAACATATGCTCTCATATGATGTACCAACAAGTGTGAAGCCCTTAAATAGCTTAATTTGATGAACGAGGGTTCATTTTTGAGCTTCAATAATTAATCTAATTTTGTACATATTTGAAGACATGTTTGGTTAATGGTATGAAAATTTTTCAAATATTTATAAACAATCATCCTGGTTTAAGCAAATTTACAAATAAATATTTGCACAGAGAGTAACTTATTTCTAGTAGAAATAAATTGTCATACACGGTGTCAAAGATATTTATGGAAGGAAATAGAAGAATGACAAAAATAAAGTCATCAGTCTTCCTTCCATTAAAAGGATTTACATCTTTCATAATCGATTATACTTCCAGATAAATAAGCATTCATGCTGCAGTCTTTATATAAATTGCAGGAAAACTGAGATATAAGAGTTCTCCAAACCTCATGAATATGTATATAGTGTCTTTTTAAAAAATGGTAACTATAAAACCTTTGTCATGGTTTTATATAATATGGTAAGCACTTCCTACAGAAATGGGAAAGTGACATATCTGCAGATAATGGGCAGGAGAAAGCCTGAGGTCACTGCTCCCCATCAGCACCATGGCTGATGGGAACAAAATAACCAGCATCTTTAATCTAGAATTGAGGAAGAGCTTCCTCTTTATGTATCATTTAAATGAGAAAATGCTCAGATCTTTCCATTCTTTTCTGTTGGTCCTTTAAAATGGAAACCTGGGGCTCAAAGAGTCTTCATTGCTACCGGCCTGTTCGACAGGAATTCTAAAAGAATGAGGGATAGATTGTGGGTAATTTATCTTGTCCTTAATAAGAATGGAGGAAAGAATTGGAAGCTTGTCGGTAGGAAATTTTCTAACAACAAGCAAATTGATATAGATCAGAAAATAATCTTTCCACCTTCAGCTGATTTGTTTATAATTAAATTGAGAGGTTGATTGTGGGCTTGTGTCTTTCAATATCAGAGCGATATAGAAATGGCATTCTCAATACCCACTACAGGGGCTGTTTGTTATTTTGCACTGTGCTGCCTACATTATATAACAAAAGCAAACAAACAAACAAACAAAAACGTGAAGTAGAAGTGCAGGCTTTCATTCTTCCTTGCTTTTACATGACCTCCATCATTAGATATGCTTTCCACCTTTGTTCAACATTGTGTCTGTGATCAGTGATGCTGCTAAGTACTTCTGCATGTGCCCTAACTGCACTACCCACTCTGCATGTGCTCTGACTGCACTACCCACTCTGTTCTGTTTTCTTTTGTGACTAGAAGGATTTCATTGCATATTACACTATGAAGCTGTTGAACTCAAAGAACTCTAATTCCAAGATAATCTGTGACTCTGAACAAACATATGACATGCTTACTCTGCCACATGACTAGTTTGTGTTTAAAGTATAACATGCATTCTAAAAATAAGGTATTTAACCGAAAAATTCATTTTACTTTTGTTTTTCTTAAGAAAAATGAGAGAGAGAGACAGAAGAGTTGAGAACAGTGAGGTGCCACATCTCTAGTGGCTTGGGTTCTGGAACTCTGATTATGGTCATTGGCAACAAGAGAATGAAGAAAGGACAGACAAAAAGACACAGATTCAGAACGGTCATAATCAAACTGGTATGCACTTTGATAGAGTGGTACATACTACCACAGTAACCCAGAACCTCAGCATGTTTACTATGTACATCAGCTAACTGGTCTTTGTAGGAGGTCTTTGTAGGTAAACAGTCTCAGGCTACCAACACTTGGGAATACAGAGCAGAAGTTGCTAGGTTTTGTATACACTAGTTAACCATTTGCACTTGGATCCCTGAGGAAGTCTTGGCCACTCCCAGGAGGCTGAGGCAATGGACTTCTGTCTATGGCTATGTTCATATCAACAATGCACATTCTCTGGGGACTTCCTCTGCTCCCCCCAGTGGGCAAAGTTCTGGTTAAAGTAAGAGCTTATGTTCATTATTTCACAGGACTGGATTCAGATGGTTCTGGAAAAGCAAGGATCTCAGGGGATTTTCACACAATAACTACAGTTAGTGCAATTTAAGGTGATGGAATACCATACTCTTTTGAGAGCATGAAGGAAAAGCATGGCCTTCTATAAAATTCAGGTTTGGTTGACATTTAGTTTTAAGCAAATACATCATTAAGTTAGAAACATAGCTTACCTAGTAAAAATTTAGACTGGTCAAAATAATTAGAAATGTATATTAGGTCATATGCATATCTATGTATCTATCTATATGTATGTATGTGTGTGTATGTATGTTTTATGTATTATGTATATGTGTGCACGGTTATTTGCTCTTTATTTGGGAAGAAAGCACTCCGTTCTTCCACTTCCCACTAAGTTCTTTGTACAGTATTAGTTGTGTCCCAGTTACTTATGCCAGATTAGCACCAGCAGGTAAGCAAAAGAAGATATGCTGACAAAGAACAGGGCAGTTGGAAAATTGCCTCAGAAGATTGGAAGTTATCAAGGAAGTGTAAGGCTTTCACCAGAGCAAAGTGGGTTAATTATAATCTACAAAACTAAAAGCCAGCAAGTCCCATGGGAGGACAAGGTGACTGAAGGGTCTAGAACAACTGCTTAAAGGTTATTTTGAATGCACTAAGGAAGTATACAAGGGAATGCTGAATATTTTCAATTCTTGGGGGTTTATTCTTTATTTATAATGTAGTTGTGTAACAGTATTCCTCCTACATTATGTGTTTTGGATACCTTAGCTATTTGGTGTGCAATAATTATAATAAAGTTTCATATGTGTATGTTAACACAGGATTTTTTTTTTTTACTTTTAAACTGATTTATTTATTTATTGTATGTATGTGATACTGTGGGCATGCATGTACAGACGTCAAAGGGCAACTTGTAGCAGTTGGGTCTCTTCTCTAGCATGTGGCTCCTGCAGTTGGGCTTATATTGCCAGGTTTGACAGCAAACACCTTACCCTACTGAGCTATCTCACCAGTACTCACATGGCTACCTTAGCAAACTTTGATTTCTGAATAACTAGAATAATAAAAGCACATAAATGTAGGAGGTGCAGCCTGGCTCTGACCGCCGGCGGACACACCGCCTCGGCTCTGACCGCCGGCGGACACGTAGCCCCGGCTCTGACCGGGAAGGCCGTCCGAGCTCCAGGAAGGCCTGCGGCTCCGGGAAGACCTGGGGGTCCGGGATGGCCTGCGGCTCCGCCCCATTACAAGATGGCGCAGGACCAGCATGCTGCCAGGGAGGAGAGCCTAGTGCGCATGCGCAGCTCTCTCCTCAGGCCCTCCTCAAGCAGTAGCCCCTCCCGAAGGGAAAATATGCTAATGCGGCATATATAAATATGTTCATGGTGCTTGTGGCACCAATGAACAGGCAATATGCTAATGGGTGTGGCTTGTGGCACCAATGAACGGGCCACATGCTAATGAGGTGTATCTTGATGCACCAATCCGCAGCCACTACGATACCCCCTCCCCCTCCCTGGGAGACTATAAAAGCAGAAGCTCTGCTGCTGTCCAGGGTCCTGGGAATCTACTATCAAGGTGCTCCTGAATAAAGCTGACTGAGAATATCCTGGTGGTGGCGGGACTTTCTTCTGGTCGAGGGAGGCGCATCGCAAGTGGTGCCAAGAACCTGGGAACCGAAGATGATCTGAACTGAAGAAGATCTTCGTGGGATCTGAACTCTTAAGGAACTGAAGATTATCTGCGTGGGATCAGAACTCATCAGCTACGGAGTGGCGGTACCGGTAAACTTCCCGGAATATTTTAGAGAGGTTATGCTTCCCTATATTGTTGAAAGGGAGGCTAGAACCTACTCTTAAATATTAAGGGGGAACAAGAAAAGGGGATTTACCCCTCTCTCAAAGAATTGCAGCATTCCAACCTCGACTCCTCTTCAGAAGAAGAGGTGGATAAGGAGGCTGTTAAAAATGAGAGGGAGCGATACCACCTAGATAATAAAGGGTATCAGCTCAAAAATAAAGCAAGAAAAGGTCAGAAGAAGATAGACCTCAGTAAAAGGGCCCCTGTAGATTTGTTAATTTTTTTTACCACCTAGATCTTTAGCCCTTTATAAAGGTCTCGGGTAAGAGACAATAAGGTTCTCGGATAAGAGACAATAAGGTTCCTGGTAAGGGACGAGGCAGAGTAAGTATAAAGTTCCCAGGTAAATGGGACAAGAGAAAGTTCTCAGGTAAGAGACAATAAAGAAAAGGAATGCAGTTAGAAAAGGAGTAAGTAATCATGGGCGCTTCTCATTCGCACCCAGTTTTTTCTTGGCTCTTTAGGAGCTGCTT
>LR750490.1:90423-128903 GCA_902729485.2 Mus minutoides | reverse complement strand
AAACATACACTGTTGTTTCAGTTGAGAACAGAAGAACATAATAATTATAATATCTATAATAAATAATTTTATGATAGAATTGAGAGAAAGAGAACTTGAGACTTCAGGATATATAATCACAGAAGCACTGGGGCAGAGCCTTGAATGAGAGATTTAAGAAGAGATTCAGAAAACACCATTAACACTAGTCTTTTTTTTTTCCTTTTTTATTTTATTTTATTTTTTTAGATATTTTCTTTATTTATATTTCAAATGCTATCCTGAAAGTTTCCTATACCCTCCCCCCACCCTGTTCCTCTACCCACCACTCTCACTTCTTGGCCCTGGCATTCCCCTGTACTGGGACATATAAAGTTTGCAAGACCAAGGGGCCTCTCTTCCCAATGATGGCTGACTAAGTCATCTTTTGCTACATATGCTGGTGCTGGGCAGGTTTTCTTGCACCTGACATTTTGTACCAGTTTAGGGAAGTATGCCCCTGGGGAGGTTCCTGGGTCTGAGCTTTAGAAGCCAAAGATCCCTGCAATGACCTGTCTTTGAGAACCCCAGCAAGAGTCAGGTGCTGATCCAAGTGTTGGACATAGAAGAAAGACTGAGAGATGTGGAGGACGTGAGATTTGGCAAGGATTTATGAAATAATCACCTGAGACTAATTTTATAGTATTCTGGTTCAAATGACAACCAAGGGAAAAATTTGTGATATGGAACTATATTCTACTGATTCAGTCTCACCAAAATGAAAGGTCCTACCAGGTATAATAACCTGGCAGCACATTTTGAGTATGATTAACATAGAGTCAGAGCAAAAATCTCTACACGCCTACTAAAAATTGAACTATCACAAGCTTCACCCATGTTATCTCTGGCTCTCTCTGTAGCTGAAGGCATGAAAGTCAGCACTTGAGGTCCCTACAGGCTCATGTGAATGATGCTCCATTTGCACAGAATCAGCAACGGTGCCATCTGGGAATGATGAAGAAAGTAAGTGCAAACCATGTGCACAATGAAGTACTCTGTAGCATTAAAAGCAATGAATTCATATTACTTAGAAGAAAATAGATGGAGCTAGAGAACATGGTGTTAAGGGCAGATTCAGAAAGATGAATGTTGTGTGCTTTCTCTCATATATAGAACTAAAAAAAAAAAAAAAACAAATGGAAGTAGAAGGGACTGTTTAAAGAACAGGAATGCAAATGAATGAGGGAAGCAAAGAGAGGTGTTTGGGAAATGGAAAAGTATGAATGAAAAAAATAATATTGTACATCCCTCTCATAAGGATGCTTACTGGTTGGACACTTAATATATGCCAATAAAGATATAATATATCAGAAAAATTAAATAATCTGTCTTAGTTCTTTGAGAATACAAGTGGTTGTTTAAGGCATTTTTCTCAGTAGTAATTTAGTGGGAGGGTGGGACATGTGATTTACTGAACTTATTCTATAAATTTTTTTGAAGATAAAAACCATGAGTTTGGCCAAGGACTCCAGAGTACTCTATATGCCACAGGACCTTGGGATCACTAGTGAGAGGAACTCACTCAACATCAGCTCCAAAGTATCTCGGAGGGTCTTGCACCAGCAGGAACAGGGACAAAGGAATCCCGCCCAACAGGAGGCTGGGATCCATTCTGGTCAGGGCCAGCACCACCATCATCCTCTTGAACCCAGCCTAGGGCTTCCAGGGCAGCAGAGGACTCTCCACATGGCAAGACCCCTAGCACACCCAGGGCCTCTTGATCACGGGACAGCAAGTGGGAGACAGAAGCAACAGAGCTTCTTGGTCAGGGTCTCCTCAGGCCTTCATCCTTAGGAGGCAGAGCTGAGCCCCAGACCCATAGGCACCTTCCTTGACAGAGGGGAGTTGGCCTACAGGGAAGGCTCTGACCCCTGAACTCAGGAGGTGGATCAGAGCTCCAGACTTCTAAACACCTGCCTTGTAAGAGGAGAGCTTGCCTGCAGAGAGTGCTCTGACAACTGGGACTCAGGTGAGAGTTGGACTCCCAGGAGTGCTGACAGAGGCTAACAGAATCACAGGAGAAACAAGTTCCAGCCAGAGACAGCTAGAATATTAACACCAGAGATTACCAGATGGCAAAAGGCAAACATAAGATTCTTACTAATAGAAACCAAGATCACTGGGCATCATATGAACCCAGTATGCCCACCACAGCGAGTCCTGAATACACTAACACACCCAAAAAGCAAGACTCTGATTTAAAATCATATCTCATGATGGTGGTAGAAGATTTTAAGAAGGGCATTAATAACTGATTTAAAGAAATACAGGAAAACACTGCTAAACAGGTAGAAGGCCTTAAAGAATTCAAAGAGAACACTGGTAAATCGGTAGAAGGCCTTAAAGAATTACAGGAAAACACTGCTAAACAGGTAGAAGTCCTTAAAGATGAAACACAAAAATCCATTAAAGAACTACAGGAAAACACAACCAAACAGGTGTTGGAATTGAACAAAACTATCCAAGACCTAAAAAGGGAAGTAGAAACAATAAAGAAAACCCAAAGTGAGACAACTCTGGAGTCGGAAACCCTAAGAAAGAAATCAGAAACCATAGATGTGAGCATCAGCAACAGAATACAAAAGAAAAAAAGAAAATCTCGGGTGCAGAAGATTCCATAGAGAAAGTAGACACAACAATCAAATAAAATGAAAAATGAAAAAAAAAAAAATCCTAATTCAAAACATCCAGGAAATCCGGGATACAATGAGAAGACCAAACCTAAGGATAATAGGTATAGATGAGAATGAAGATTTTTCAACTTAAAGGGCCAGCAAATATCTTCAATAAAATTATAGAAGAAAATTTCCCTAACCTAAAGAAAGAGATGCCAATAACCATACAAGAAGCCTACAGAACTCCAAATAGACTGGACCAGAAAAGAAATTCCTTCCAACACATAAAAATCAGAACAACAAAGGACTAAATAGAGACAGAATATTAAAAGCAGTAAGGGAAAAAGGTCAAGTAACATATAAAGGCAGGCCTATTAGAATTGCTCCAGACACCCAAAAAGCAAGACTAGAGACCATGAATGCCAGGAGTTCCTGGACAGAAGTAATACAGACGCTAAGAGAATACAAATGCCAGCCAAGGCTACAATACCCAGCAAAACTCTCAATTACCATAGACGGAGAAATCAAAGTATTCCATGATAAACAAAATTCACACTACATCTTTCCATGAATCCAGCCCTTCAAAGGATAATAAAGGGAAAAAAAACAACACAAAGATGGAAACTACACTCTAGAAAAAGCAAGAAAGTAATCCTTCAACAAACCTAAAAGAAGACAGCCACAAGAACAGAATCCCAAATTTACAATCAAAAATGACAGGAAGCAACAGTTACTTTTCTTTGATTTTTCTTAACATCAATGGACTCAATTCCCCAATAAAAAGACATAGACTAACAGACTGGCTACACAAACAGGACCCAACATTTTTCTGCTTACAGGAAACTCACCTCAGGGATAAAGACAGACACTACCTCAGAGTAAAAGACTAGAAAACACTTTTCCAAGCAAATGCTCTGAAGAAACAAGCTGGAGTAGCCATTCTAATATCAAATAAAATTGACTTTCAACCCAAAGTTATCAAAAAAGACAAGGAGGGGCACTCATACTCATCAAATGTAAAATCTACCAAGATGAATTCTCAATTCTAAATATCTATGCTCCAAATGCAACGTAGCCACATTCATTAAAGAAACTTTAGTAAAGTTCAAAGCACACATTGCACCTCACACAATAATAGTGGGAGATTTCAACACCCCACTCTCGCCAATGGACAGATCCTGGAAACAGAAACTAAACAGAGGCACATGGACACTAACAGAAGTCATGAAACACGTGGAATTAACAGATATCTACAGAACATTTTATCCTAAAACAAAAGAAAATACCTTCTCTTCAGCACCTCATGGTACCTCCTGCAAAACTGACCATATAATTGGTCACAAAACAGGCCTTAACAGATACAAAAATATTCAAATTATCCCATGCATTCAGTCAGATCACCATGGACTAAGGCTGATCTTCAATAACAGCATAAATAATAGAAAGCCAACATTCACTAGGAAACTGAACAACACACTACTCAATGATACCTTGCTTAAGGAAGAAATAAAGAAAAAAATTAAAGACTTTTTAGAGTTTAATGAAAATGAAGCCACAACATAACCAAACTTATGGGACACAATGAAAACAGTCCTAAGAGGAAAACTCATAGCCAGGAGTGCCTCAAAAAAGAAACTAGAGAGAGCATACACTAGCAGTCTGACAGCACACCTAGAAGCTCTAGAACAAAAGGAAGCAAATTCATCCAAGAAATGTAGATTGCAGGAAATAATCAAACTTAGGGTAGAAATCAACCAAGTGGAAACAAAAAGAACTATTCAAAGAATCAATGAAACCAGGAGCTGGTTCTTTGAGAAAATCAGCAAGACAGATGAACCCTTAGGCAGACTAACTAGAGGGCACAGGGACAGTATCGTAATTAACAAAATAAAAAATGAAAAGGGAGACATAACAACAGAACCAGAGGAAATCCAAAACACCATCAGATTCTACTACAAAAGGCTATACTCAACAAAACTGGAAAACCTGGATGAAATGGACAACTTCCTAGACAGATACCAGGTATGAAAGTGAAATCAGGATCAGATTAACAATCTTAACAGTCCCATTTCCCCTAAAGAAATAGAAGTATTCTTTAATAGTCTCTCAACCAAAAAAAGCCCAGGACCAGATGGGCTTAGTGCAGAATTCTATCAGACCTTCAAATAAGACCTAATTCCAACTCTCCTCAAATTATTCCACAAAATAAAAACAGAAGGTGTGCTACCCAAGTCATTTATGAAGCCACAATTACTCTGATACCTAAACCACACAACAATCCAACAAAGAAAGAGAACTTCAGACCACTTTCCCTTATGAATATCGGTGCAAAAACACTCAATAAAATCCTCGCAAACTGAATCCAAGAACACATCAAAACGATCATCCATCATGACCAAGTAGGCTTCATCTCAGGGATGCAGGGATGGTTGAATATTTGAAAATCCATCAACGTAATCCACTATATAAACAATCTCAAAGACAAAAATCACATGATCATCTCATTGGATGCTGAGAAAGCATTTGACAAAATCCAATACCCCTTCATGATAAAAGTCATGGAAAGATCAGAAATTCAAGGTCCATACCTAAACATAATAAAAGCAATACACAGCAAACCAGTAGTCAACATCAAAGTGAATGGAGGGAAGCTGGAAGCAATCCCACTAAAATCAGGGACTAGACAAGGCTGCCCACTTTCTCCCTACCTATTCAATATAGTACTTGAAGTCCAAGCCAGAGCAATTCGACAACAAAAGGAGATCAAGGGGATTAAAAATTGGAAAGGAAGTAGTCAAAATATCACTATTTGCAGATGATATGATAGTATATATAAGTGACCCTAAAAATTCCACCAGAGAACTCCTAAACCTGATAAACAGCTTTAGTGCAGTAGGTGAATATAAAATTAACTCAAATCAATGGCCTTTCTCTACACAAAGGATAAACAGGCTGAAAAAGAAATTAGGGAAACAACACCCTTCACAATAGTCACAAATAATATAAAATACCTTGGTGTGACTTTAACAAAGGAAGTGAAATATCTGTATGATAAGAACTTCAAGTCTCTGAAGAAAGAAATTGAAGAAGACCTCAGAAGATGGAAAGATCTCCCATGCTCATGGATTGGCAGGATTAATATAGTCAAAATGGCTATCTTGCCCAAAGCAATCTACAGATTCAATGCAATCCCCATCAAAATTTCAACTCAATTCTTCAAGGATCTAGAAAAGACAATTAGCAAGTTCATCTGGAATAACAAAAAACCTAGACTAGCAAAAACTCTTCTCAACAATAAAAGAACCTCTGGGTGGAATCACCATGCCTGACCTCAAGCTGTACTACAGAGCAATTTTGATAAAAACTGCATGGTACTGGTACAAGGACAGACATGTAGATCAATGGATTAGAATTAAAGACCCAGAAATGAATCCACCCATGTGGTCACTTGATCTGGACAAGGGAGCTAAAACTATCCAGTGGAAAAAAGATAGCATTTTCAACAAATGGTGCTGGCACAACTGGTGGTTATCAGGGAGAAGAATGCTAATTGATCCATTCTTATCTCCTTGTACTAAAGTCAAGTCTAAGTGGATCAAGGAACTCCACATAAAACCAGAGACCCTGAAACTTTTAGAGGAGAAAGTGGGGGAAACCTCGAAGATATGGGCACAGGGGGAAATTTCCTGAATAGAACAGCAATGGCTTTTGCTGTAAGATCAAGAATTGACAAATGGGACCTCATAAAATTGCAAAGCTTCTGCAAGGAAAAAAACAATTTCAATAAGACAAAAATGCCACCAACAGATTGGAAAAGGATCTTTACTAATACTAAATCAGATAGGAGACTAATTACTAATATATATAAAGAACTCAAGAAGGTGGACTCCAGAAAATCAAATAACTCCATTAAAAAATGTGGCACAGAGCTAAGCAAAGAATTCTCAACTGATGAATATTGAATGGCTGAGAAGTACCTGAAAAAAATGTTCAACATCCTTAATCATCAGGGAAATGCAAATCAAAACAACCCTGATATTCTACCTCACACCAGTCAGAATAGCTAAGATCAAAATTTTATGTGACAGCAGATCCTGGTGAGGAGGTAGAGAAACAGGAACACTCCTCCATTGTTGGTGGGATTGTACACCCACTCTGGAAATCAGTCTGGTGGTTCCTCAGAAAATTGCACATAGTACCACAGGAGCATCCAGCAATACTCTCCTGGGCATATATCCAGAAGATGTTCCAACTGCTCATAAGGACACATGCTCCACTATGTTCATAGTAGCCGTATTTATAATAGCCAGAAGCTGGAAAGAACCCAGATGTCCCTCAACAGAGGAATGGATACAGAAAATGTGGTACATTTACACAATGGAGTACTACTCAGCTTTTAAAAACAATGAATTTCTGAAATTCCTAGGCAAATGGATGGTTCTGGAGGGTATCATCCTGAGTGAGATAACCCAATCAGAAAAGAACTCCCATGATATGTACTCATTGATAAGTGGATATTAGCCCAGAAACTTAGAATACCCAACATACAATTTACAAAACACATGTAATTCAAGAAGAACAAAGACCAAAGTGTGGACACTTCACCCCTTCTTAGAATTGGGAACAAAGCATGCATAGACAGAGTTACAGAGACAATATTTGGAGCTGAGACGAAAGGATGGACCATCCAGAGACTGCCCCACCCACTGATCCATCCCATAATCAGCCACCAAACGCAGACACTATTGCATACACCAGCAAGATTTTGCTGAAAGGACCCTGATATAGCTGTCTCGTGAGGCTATGCAAGTGCCTGGCAAACACAGAAGTGGATGCTCACAGTCAGCTATTGGATGGAACACAGGGCACCCAATGGAGGAGCTAGAGAAAGTACCCAAGGAGCTGAAGGGATCTGCAACCCTATAGGTGGAAGAACAATATGAACTAACCATTACCCCCAGAGCTGTGTCTCTAGCTGCATATGTAGCAGAAGATGGCCTAGTCAGCCATCATTGGGAAGAGAGTCCCCTTGGTCTTGCAAACTGTATATACCCCAGTACAGGAGAACACCAGGGCCAAGAAGTGGGAGTGGGTGTATAGGGGAGCAGAGGGGGAGGGTATAGGGAACTTTTGGGATAGCATTTGAAATGTAAGTGAAGAAAAAACCTCATAAAAAATTGGAAAGAAAAAAAAAACACTAGTTTCTAAGGAGAAAAACCTGGATGTTCTTATTATGACATAATAGGATGCAACTGAAACCATGAAGTTTATTAGTAATCAATAAATTCTATATTAATGAAATTTTTAAATACAAATTATATAAATGTGTTGATCCATTAAAAAATTATTATATCAAATATATAGTTCTCTCAGACACTGAGTCACCCACTAGGCAGCATACACCAGCTGATATGAGGTTTCCAACACATATAACAGCAGAGAACTGCCAGGTCTGGACTCAGTCTGAGAAGATGCACCTAACTCAATAGACTGGAGGCCCCAGGGAAAGGGGAAGTCTGGTAGGGTGGGGTGAGAACATCCTCTTGGAGATGGGGTGGGAGAGTAGGTATGGGATGTGGAACAGTAAGAGGGTGGACTGGGAGGGGGATAGTCTGGACTGTTAAGAAAAGATTAAAGGAAAAAAAGAAAAGAAAAAAATTTATATCAAACATATAAATTATATGAATTTGATTTCTTTCATTCCTGTTACATTTTTGTTTAATTGTCTTTTAGAGAAGAAATTCAATAGCACAAAAGTATTGTTCTCCTCTCAAATTAGTTATAACTTCATCACAAACCAAAAAAAGATAGTGAACACATAGATAACATGATATATACTTTCTATTTCACAGCATTTGAAATACATATATTCTTTGTTCTAGATTGACCTCTGTTGCTGAGGTGCAACACTAACCTAAAGCAACTTGGGGATGGGTTTATTTGGATTATACTTTAGTATCACAATCTATCACTAAGGGAAGTCGGAGCACGAGCTAAAACTAGTATCTGTGCAGAAAGCATAGAGGAATGCTGCTTACTGGCTCATTCCTTGACTAGGAATCAGCTAGCCTTCATATACAACCCTGCCCAGGACAGGACCTCTCACAGGGGGTGGTTCCCCCCACATCAATCACCAGTCAAGGCAATCTTTCTCAGACAGTCTATAGCCAGGCTGATTAAGGCATTTCTTCTGTTAGTTTCCCTCTTCTTCGATGATACTACTTTAAGTCAAGGTGACAAGAAAAACTAACCAGTATCCCCTTTAACCTAACCAGTATGTCTTCTAAGGAAATAATTGTAAACACAGATGATCAAAAAAAAAAAAATCTTATAACAGCATTATGTTGATACAAATGAAGTAGTAACCTTCAAGTGTAATAGCATAGGTAAATTTGGGTTTTTCATTATGACATGTTTATGGATTATTAGCATGATAATTTTGAGAAGAGCTTCTTGATATTTTATACAAACAAAACAAACAAAAAAACCTACATAAGTTATGATTCTATTTTCAAGAGAAGTTTATGTTTTAAAATATTTCAAATATATTAACATATATATATAATACATTCCTGTTTTTTCATATTTTAGTAATGTTTTCATATGACCAAGTACACATTGTGTAAATATATGAAAATAAAATGACCTCAGAAACAGTTGCTTCTATTATTGCGCCATTAAGTATCCTAATTAAGCTTAACAGAATAGGATCTCCTGTTAACAAAGATTAATTTCATTAAGTCAGTGATGCATACAGCTTTGGTTGACATCCACTGAGATAATGTCATCCCTTAATGTCTGCATTCTTTTTTTATTTTTTTATCTCAAAAGAACACTGGAAATTCCAACTTGCCTTCTAGCTTCTCGTATTGAGCAAACCTCACATCGCATCAAAGTCAGCCCCTGCTTTCTCTGCTCAGTTTCCCAGTCAGGAGGTTCTTGCCCCCCACTCCCAGGACAGGCACACTTTACCGCTGCCCCTCCTGCCTGTGAGGACAAGATTCTTGTCTTGCTCATCTCCTTATCAACATATATAGCACAATAGGTATTTGTTAGATTAGTTAATCTACTCAAGTTCCTCTACTTATCCAGTTTTCTGTGCAATTAAACATAATAAATTAAAAAGTAAAAGAAAACCAGGACAACTCCTGGCTTATAAAGTTTAAAGAATACCTAAATAGTTAATATTTATGTAGAATCACTTAACAATATGAAGTATTTACCTATAGACTTTGCTATTTCAAAAAAGACACTTAAGAATTGTGTGAAATTAAGGCATTAAAAATAGATATTAACGTACAACACTGTATTTATTTATATTTTCTCTTGATTTTCTTTACATTATTCAGAAGTAATTCAGTAAATTCTAAACAATTCATTTAGCCCTTTTAAGAGAGAAAGGACTCAGGAGCTAAAGAGGTTTGCAACCCTATAGGAGGAACAACAATATGAACTAACCAGCACCCCCCCCCCCCAGAGCTTGTGACTTTAGTTACATATGTAGCAGAAGATGGCCTATCAGCCATCAATGGGAAAAGAGGCCCTTGGTCTTGCAAACTTTATATGCCCCAGTACAGGGGAATTCCAGGGCCAGGAAGCAGGAGTGGGTGGGTCCGGGAGCAGGGAGGGGACAGAGGGAGGGTGCTTTTCAGAGGGGAACCCGGGAAAGGGGATAACTTATGAAATGTAAATAAAGAAAATATCCAATAAAAATAAAGGAATGGTCATGGAAGTGTACAACAATTAAAATACTTTTTCACTGTAAAATTAAAGGAAATTTAAATATTCAATAGGCAATTTAGTATAGTATATCTTTTAGAATGAAATACATTACAGGCTTCAAAATAATGATTGCAGGATGTGGTGGTTTGAATATGCTTGGCCCAAAGGGAGTGGTACTGTTAGGAGGTGTGGCCTTGTTGGAGGAAGTGTCACTGTGGGGTGGCTTGTAGAGATCTTCTCCTATGCTTGGATCCACTCATTGCAGAAAAGAGCTTCTTCCTAGCTACCGGAGAATACTAGTTTTCTCCTGGCTACCTTCAGTTCAAGATGTAGAACTCTCAGCTCCTCTTCTGGCACCATGTCTGCCTGCAGGCTGCTATGCTTCCTGTCATGATGATAATGGACTGTATCTCTGAAACAGTAAGCCAGCCCCATTCAAATGTTTGCCTTTATAAGAGTTGCCATGCTCATGGTGTCTCTTTACAGCAATTAAACCCTAAGTAAGACACAGGGCTATGGGATGGCTCAAAGAGTAAAGCTCTTGCCAGTTAAGCATGATGAGCTGAGTTCAGATCCCTAGGACCCATGTAAGGCAGGACACAGTTGCACACAAATCTGTACTTCTAGCACTCCAACAACAAATAGATGATGGATACAGGAGAATCCCCAGAAACCTGGAGGAAAGCTGACTTGTTGTACACAGAGGGAAATAATGCAAGAATCTATCTCAAACAGGGCAGAAAAAGGGGGGTCAATATCATCTGACTGCTACCCACAAGTCATTGTTCCAATTTTAGGTCTTAGATCTTCTGTAATATCTATTACTATATTTAAAAGGGTTCAAAATATATAGTGGAGAAAAACTAAGAAATAAATGGATGTTAATTACTAAAAAAAAAAAAAAATCTGGATATTTTCAAGCTTTCTGAAGGACCCATAGAATTAATTTACCTATTAATCAAATATCTCAGCCATTTCACATATAAATATATAATGAAAGATACAAAAAGACAGTAACATCCAATATCAGGTGTATATGGAGTGATTCTTAAACTCAATGGAAGATCAAAGCTGTACAATGACAATACATGAAGCTTTTGGACACACACCATCTTTCTGCTGATATGTATAAGTTATAGACCTATATCTATAGCTATAGAACTGAATAAATATCTACTTATTTTTAAGTCCAAAGCACATATTATTTTAAGGAAATCATAGTCCCCAGCCTCAGAGATCTCTCTGTATATGATCTCATTCTCCATAGATCCTGAGGGGTTGCAAGAACAAGCATCATGGTTTTGTTTTTGTTAATTTAATACTCTTATTGATTATTTGGAAATTTCACACAGTGTACCCCGGTCTCATTCACTTCCCAGTCCTTCCATGTTCACTCCCCTCACACACACACCCTTATGACGCCCCTCAAAACAAAAAAAAGAAAAAAAAATCAAGTTCAATTTGTGTTGCCAATATATTTACTGAAGCATGGTCAAACTACCAGTGAACAGCTCCTTAAAGATCAATGATCCTTTCCCTTACCTCCCCACCTCCCAACCAGAAGCCATCAATTGTGAAGAGATATGTTTTAAAAGACAATAGCAAGTAGTCTGTGACTAAAGACTGAAGTCACAAGCCACGACCATCTAAAGAACATGTATATGCCCAGTTCCCCCTTACCTAGGGATCCATCCCATCTGCAGACACCAAACCCAGACACTGTTGCTGATACCAAGAAGAGCTTGCTGACAGGAGCCTGGCAATGTCTGTCTTCCCTTAGTCTGTCCCCTGAGAGGCTCTGCCAGAGCCTGACCAGTACAGATGCAGATGCATGCAGCCAACATCAGACTGAGCACTGGGACCCCAATGGAGGAGTTAGGGCAAGGACTGAAGGAGCTGAAATGGTTTGCAACCCCATAGGAAGAACAATAATATCAACCAACCAGAACCCCCAAAGCCCCCAGGGACTAAACTACCAACTGCAGAATACAATGGGAGGACCCATGGCTCCAGCTGGAAATGTAGCAGAGGATGACCTTATCTGGCATCAATGGGTGGGGAGCCTCTTGGTCCTGTGGAGGCTCAATGACCCAGCATAGGGGAATGCTAGGGGAATGCTAGAGCACTGAGGCCAGAGTGGGTGGGCAAGTGGGGTCGCACCCTCATAGAGGCAGGGGGTGGGAGTGGGGCTTGTGGAGAGGAAACTGGGAAGCATAAAACATTTGAAATGTAAAATAACCAATTAAAATATGGGGGAAAAAGAGCATATATAGGCTATTCCTATACATCAAGTTCTGTCAGAGGAAAGCAACAGGTTAGATTTACTTTAATGGCTTACAAATGCTGCTTTTGAAATTTGAGGTTCATTTGTACATCAGTCAACCAATAGGAAAAGAAAATATCAAGCTTGCTCCATATTTCATCAACTCCAACTTTTCTGCTTTACTGCTAAATAGCAGAGCTTTGAAGATGTAAGTGTTAAATCAATCACTTTGAAGCATTAGACAAAGAGAGCTAGGTAACTTTTTGCATTTCTCATATTTTATTGTTCTATAAGAAAGCTCTCGGATTTCCAGATATTTCTTTTGACCTTAATTTTAAATAAAAATTATGTTAGCTAATAACCATAAATCCATTCTGAAGATAGTAAGTGTCTGCTTCTGGAAAGCTGAGACATTAGATAACACATAAAATGTATACTACTGGCTTTTTGAGCTGTGCTCTTGCTGTCTTCATGAAATTCCTAGAGGATCCGTCCACTCTGAGAACCATGGGCTGGATCTTGGCTCTTACCTCTGATCCTAACTAGGATATACTCAAAGAATGTGATCATAATGTTTCTACATATTAGAATGTCAATACTCTTTTTGGGAGAAACCTTTAAAAGAGAAACAAAAGATTTTAAAGCATCTTCCAAATGTGGAAATTATAGTACATAGATGTAAGGTATGTTTTGAAGAAGCTACTTATATGGATGATTATATATTAATGTACATAAATTCTTTTTTTTTTTTTTTTGTGGGTCAACATTTATTTGCTATTTGTAATATAACAGATGTCAACGTAATGTACAAGTGCATACCATTACAATGTGAATAGAATATGCATCAGTAAACAGCAATGATTATATATGAAGCAGCATTCAAACCGGAGTTCATTTCTGAGAACTCAGCTAACTATCACCATCCACCCCACTGCAGGAGAGTTGGGCAAGGGTCATTCTCCATACTTCTTCATATTCTTCTCCTTAACTTGTATTCATGTTAAGTTGGGGGGTCTATAAAAACCAGTGTTCAGATGGAAATCTGATTACAGGAAATTTACCAACTATATTTGCTGCTTACTTTCATCTGGAATGATCTCTAATGTCAAAAGCTTGGTGCTATTAGAAGGTGCTGAAACTTTGAAGAGTTAAGCCTAATGGGAGCTCTTTTGATCATCAGGAAGTTGTGGAGCTGGTGTCTAAACAATGGCGCCAGCCAGGTGAAAACTAGACCATCTGAAGCCATGAGCCAAATAAGCTATAGAAATCTTCCTACATGTCGGCAGTGGCTCTAGATCCTGCGTGGTAGGCATCCTTAGCTTCTGCAGCAGCTGACTTCTTATGAGTGGCAGTCAGCTTCTACCTAATTCTGTGATTGGTAAACAACAGGCAAATTTACAGGGGCAAATTAATGAGTAGCATGTAGTAGCAAAGAAACTCTCAGAAAAAAATATGTTAAACCATTTATCTTACAACGATAGAACGGTAGTCAATATTACTATAAGATGATAGAGACTCCTCATTCTCATCTTCTTGGTGCAGTCTATTCTGTTGTAGTTCTTTTTTTTTTTTTTTTTTTTTTTTTTTTTTTTTTTTTTTTTTTTTTTTTTTTTTTTTATTTTTTTTTTTTTTTTTTTTTTTTTTTTTTTTAAANCATGTGAGATTTCTGTCCAAGAGTGTCTAAACACTGGTGTAACAATAGCCTTACAGAGAAGACTACTTAATTAGCTAAGCTGCTAAATTTCACCTGTCATTACCTGTGTTCTCCTTCAGAATCAGTTATTCATATGATTTTGGCCATCCATTCAGAGGTATAATTTTATCTACCTTCTCTTTGCCTGAATTTTAATTAAAAGGAATAAGAAATCCTGGTTAAGTTAGAATTAACATAGCTATTTCTTTTCACTTCATCTCCCATGCAGAGTACAGTATCCATTGATTTCAAAGGGATCATTTGATTCAGATAAGTTCTTCAGGATAGAGAGCAAGATGGGAAATGAGTGGCTTGTTAATAGTGGGAAGTTACTCTTTTATAAAATGTCTCTCACAAATCCCTCTTAACTACTCTTTTCACATGAAGCCAAACTCCCTGCTGTCTATTTGTACCTGCTACTGATGGGAGACTATCACATCCTCCATATTGTCTGCCTTCTAAGTGCCTCTAATCCAGCAGCTCTTAATGGTATTATTGAATTATACAAATGACTAGTTGGGTAAGCCCTATCTGTGGGAAACATTCTTACACGGTGGCATCTGTGTCCTCTTTGATGAGGTGTTACTAGTGTGTCCTCATGCTAACAACCAGAAGTGGTCCCAGACATGGGCTAATATTTCCTAGAACACAATCATACACAAGAAGCGTGTCTCTTGACTCAACAGTAGAACTCAAGACTTGTTAGAAACACAAATTACTAGGCCTGTGAAGACATTTTCAACCAGAAATCTGAGAGATCGGATTTATCGGTGCAAGCTTTACCTAGCAAGTCCTCAAAGGGGACAAACCCTGAGGAGTGCCCAAGTTGAAGAGTATGGTAACCAAGCCAGTCTCAATATTGTGGGACTGAAGGACCTACGAGTTCAGATAAGTAGATACTTTTTTAAAATGTACTTCTAAAAAGATACACTTTTTTTAGTATTTCATGGGGGGGGTTGTTGTTTGATCATTGCTGATGCTGTTGTTTACTTCTCTGTGCTATGTCTGTGTATACTGCATGTGTCAGGTGCCTTTGAGAGGGTGTCAGATCAATTGGGGCTGCAGTTATAAGTCATTGTGAGCCCCATGATATGAGCTCTAGGAACCAAACTTAAGTCCTCTGGAAGAACAGCAAGTACTCTAAACCACTGAGGCATCCCTCCAGCTCCTAGCCAGACATCTTTTTCCATCAAAACACTGAGCTGTGATCTCTAAGAACAGCTTGGTGGTGGTAGTGTGTGAGTGTGTGTGTGTGTGTGTGTGTGTGTGTGTGTGTGTGTGTGTTTGGGTATGTGTCTATGTATATGTGTCTGTGTGTGTATATGTGTCTGTGTGTGTATATGTGTCTCTGTGTGTATATGTGTCTCGGTGTGTGTGTGTCTGTGTGTTTGTGTGTATGTGTGTGAGTGTCTGTGTATATGTGTCTCTCTCTGTGTATATATGTGTCTCAGTGTGTGTGTGTGTCTCTGTGTGTGTCTGTGTATATGTGTCTCTGTGTATATGTATCTGTGGGGGGGGTGTCTGTATGAGTGGGTATCTGCTTATGTCTATATGTGTTCGTGTGTGTGTGTGTGTGTGTGTGTGTGTGTGTGTGTGTGTGTGTGTTGGCAGTGCTGGGTGTGGGTCCAGGTGCTGGTCTATGTGTTCCACACACCATCTGCTCCCCCAATGAAGAGCAGATTCATTTGCCCAAGCAGGCTCACTAACGCATTGCCCAGGCTTCTAGTCTACCTTCTACCATGATTCCACACACTTCTACCTGATTCCCAGTAGTGCAAGCCCTAGCTATAGCTGACTATTTATTTATTTAACATTTTCCAGCACGAAAGGATCAATCTTTCAGCATTAATAGGTTATCAGCACCCAAAAGAAAAGCTTTATAAAAAAAAAAAGCCATGTTCCTCACTGCAGTCAGAAAATTTGTTTCTACCTGGATATGGCTGTGTCTTATAGACACTACTGAGATTTCAAACCAACACATATTTTATCTTACTAACTGTTTTCTACTTTGCCTTCCTTTGCTGCATCTGGAGTTTCCATAGAAACTGGGATGAACAGTGGTTTCACCATTGCCTAAGAANAAAAAAAAAAAGCCATGTTCCTCACTGCAGTCAGAAAATTTGTTTCTACCTGGATATGGCTGTGTCTTATAGACACTACTGAGATTTCAAACCAACACATATTTTATCTTACTAACTGTTTTCTACTTTGCCTTCCTTTGCTGCATCTGGAGTTTCCATAGAAACTGGGATGAACAGTGGTTTCACCATTGCCTAAGAAGAACTGAAGCTCAAAGCCATGAACCTTCCCATGTAGTTTCTTCAGGTAAATTTACCCTATTCTTCCCTTTTTTTATGTGGAAGCCCTCATATACAAGCTAAGCAAAATGGAAAGCACTGATTCAAAATAGTTCTGTCAACAGGCAAATGGCTCATTAAGCAAGTTCTGTCTGCTTCCTGTAGCTTGCTTACTTTCATAGGCAAGAGAGTCAAAGGGGGCTCAAGCAACAATATCCACAAAAGGCAGAAGGAAAAGAACAAAAATAGCTCATTACTTTCTAGTGACTTATAAAACATTTCTTTCATCTGGGAGATTCTAACTGGCTACTACTAACTAATCATTGGGTCAATGCAGTGTGCTCTGCTGTCTGCCTTACAGCTACCAAAGACCTGTGTTGAAGTAAGACTCATTCTCTTGACCCTAACATTTTGAATATTTTTCCAGAAGATAGAAGAAAGCAAACAGGTATGCCTGCACTGGTATTTGTTTAAGTCATCTCAGGTGCTCTCTGAAAGTTATACTGCTGCTGAGGAGGTAGCTGAGTGGGTAGGAAAGCTTCCCTGAAAGCATGAGACCCTAAAACTGAATCCTCAGAACCCACATACAGAAACCAATCATGTCCTTGTGAGCCTGCATCCCAATCCTTGTGGGATGGAAACAAGTGGATGCTGGGAACTCACTGGCTGTTCATCCTAGTGAAAACAGTAAGCCTCTGCTGCAGGGAGAAACTCTGTCTTGAGGTGATGAAAGAAGGATAAAGGAAGATTCCCAAATCTACCTCTAGCCTCCTCCACATGCCTGCACACTTATATGCAGTACACATGCTGCATACACACAAGGAGACAGACAGAGACAGAGACAGAGAAAAAAACAGAGAGAGAAAAACAGACAGAGAGACACAGAGACAGAAACAGAGACACAGAGAGACACAGAGACAGAGACAGAGACAGACAGAGATAGAGAGAGAAACAGAGAGAGGCAGAGAGACACAGAGACAGAGAGTCAAGAGAGACAAAGACAGAGAAAGTTTAAAGATTAAAAAGGCCAAAAGAAAGTTTTGTTGCTAAGCAACTGAAGCAAAATCTCTGGCAAACATCACAGCTCAGCAAAATGCACAGTACTCTCATGCCCACTGAAGTTCGAGATTACCATATCAAATAATTTGCTATTTGTTCTTGATAACTATAATGAAAAGTTTTTAAAAAGAAATTATTAATTAGTTATTATTCCACAATAGTAACTAATTATATGATTAATTGACATTTTACAATAGAGACAGAAATTATGCTAATGATTGACAAAATTGCCCCTTTCATAAATCAGTATAACTTCTAACTGTATTTTAAATTTTCATCCTTATACCCACAGGTTAGTGTAGCTCTCAAACCTCATTAAAGATGCTTCTTATTTTCTTTTGTTTTTTCTTTTTGTTTTTGTTGCAGTAGACTACTGCTGAGATCCACAACTTGATCAGATTTCTGAGACTTGAGGTACCCATCCCCAGTAAGTACATCTACAACAAAACCCCAACAGCTAAGACTCAGAGGACATCACAAAAGAGGGAATAGAAAGATTGTAAGAGGCAGGGGACCAGAATCTATGCTAAAAATGGTGTTTTATGGAATTACCAGGATGATGCATCTGTACGATCTCAATGATATGACTGTTTGCACTAGATATACACAATTACCATGAAGATAGGGGAACTTCTCACAAGGTCCTGCTCCTAAATGAAGAGCTGCAGGTTATCAATGACAGATGAAGGAGACAGAGCCAGTTTTCATTAGGGATGAGCTCCCTGGCAGGATAAGCAATCCTGAGTAGTCAGCCCTAAACACATGAACTAGTAAAACTTTGTAGGTTTTAGACATAGTCACACACACACACACACACACACACACACACACACACACACACACACACAAATAATTACAGAAGAGGTAAAGAATTATAGAAGCAATAAGGTGTGAATATAGAGCAGGTAGAGATGATGTAAGAACAGTGTAAGCACTTGTGTATGAAACTCTAAAACAAGTTAATAACACTGCACAAATTTTTTTCTATGAGGCTAAAGCAGTTTTTGTTTAGCGAAGTAGCATATTTGGTAACTTACTGGCAAAATATATATATTAAACATGGTATAGATAAATAGCCTATCCACGAACCAAATGGAAAATTAAGAACTAAATCATTATTTGGTGAAGGGGGGAAACATAGAAGAAAATGTGGGGAGTCATAGCAGCATGGAGGACTGAGAATGAAATCATTGAGAGCCCAGAAGATGAGACAACCGACAAAACTTCCTTAAAGCCAGAAACTGGCAAGGAAAGGTTAAAGATGGGGCTATGTGATTGAAAACTTAAGTTGTTTGTGAGCCACAACACTTTAGTCACATCAGCTGCATTGATGGTACTTCTGGTACTCTTTGCTAAAAGGTAAGAACTTTACAACACTGCATTAAAAGTTAGGGAGTGTCTCCGAAACAAGAAGCAACATGAACGGAAGTCACTGAGAATGTCAGAAGTGGGAAATAAACACCAAATATAACTACAGTCACTATCCCCATCCCCAGAGAATCCTTGAACAAGTTAGCCATTTCACCAGGTGATCCATGCAAAGTAGTAACAACAACGTTACCGGATGCACATAAGGCAACTTATGCCTTGGGTTCTTGGAAGAAAGACACTCCAAGTTAACAATAAATTAAAATGACAAAAAAAAGGTATGTCTGACTCCTACAAAAGGCTATAAAGCCATTACTAAATGAAGAAAACACAGAGAGAGAGAGGGAGAGACAGACAGACAGACAGACAGACAGACAGACAGACAGACAGACAGACAGAGACAAAGAAATCCTGCAGGTTTTGGTTCTTATGATGATGATAATTCATAGTACCTTACCCAGTCCACCCTAAAGCCAGTGTTCTTTTCAGTCATAAGGCAAAACAGTTCACAACCAGGAATCCACACTGAAATCACCTGGAGCCCTTTAAAGGGTTTCTTGTTCCTTTGTCCTTCTGCACACAGGTTAAGTCAGAATCCATGGGTGGGTTGGGGACGTGGTATACTAGTAAAGCCCTCTCCACAGGACCTCAAAAGGAAATATGAGTTTGTAGCTCAAAGCATTGCTTTTGAGAACTGCTAGAATAAAAAGGTAACTTTTTGACATTTTGATTTCAGAGAGAAATTGTATGTAGATGTATCCAAGACTCTCTGGTTTGAGCTGCCAGGTAGCCATTCACTCACACTGGAGGATATATACTGTGTGCTTCTTTGTTGTACTTAATTAATGTAACTCCAAAACATATTTCATAACTAGCTAATCTTGCACAATTTTCTATTCACTTTCCTTTTGGTATGAAAAAAAAATCAGAATGATTCTGAATGGATGCAGTCTGGAACAGCAGATACCAAGAAGTGCTTCAGGCACTTAAAACTACCTTTTCCTTTCTCACTCTAATGACTGCACCTGCTGAGGTCAGTGCCGACTATATACTGTATGAGGACCGGGATCATGTCTATGAGAAGAAATATTTGCCAGTATCTTTGCTACCTTATTTTTCACCTACACAGCTTCGTATTACTTGATGGTCATGACTTTGTTTAATTATATACAATAAAGGAAATTACCAACAATAAAGGAAAAGGGTTATTTTGCTTTTACCAACTTGAGCATATATATGTTACACACAGTGAACTGATGTCCTACCTGGAGTGCACCTATCTTGCCCTCTTATATATAAAACACTGCATTTCTCACAGAACTACTGCACAAAAACATTGAAGGTTTTTTTTTTTAAATACCTCTATAAATAGATTTTTAAAAATCACCCTAGCAATTCATAAAAGTGTCTGGTTGCATAATTTTCTCTCTGTACTCCAATATTGTGCTTCAGACTGCGAGTGGCCTCCACAAACAATCCAGTACACATTTCCTCCAGAAGAGCTATAATTGGGAAGTGCTGACATTCCCCCGTGATATTGGGCTTCGTGGCTTATTCTTCTGAACAAAGGACAGAAAGTAATGGTGCTTGAGAGCAAATGAAAGAAGCCACTCCAATCACATCTAGGCAAATGAGCCCTCATCTATTTCAAGTGCAATGATTATCTGACTGTTGCTTTAATGCGGTACCCACAGTGAAGATGCTTGCTATAAAAGCAATGAACGTACAGGACCCAGAGACCAATAACCTGGCTGAGCCCTAGCCTTTGTATTATAATTAATTACTACTAATTCCTGATATTCTTAGAGGAAAATCAAACTTATTTTAGGTCAGACATGTGGTGACATCTATGATTATTTTGTTCGGCTGACATTCTGTTCTCTCAACCCCTCGTATATCATACAATATTGACAACTACATTAATATCAGTGAGAAGTCTCAGAAATGGGTTTGATAGACTTCAGGGTTTTCTTTATCTTCTTGAGATTCCTCTTCTTTTTCCTTAATTGCCATACAAAATAATAGATTTCATCATGACATTTGCATATCTGTGTGATGAATTGCCATTTTTCTCTTATTCGACACTCATTATCTTTCCTTACACCCTCCTGTTGGCTCTTTCCCTCCTCCCAGTTAGTGCTCCTCTGCTTTCCTGCCGTGCATATACTTCTATGTGTACATAAATATATACATATGTACATATAAATGTCTAAATCGAGCTTCTGCATATGAGGGAAGACATGTAATGCTTGTCTGTCTCCTCCCCGTTACCCTCGGATTTTCGGCTCACACACAGCACTGTAGAGCACTGTCGTTCTTCATCGGATGTCTCCACCTTCCATGCCCTTTATGGGGATGGTTTGTCTAGCTTACACATATAAAAGAAAGTACATAATAACTGCCTTTCTCAGTCGTGGGCAGTCTCACTCATCCTCCTAAAAATGGCAGACAAAATTCCATGTGTTGTGTGCACCACATTGTCTTTATTGGGTTAATGGACTAGGCCGATTGCATTTCAAAATGCTCTTTAAAAGATAATTACTTGCTAAAAGGTATTGGTGTATCTCCATAAAATATTTTAACCTGAATCTATTATGAACCTGTTTATGTCTGCTATGGTAACATTTATATTTGCCCTACATGCTAGGAAGTGCTCAAATAGGTTCAATGTGAATATGCCTGACTTCTGGCCCATGTCTTCTGACTGAAGTGAACCTCATTTGACTCCTTTTCCCAGCAGAGAATGACTCTGTCCACTATGTATTAATGTTTCCTGGGAAGACACTATCTCCAGTTTCTATCTCACAGCTTATGAAATTTTCTCACATCATCTGGCATTTATAGCCCTTTGTTTTGAAGAACAATTTTAAAGTAAAAAAATTGTTTCTTTTATTTCCTTAATATACATATAGCCCCCAGCATGTCTCCCATATTAAATTAACATATAATATATCAAATTGTAACTTAAATATGTGTTGTACTAGCCAAAGAATGTATGATTTGTTTTTTGATATTCATATGCTGGTCACATACACTGTTGAAATTTTGATGATTATATAATACATGAAGATAAAATGGTAAAATGAACTCATTTTTAAAATTATAGTACATGGCATAGTTAGCTAACAGACACAATCTTAAAACTCTCCATAATTGGAGAATATTAGAAAGAAAATATAATACTATTATATAAATTGTAGCATTCTTTCACCTTTCAGTTAGGGTCGTCTTTCGCGGAGAGAAAGGGATACAAATTATATAAGAATATACTTTAAGAGACATTGGGAATGCTTAGACATAAAATGCTGATATGCATGAAAAAGCTTGAATGAAAGTCGAGCTTTCAAACTCAGATATGTATAACCCTGCTCTCGTGGTTCTCAGCTTGCCACCCCAGGAATCTCTTGGACATCTTCCTGCTTTCTCACTCGTGTGAATGTCTTGTCGGTAGGATCACTGAGTGCTCAGTAAATATTTCCAAGCATTAGGACTGATAGCCTAGGGGGATACAACAGAAGGACAAGCTGCAGTCCCTTTCATTAAAGAACTTTCAAGCATCCTGGTGATTCATGCCACACAAATGGGTACACTTGGGTTTCTGAAGGAACATACAAATGAGCACAAATTAAAACCATGTACATAACAACAGTGTGCTGAGGGGACTTGGCAGATGACCTGAATAAGAGAGACTATTAGAATTCTTTAAGCAGTATACTGTATTAAAGGTTCAAAAAGGCATAATTTAGAGGCTAAGGATAGTGCTCAGCCTGTAGACTGTTTGCCAAAGTGAAAGAACAAGAAGTCAATCCATAGCCCAGGCAGCAAATGTCTGTAATCTCAGTCTTGAGGAGGCAGAGAAGGGAGAATTCCTGGACCTGCCCACCAGCCAGCCTAGCTGTATTGGCGAGTTCCAGGCTCAGTGAGAGGCTTGTTTCAAAAAAAATAAGTCGTCAGGGAGTAATTACTGAAAACACCTGACACAGACATCTGGTTTCCACAAGCACAAGAACACTCCTGGAGAGTCTTTGAGTCTACAAACTCAAAGTTGAGTAGGCCATATTGGTCTACAGAGTTCCAGGACAGCCAGTCCTATGCAGAGACACCCTGTCTTGAACAAACAAAATAAAACAAAACAAAGCAAGAAACAAACAAACAAACAAACAAAAACAGCAAAGGTCAACACCATGAATTGCCACATGATCTTCCCAAACCCTGTTCTCCCAGATCACACAGTGGGATCCCTACGAGAAGGATGAAGAAAGATTATTTCCCCTGTATATACACCTAAACCCTACTGTATGCTGTTTGTGGTATATTGACCAAATTATTACATAGCAGATAACATTAGAAGCATTTTCTACATATTACTTAATCCTAAAATTACCAAAAGCCATTTTATTCCCATTTTGGGTGCAAGAACACTGAATCCCAAATGAACAACTTCACTTAGAAACACAACTAGTCATGTAGTACTTTGGGGATTAAATGTAGGGACCTTTGATGGCAGAGTGCTTGCTTTTAATGCTGAAGTTTGGCTGCCTTTGAGTGTGTCATATGCCTACCCTATAAACACTGGCTGTCCATAGCTAAATGAAAATAGTATATTTTCTCCTAACTGGCCTCTTAAAAGCATAATAAGGATTAATTTGATGCCTGTAAAGTGTTTTGACCCCTCATAAAGACACCCATGTGATTAGAACTCATTAATTTCCATTTGCTCTTCGTCAGCGTCTCCAATTACAGTAGCGCACAGACAGGCAGTCTTGGAACCAATTGACTTTGATTCTCTCATGCCACATTCAGGTTGTAATCAGTTGCTATTTTATTATAGAAATAGCATCCCTAAAATTCATTCATTTTCTACTAATTTTTGATGCTTAAGCCATCATTAGACTCAGTTATTGTAATCTCCTTAGAGTACTGTATTTTACCTTGTTAAGAGGAAATTTTAATGGAAATTGGTCCCTAATACCCATCAGGTGGGAAAGAAAAAAGTTCATGTGTTAATCAAGAACAAATAATCTCACTCAAATATGCACATTATTAAGTTGCTCTCTGCTTTGAAATTTGCCTCAAGTCTCAATTCTGCTGTGTACTTACAAGTTATCTGTATTTTGTCTCTGCATTTTACCTTCAACAATTTCCTGAGACAGAATTCTCAGCCTACAAAAGAATTTACAGATAATATAAGACAAATCCCATTTGAGAGACTAGACAACTGAGAATCATGAATGTTACAGCTCATTTATGCATGCTTTGTCACCACCACCATGGTGTCCTTACCCTCACCATGGTGTCCTTAAGTTCTCATAGCTTCATAAGTACTACACAGACACCTCCCCATATGACTCAACATGTCACTGCGAATTACTTATAAACTCTCTCCTCACTTCTCTCCAAGATTCCAATCCTGCATTTTCAAACAACTTAATGGAACTTTAGAGGAAAATGTTAATTCTGACAAATAATTTAATTATTTTCCCACCACAACCCATTTATTTCTATCTACTGACTGCGCTCATGCCACTCAACCCCACAGGAGAAATGGGGTCTAATGGATTTGGATGCTCTCCAGAGAAAAGATGGGAAAGAAGGTTCAGATCATCCCAGTCTCTGGCTAGAAGAGCATTACTCAATCCATTTTGCTTATTTCTTTTGTGCAAAATTGATAAGGATCAAAGAATCTGACCAGTGAGTAGGTCTATGAGAGAGAAGCCACTTGGCTTTTTTCCAATTTGAAGAAAGGACCCTAGATTTAGTAGATCACATATATGCAAGACAGTAGAACAACTGAGATCTTAGCCTAATCTTGTTGGACTATGTGAAGAACATATAACTAAAAACAATCTCCTATGCATATGCATTTTTGCAAACTATAAAGCAGAAGAGGGTTGTAGTGTGGCAAGCAAGTAGGGTGAGAAAGAGACATGATGGTTAACAGACAAGGGCTGCAGAGATGTAGCAGTCAGTGAAAGTGCCTGTCAATGCAATCAGGAAGACCTGGATTCAGATAACTAGCAATCATATACACCAAGTAACTATGCACACCAGCAATGGAGGGGGAGAAGTCAGTCCTTGGAGTTTACTGCCTAGTTAGTCTTGCCAACTGGTTGGCTCTGAGTTCATTAGGCAATCCTGTCTCATAAGAACAAGATAGATAATGATGATGGAAGATACCTAATTTCAACTTTCTCCTTCCACATGCATTCATATAAGTGTGTGTACACCTGCAAGCACTCATGCACAACACTCACACAAAAACACATACACTATACATGCATGCCAATATATGTGGTGTTTTAAACGACTAGCATATGAAAGAAGACAGTTGGCAGACAGAGACTTGAAATCACTCTCCTTCAAAGTGGATCTGTAACATATGAAGTATATACAGGAAAAAATGTGTAGTATGGAAAAAACAAGAGAATGCCAGCACTCTACAATGGTAGAAGAAAACTCATAACCTTTGTGGCCTAGAGCCATTGACCTTTTCCCGTTTCCCGGCTCTGGCCCACTCTATCCTTCTAAGTGCTCTTTTTTAATCAACGGACTGCTTCTACTATGACCCATGCACACCTAGTCCAATTTCTTATTATGGAAACCTAGGCTCTGGAAATCACAGTGGCACCTTCAGGATTTCCATACTGAACTGTAACAGTAGAATTTTATGTTCATCTGGGATCAAAGGCAATTTCCTTCCACTGAGATACTCTTATATTATGATAATAATACTATATTGGCAATTGGGCAATAAAAGATTATATCAAAATCATCAATCTTTGGTGTGTGTGTGTGTGTGTGTGTGTGTGTCTTTGTATGCCTGTGTTCCTGAGTATGTGTTCCTATATAATGTGAATTTTGAAGAAATATAGTTCTTGAAGAGGTATGAATTCTGTGAAAAAAGGAAGATGTTTTTAAATGGGTTCAGCTTGGAGGTACAGTAAGCCTCTGGGTTAAATACAAGATTTGAGTTTCATTTTTCTAGATCACTTTCCTATATTTTTTTGGAGGTTGTTTTATTTTTGTCTCAATTCTAAAGTAACAAACTTGAGGAAGAAGAAGAAAAAAGAGGAAACTCAGATCCAGAGAAGCCCATGTCTGAGGGATTGGAGAAGAGATGTTGTTAGTTTATCTTGTAAAATCATTGACAAATGAAAGAGGAATTGCAGGACTTGGCTTCATTTAAAAAAAAAAAAAAAAAAACTGAAAGAAGCTGAGGAGGGTGACCCTGTAGGAGGACCAGCAGTCTCAATTAATCTGGACCCCTGAGATCTCTCAAACACTGGACCACCAACTAGGCAGCATATACCAGCTGATATGAGGCCCTCCACATGCATACAGCAGAGGACTGCTGGGTATGTGTTCATTCAGAGATGATGCACCTAACCCTCAAGAGAATGGTGGCCCCAGGAGTTTAGAGGTCAGGTGGGGTGAAGGGTGGGGACATCCATGTAGAGACAGAGGGTTGGGGAGGAGGTGTGGGATGCGGAGCAGTAGGAGGGAGGGATGTGGAGGGGGCAATAAAATATGGAGTGTAAAATTAATTAATTAATTAATTAAATTTAAATAAAATTTTTAAAAAGAAAAATGAAGATGCAGAAATAAAATTGTTGTGTATTGTCAGAAAGAAATGAAGTGATGTGAAGTCTGAGGGTATCAAAGACAGTAGGAGAGGGTGTCAGAGAAACTTAAGGCAACGCCCTTCTGGCACCTATTTGTATCCCAAGACTAGGAGCTTGGGAACCAAGCAGGAACTACCACTTTGAAATCTTTGTATGAAGATGTTAGCATCTATATTCCACCTGTGGCTTCAGAAGAAGGGAAAAGTTTCTGATGTGGGAATGGAGTCATTGAAAAAAATGACAGGACTTCTGGCCAGTAGCCAGTAGCATTAAATACCAACCAGTAAGAGAAGAGCAGACTGTTTAGAATATTGAAATATGATCTGAACTCAGAAAGCTGAGAAATTAAGAGTCAAAAATTTTAAAAATATGACAAGTGCAAACAAAAGATAATAAAATCTTTAGCAGTTTGCTTTAAAGCACTTTATTTTTCTATTTCTTACCATGAAAAATGTACAGATTATTAGTATATTATAATTATTATATTATTATTTATTAATAATAACAATAATAATAAAAGAAAGACTGAGCAAATAACTTTTCAATCAATAAAGAGTTCAAATGTCTTCCTGTGAGTAAACATCCATGTTTGTTCACTGTGGCACCTTATAAGTACATGAAGCAAGTGTCAGAGGAACAAGAGCAGATGACGATAGTAATAAGAGATCACTGTTAACACTGTATTGTCCCTGTATTCCCAAGTATATTCTTGTTTGCTTGATTCGGATAAGTTTTAAAAATATAATGAAGATAATGATTAAGAGACTTAACAGTGGAAATGAGAATAAGTTTCCTAGGACATCTTTTGCCATGCCCTGAGAAGCATGTAAGACAGAAGAAAAGAATGACTTCTTGATAACTCTAAACAGGACATTTATGCCGCTCCCTCCACTGACCCACGGAACATACAGAAGTACAGAAGAGGGAGTGTAGAGGCTGTAAGAACTGGAGGGTGGTAGAGGCCCTGTGCAAAGCCAA
The DNA here is from genome assembly GCA_902729485.2 of Mus minutoides. Classification (NCBI taxonomy): domain Eukaryota; kingdom Metazoa; phylum Chordata; class Mammalia; order Rodentia; family Muridae; genus Mus; species Mus minutoides. The sequence continues at coordinate 101,268 of LR750490.1, read as the reverse complement.
AGCAATCATAAACATGCACCCACAGCTCCCTGCATAAGACCTGAACAGAAAGATAAGAATCAAAAGTTGGAAGAAGGACGGAAGAGGAGGGCGATGGAAGCAAATGACTGGGGGTGCATGTCTGTGTTCATAATACATTATATACACATATGAATTGTCAAAATCAAATCATATAAAAAGCTTAAGATCACACTGCCAGTACATGAAATGCTGCAATAATTGATTAATTAGACCTCTCCAAAGAAAAAAAATGGTTAACAGTAATAAAATATACTTTATGTTTCAAAGAAATTTAAAAGAAGAAGCTTTGTAAAAATCAAATGAACATTTTTACAATTGATTTGGCTTAAGGCTCTGTACTTGGCACCCAGGAGTCACACCCTTTCCATTCGAAAGCATCCCAGATCCACTCTTCTGTATTCATTATGCTAGCATTTGATAAACACACTCATTTAATGTATCCTAAATTCATATATATATAATGAATTCCCAGATATAAATGCTTCCAAATTCATAATCTAGATGTATGACTTTCAAAAAAATCTTGATTTTGATTCAGAACAGTGGCTTATTTCAATCATAAAATCAGGTTGTAAAACACTTAATGGAAAGTGTCTTCTGTAAACATTTAAATTTCACAAATGAGATATCTATCTTTCTGCAGCTGGAACATTTTACTTAACATGATTATCTTCAGGTTCCTGAAAATTACACAACTTCATATTTTTATGGTTGAATAAAGCTCCACTTTGTATGTAGCATATTTTCCTTATCTATGCATCTACAGATAGGCCAGCTAGATTGACTCCATGACTTGATACTGCATTCTGATAAATACTGATGTCAAGTGTGTGCATTGAATCCTGACTTGGATTGCTTCAGGCAGACACACGTGTGTAGCATATCTGCATCACGTGGCAGTTTTCCTTTTAATGTCTCGAGGAAAGTTTACAATTGATTTTCATAGTACTAGACTAACTTGCACCCCACCAATATAAGGATTCCTTTCCTCTCCATCTTTTTCGATACTTATTTTCTGTGTGTTTGTTACTTAGTGATTCCTGTTCAGACTGGAGGAAAAAGGAATTTTAATGCACTTGCTTTGTGATGCAATCTGGGAGTTTTTGTCTTTAAATAATAATATTTTCATTCTTTCAATTTTCTATGCGTCTTGCACACTCACCACTCCACTCCTCGAACATTGCCTATTGCTCTCCATCCCATCTCTCATGCAGCTTCATGTCATCTTTTAATTAATTTTTGTTACTAATAACCCCAAAACCCATTAGGACTGCCCGTGGGTAGAGAGCTTTGTAGCAAGTACTGAGGTATCAGCAACTTATCTGCACCCACATCCTCCAAAGACAGAGACTTTTCCTCTCCCACCAGTCATCACTTGACTGTATGCCTCCTATATGTGTTTATTTGTTTGGTCCTTCATGGTATTCTTCAAATACTCAAAGTCACATTGTTTTTCTGTCATTGTTTCCAAAAGCTTTATATTTTAACTGCTATTTGCTTTCCGGGGTTTTACTAAATTGTCTTAGTGCAAAATTTGTCCAAATTTATTTTACCATATTCATGTTCAGTTCTGTGTGTTTGATCTATTCCCAGCCTGATACCAATGACACCCTTGTCTTTATTGCTGATGCTGTAAAGCAAATCTAAAATCTAGATGACTCAAGTTCTCCAGCATTGTTCGTTTTAAGCTAGAGGTATGTGTGGAAATCTTTGTTTCTCTATATGAGTTTTACAATCATCTTAACATTTTCTTTTTTTTTTCCAACATTTTCTAAATGAAAAAAAAAGGAGCTTATGGAGAATTTGTTTAGGATTTTATGAGTCCTACAGAATTTGTATAGAATTGGCATTTAACATTTTTGAGATACAAGCTGTTAAGTAGTCTTTCTAATTACTTAGCTCTTTTTTTGCACTTTCTTTTTATGTCTTATCTCTATAAGTAATGAGCTTTCAATAAGAGCAAGGTAAATTGGTTCTTTAATAAAGCATATCTGATTTAGGTTGATAAGTGTATATATTACTTTGAAAAACTATTAGATTGGAAAATTATAGGGTCTAGGGAGATGGCTCAGTCAGGGAAGTACTTGCTGCATAACCAAGATGACATAAGTTCAGTCCCAACATTTTTATAAAAAAAAAAGTCAGAAACAATGGTACACGCTTATAATCCCAGTGCTGAGTCAGTAGAGAAAGGAGGAGGTCTTGTGCTCACTGGTGAGATGGTGTGCACAAACTGGTGAGCTAAACAGTTGATGAGAGGCCCTGTCTCAAAGAATAAAATGTAGAGTAATGGAAGAAGAAATCCTATGGTGCTTCTGGATTACACACATACATGCACACGCAAACACACATACACAAAGAAAAGAAAAAAAACTAAATTGAAAGAAAAAACTTTGAGTCGTTTTATTCAACAAATTTTCTTAGCTACATTAAAATGTATCTTCATGTTGGGCAGTGGTGAGGCACATTGAACAGGCAAAGGCAGGTGGACTTCTGAGTTCTAGGACAGCCTGGTCTAAAGAGCAATTTCTAGGACAGCCAGGGGGGCTACATAGAGAAACACTGTCTCAGGAAAAAAAAAAGAAAATCTTCACAATTTATTCTCAACTGCAAGGAGAAGAGAAATTTCTGTAAACATTCCATTTTATGATAGAAATGATTGCTTGGGCCTATCTCAGTTACTGCTCTATCTCTGTAATAAAACTCCATAAACACAGTGACCTAGAGAAAGAAGTGTTTATTTTCGGCTTAAGGTTCCAGAGAGATGTATCTGCCACTGTTGTGGAGAGTAAGCATGTTAGCAGTCATCAGAAATGGTGGCAGGAACAGCTGAGGCCTCACAACTTGAGCCACAAATAAGAAACAGAGAGAACAATCTGAATATAGGGAAGGTTTTAAAACCTCAAAGTCTTTCCCCAGTGACGTGCTTCTTCTATCAAGGTCACATCTCCTAATCTTCACCAAGCAGTATCACCAACTGCCTACCAAGTACTCAAACTCAGAAGAATATGGGGAACTTCTTATTCACTCAGATCATCATAAGGGGTCAATGTATACCTTCATGGTTATCCTGGTTTTGCCTAGTCTGGTGTTTTCCTGGAAGCTGTCCTGTGAGAGAGCATGTGATGTTTTGCTGAAAATAGACACTTGAGAGGGCACATGATGTTTAGAAAGAATATAAATAGAATTTCACAAATAGGGAGAGGATGCTCTTGCAACTCTGTACCATGCAAAACTTCACTGGTCTTCCCTGGTCTTTGCTGGTATTAACTTTGTAGAGAAACAAGCCAAAGAATATCTCATGGTATTCTGACTGATTCTGACTGCTTCTGTTGACTCATGAAGATTCAATGGAACCTTGCTGTTTCTGCTGGATGTGTGGTCATGTTTGGTATTTGCTATTGAAATGGACTACTGGGGGCTTTGTCTGCCAGGACTTGTGACGGAGCCATCTTGGGTCCCAGATCACTCAGAGACCAGTCTGTGCAGGTCATCTCTCAGACTGCAAAGGGTGACTGAGCAGACTGCTAAGCAACACAGCTTCTGGGAAAGACCCAGTTTTGGGCTCTAGACACCCGGGCACCCTCCCAGCCTGAGGAGAGGTGTCTGCCCTGGAGGACTTTGCCTGCCAGAACTCGTGAGGGAGCCAACTTGGGTCCTGGGTCCCTCAGAGACCAGTCTGTGCAGGTGAGTGTGCAGGCAGCAGAGGCAACACAACTTCTGGGACAGGCCCTATATTGGGCTTTCATCTTTAGCCAAGAGGCAGGTCTGAACACAAGACCTCAGTGCACATTCCCTACAAGAGGAGAGCTTGCCTGCAGAGACTACTCCAACCCCTGAGACTCAGGAGAGAGCTGGACTCCCAGTGGAGAGAGGCTAACAGAATCACAGGAGGAACAAACTCCAACCAGAGTCAACTATATCACCTAACTCCAGAGATTACCAGATGGCAAAAGGCAAACATAAGAAACTAAATAAAAGAAACCAAGACCACTCACCATAGTCAGAACCCAGCACTCCCACCTCAGCCAGTCCTGGATACCCAAACATGTCCGAAAAGCAAGACTCAGGTTTAAAACCATATCTCATAATGCTGGTAGAGGACATTAAGAAGGAAATTAATAACTCACTTAAAGAAATACAGGAGAACACTGCTAAAGAGGTAAAAGTCCTTAAAGAGGAAACACAAAAATTTCGTAAGAACTACAGGAAAACACAACCAAACAGGTAATGGAATTGACCAAAACAATCCAGGACCTAAAAAGGGAAGTAGAAACAATAAAGAAAACCCAAAGTGAGACAATTTTGGAGATAGAAACCCTAGGAAAGAAATCAGGAAACATAGATGTGAGCATCAGCAACAGAATGCAAGAGATGGAAGAGAGAATCTCAGGCGCAGAAGAATCCATAAAGAACATGGGCACAACAATCAAAGAAAGTAAAAAATGCAAAAAGATCCTAACTCAAAACATCCAGGAAATCCAGGACACAATGAGAAGTCCAAACCTACAGATAAGAGGAGTAGACAAGAATGAAGATTTTCAATTTAAAGGGCCAGCAATTATCTTCAACAAAATTATAGAAGAAAACACCCAAACCTTAAGAAAAAGATGCCCATGAACATACAAGAAGCCTACCGAACTCCAAATAGACTGGACGAGAAAGAAATTCCTCCAGACACATAATAATCAGAACAACAAATGCACTAAATAAAGATAAAATACTAAAAGTAGTAGGGAAAAAAGTCAAGTAACTTATAAAGACAGGCATATTAGAATTACACCAGACTTCTCACCAGAGAATATGAAAGGCAGAAGATCCTGGACAGATGTTATACAGACCCTAAGAGAACACAAATGCCAGCCCAGGTTACTATATCCAGCAAAACTCTCAATTACCATAGATGGAGAAACCAAAGTATTCTATGATAAAACCAAATTCACACAATATCTTTCCTCAAATCAAGCCCTTCAAAGGATAATAAAGAGAAAACATCAAGACAAAGATGGAAACTACACCCTAGAAAGAGCAAAAAAAGTAATCCTTCAACAATCCTAAAATAAGACAGCCCCAAGAACAGAATCTCACCTTTAACAACAAAAATAAAAGGAAGCAACAATTACTTTTCTTTAATTTCTCTTAACATCAATGGACTCAAAGTTTTACTGCTTACAGAAAACCCACCTCAGGGAAAACAACAGACACTATCTTAGGGTGAAAGGCTGGGAAACAATTTTCCAAGCAAATGGTCTGAAGAAACAAGCTGGAGTAGCCATTCTAATATCGGATAAAATTGACTTTAAACCCAAAGTTATCAAAAAAGACAAGGAAGGGCACTTCATACTCATCAAAGTTAAAATCAACCAAGACAAACACTCAATTCTGAATATCTATGCTCCGAATACAAGGGTAGCCACATTCATTAAAGAAACTGTAGTAAAGCTCAAAGCACACATTAAACCTCACACAATAATAGTGGGAGATTTCACTCCCCACTCTCACCAATGGACAGATCGTGGAAACAGAAACTAAACAGAGATACATGGACACTAACAGAAGTCATGAAACAAATAGATTTAATAGATATCTACAGAACATTTTATCCTAAAACAAAAGGATATATCTTCTTCTCAGCACCACATGGTACCTCCTCCAAAACTGACCATATAATTGGTCTCAAAACAGGCCTCCACAGATACAAAAATATTGAAATTATCCCATGCATCCTATCAGACCACCATGGACTAAGGCTGATCTTCAATAACAACATAAATAATAGAAAGACAACATTGATATGGAACGTAACAACACTCTACTCAATGATTCCTTGGTCAAGGATGAAATAAAGAAAGAAATTTAAGACTTTCTAGAGTTTAATGAAAATGAAGCCTCAACATACCCAAACTTATGGTACACAATGAAGGCAGACCTAAGAGGAAAACCCATAGCTCTGAGTGCCTCAAAAACAAAACAAAACAAAACAATCAAACAAAAAAACTAGAGAGAGCATACACTAGCAGCCTGACAGCACACCTAGAAGCTCTAGAACTAAAGAAAGCAAATTCACCCAAGAGTAATAGATGGCAGGAGATAATCAAACTCAGGGCAAAAATCAACCAAGTGGAAGCAAAAAGAACTATTGAAAGAATCAACCAAACCAGGAGCTGGTTCTTTGAGAAAATCAACAAGATAGATAAACTCTTAGCCAGACTAACTAGAGGACACAGGAACAGTATCCTAATTAACAAAATCAGAAATGAAAAAGGAGACATAATAACAAAACCTGAGGAAATCCAAACTATCATCAGATCCTACTACAAAAGACTATACTCAACAAAAGTAGAAAACCTGGATGAAATGGACAACTTCCTAGACAGATACCAGGTACCAAATTTAAAACAGGATCAGATTAAAAATATAAACAGTCCTAATTTCCCCTAAAGAAATAGAAGCAGTCATCAATAATCTCCCAACCAAAAAAAAAAAAAAAAAAAAAAAAAGCCCAGGACCAGATGGGTTTAGTGCAGAGTTCTATGAGACCTTCAAAGAAAACCTAATTCCAGTTCTCCTCAAACTATTCCACAAAATAGAAACAGAAGGTACTCTACCCAATTCATTCTATGAAACCACAATTATTCTGATACCTAAACCACACAAAGATCCAACAAAGAAAGAGAACTTCAGACCAATATACCTTATGAATACCGATGCAAAAATATTCAATAAAATCCTCACAAACCGAATCCAAGAACATATCAAAAGGATCATCCATCATGACCAAGTAGGCTTCATCCCAGGAATGCAGGGATGGTTTAATATACAGAAATCCATCAACATAATCCACTATATAAACAAAATCAAATACAAAACCACATGATCATCTCGTTAGATGCTGAGAAAGCATTTGACAAAATCCAACACCCTTTCATGATAAAAGTCTTGGAAAGATCAAGAATTCAAGACCCATACCTAAACATAATAAAAGCAATATACAGTAAGCCAGTTGCCAACATCAAATGAAATGGAGAGAAACTCAAAGCAATCCCACTAAAATCAGGGACTAGACAAGGCTGCCCACTTTCTCCCTACCTATTCAATATAGTACTTGAAGTCCTAGCCATGACAATTAGACAACAAAAGGAGATCAAGGAGATATAATTTGGAAAGGAAGAAGTCAAAATATCACTGTTTGCAGATGATATGATAGTATATATAAGTGACCCCAAAAATTCCACCAGAGAACTCCTAAACCTGATAAACAGCTTCAGTGCAGTACTGGATATAAAATTAACTCAAATCAATGGCCTTTCTCTACACAAAGGATAAGAGGGCTGAAAAAGAAATTAGTGAAACAACACCCTTCACAAATAGTCACAAATGCTATAAAATACCTTGGTGTGACTCTAAATAAGGAAGTGAAAGATCTGTATGACAAGAACTTCAAGTCCCTGAAGAAAGAAATAGAAGAAGATTTCAGAAGATGGAAAGTTCTGCCATGCTCATGGATTGGCAGGATTAATATAGTCAAAATGGCTATCCTGCCAAAAGCAACCCATAGATTCAATGCAATCCCCATCAAAATTCCAACTCATTTCTTCACTGATTTAGAAAAGGCAATTTGCAAATTCATCTGGAATAATAAAAAACCTAGGATAGAAAAAACTATTCTTAACAATAAAAGAACCTCTGGTGGAATCAACATGCCTGACATTAAGCTGTACTACAGAACAATTTTGTTTAAAACCACATGGTACTGGTACAGCAACAGACAGGTAGATCAATGGAATAGAATTGAAGACACAGAAATGAATCCACACACCTATGGTCACTTGATGTTTGACAAGGTAGCTAAAACCATCCAGTGGAAAAAAGACAGCATTTTCAACAAATGGTGCTGGCACAACTGACGCTTATCATGTAGAAGAATTCAAATTGATCCATTCTTATCTCCGTGTACAAAGCTTAAGTCTAAGTGGATCAAAGACCTCCACATTAAACCAGAGACACTGAAATTTATAGAGGAGAAGGTGGGGAAAAGCCTTGAAGATATGGGCACAGGGAGAAAAGTCCTAAACAAAAGAGCAATGGCTTGTGCTGTAAGATCAAGAATTGACAAATGGGACCTTATAGAATTGCAAAGCTTCTGTAAAGCAAAAGACATTGTCAATAAGACAAAAAGACCACCAACAGATTGGGAAAGGATTTTTACCAATCCTAAATCTGATAGGGGATTAATATCCAATATATACAAAGAGCTCAAGAAGCTGGATTCCAGAAAAACAAATAACCCCATTAAAAAAATGGATACAGCTGAGCATGGTGGCTCATGCCTTTAATCCTGGCACTTGGGAGGCAGAGGCAGGCTGATTTCTGAGTTCAAGGCCAGCCTGGTCTACAAAGTGAGTTCCAGGACAGCCAGGTCTACACAGAGAAACCCTGTCTCGGGGAAAAAAAATGGATACAGAGCTAAACAAAGAATTCTCATCTGAGGAATAAAGAATGGCTGAGAACCACCTGAAAAAATGTTCAACATCCTTAATCAGGGAAATGCAAATCAAAACAACCTTTAGGTTCCACCTCACACTAGTCAGAATGGCTAAGAACAAAAGTTCAGGTGACAGCAGATGCTGGCGAGGATGTGGAGAAAGAGGAACACTTCTCCATTGCTGGTGGGACTGCAAACTTTTACAACCACTCTGGAAGTCAGTCTGGTGGTTCCTCAGAAAATTGGACATAGTACTATCGGAGGATCCAGCAATACTTCTCCTGGGCATATACCCAGAAGATGTTCCAACTGGTAATAAGAACACATCCTCCCCTATGTTTATGGCAGCCTTATTTATAATAGCCAGAAGCTGGAAAGAACACAAATGTCCCTCAACAGAGGAATGGATACAGAAAATGTGGTACATTTACACAATGGAGTACTACTCTGCTATTAAAAACAATGACTTTATGAAATTCTTGGACAAATGGATGTATCTGGAGGATATCATCCTTAGTGAGGTAACCCAATCACAAAAGAAGTCACTAGATTTGCACTCACGGATAAGCAGATATTAGCACAGAATCTTAGTATACCCAAGATGCAATTTGCAAAACACAAGAAAATCAAGAAGAAGGATGACCAGTGTTTGTTCATTCCTCTTAGGATAGGGATCAAAATACCGTATATGAAAGGAGTTACAGAGACAAAGTTTAAGTTAAGACGAAAGGATGGACAATCCAGAGACTACCCCACTCAGGGATCCATCCCATAATCAGTCACCAAACTCAGACACTATTGCATAGGACAGCAAGAGTATGCTGAAGGGACCCTGATATAACTGTCTTATATGAGGCTATGCCAGGGCCTGGCAAATACAGAAGTGGATGCTCACAGTTATCCATATGATGGAACACAGGTCCCCCAATGGAGAAGCTAGAGAAAGTACCACAGGAGCTGAAGGGGTCTGCAACCCTATAAGAGGAACAATAATATGAATAACCAGAACCCCCCAGAGCTCGTGTCTCTAGCTGCATATGTAGCAGAAGATCTCCTCGTTGGCCATCATCGGGAAGAGAGGCCCCTTGAAATTGCAAACTTTATATGCCCCGATACAGGGAAAGTCAGGGCCAAGAAGTGGGAGTGGGTGGGCAGGGGAGCAGAGCTGGGGAGGGTATAGGGAAATTTGGGGATAGCATTTGAAATGTAAATTAAGAAAATATCTAAGAAAAAAAAAGAAAAAAAAAAAAGAAAAGAAAAGAAACTACTGGTAACCTGACAAAGAAGAGTGGAATTGCCCCCAAGGAACTACTTCTAAACAGTCCACAACTCCTTTTTACTATTAACCTTCTGTTTTCCCCTACCTCTGGAGGGTGGCTAGAAGGTAGGTTAAAGAGTTTAAAAACCCTAAACAATGTAGCTTTTGGAAAAAAATATAACTCTACACCTGGGTATTTAAAGGACCTGAGAGAACTTATACCATCTCATGACAAAACCTTAAAGCCGTGATTCTCAACCTATGAGTCAAAAACCCCTTCCAGTATTGAACAACCCTTTAGCAGTTGTTGCCTACGATCATTGGAAAATTCAGAAATTTACATTACAATTTACAACAGTATCAAAATTACAGTTATGAAGTAGCAACAAAGGTAATTTTCTTTTTGGGAGGGTCACCGTGACATGAGGAGCTGTATTAGAGGACTGCAGCATTAGGAAAGCTGAGAACCATTGCTTTAAGGTTTCATGTGAACTTTGAATACTTGTACTTAAAAGTAGAGATAGATTATGATGATCAAAAAGATGACATAAATCAGGCTTAATCCCACATACTTGTGATGCCAGAACTTGGAAGGTAGGGGCAAGAATACTGCCACAAGTTTGAGGCCAGCCTGGTACATGTTCTAGAACAGCCAGGCTACATTGTAATACTCTATCTCAAATACAAATTTCTTGAAATTTGTTTAGGTTGATACCTGTGGACTGCCTCACTTTTCATATGTTAGGAGCAAAAATAGGCAGGTTAGAAAAAACTTAAAAACTTAAAAATCAACCAGAAAATCAAATATCCCCATTAAAAAGTGGGGCACAGAGTTAAACAAAGAATTCTCAACTGAGGAATACCGAATGGCTGAGAAGCACTTGAAAAAATGTTCAATATTCTTAATCATCAGGGAAATGCAGATCAAAACAACCCTGAGATTCCACCTCACACCAGTAAGAATGGCTAAGATCAAAAATTCAGGTGACAACAGATGCTGGCGTGGATGTGGAGAAAGGGGAACACTCCTCCATTGTTGGTGGGAATGCAAGCTGGTTCAACCACTCTGGAAATCAGTCTG
>LR750490.1:37009-90323 GCA_902729485.2 Mus minutoides | reverse complement strand
AAAAAAAAATGGTATATTTACACAATGGAGTACTACTCAGCTATTAAAAACAATAAATATATGAAATTCCTAGGCAAATGGATGGATCTGGAGGCCATCATCCTGAGTGAAGTAACTCATTCACAAAAGAACTCACATAACATGTACTCACTGATATGTGGATATTAGCCCAGAAACATAGACTACCCAAGATACAATTTACTAAACACATGAAACTCAAGAAGAAGGAAGATCAAAATGTGGACACATCACCCCTTCCTAGAATTAAGAACAAAGCACACATTGAAAGAGTTAAAGAGATCATGTGTGAAGCTAATTCCAAAGTATGGACCCAATGACTGCGGCTGCCAGGGATCCATCCCACAATCAGCCACCAAACATAGACACTATAGCATATTCCAGCAAGATAGTGCTGAAAGGGCCCGGATAAAGCTGTCTCGGGGGAAAATATACCAATGCCTGGCAAACATGGAGGTAGAAGCTCACAGTCAGCTATTAGATGGAACACAGGGTTCCCAAGGAAGAAGGAGCTAGAGAAAGTACTCAAGGAGCTGAAGGGGTCTTCAACCCTCTAGGTGGAAGAATAACCATGAACTAACTAGTACCCCCTGAGCACATGTCTCTAGCTGCATATATAGAAGAGGATGGCCTAGTTGGCCATCATTGGGAAGAGAGGCCCCTTGGTCATGCAGACTTTATATGCCCCAATACAAGGGAACGCCAGGGCCAAGAAGTGGGAGCGGATGGGTAGGGGAGCAGGGCCGGGAGGGGGGAGGGTATAGGGAACTTTCTGGATAACACTTGAAATGTAAATGAAGAAAATATCTAATAAAAGTTGAAAAAAATCAACATATAACCAATTTCTGGAATATAAGCATCAGATTAATCTGTGATGTTAATATATAGGCCAGAATTACATATTTTGTCTATAAAGAACATGACTTTGCAGAGTAAGATATTACAACATGAAGTTTTAACAGGTAATATGCAAATGAATGAATATAATAGTATTCAAATAAAACCATAGTCATAGAAAGACTTGATGAACCAGAGTCAATTCAAAGGCAGTAAGTTTGCAAGTCCTGAACCTCCATTAATGCCCATCCTATAAAGACATGAAATATATTATTCACATGTGTTACATATGAGTCATACGCCTAAATAGCCTCAAATACAAAGTAATATTATGAGTATTTCAGAAACTCTGTTCTAAAACAAAAAGTATAATCTAAATAATAAAATTTGACACATGCTCTGTATTATAAGAGTAACAATAAAATAATTTAAATCATATCAAAAATGTATTCTCTCTGTATATCTTTCAAACAAATAACCAAATAACAACACCTTAAACTCAATGTTTATATGCTTATAAATCAGGTAATTTATAAATATTCAGAGAAGCAAACTATTCCCTACAGAATTATCTCTAATAAAAAAAATTGTGCAAGTTACTGATAATACAAAGCACTTAATTTCTAGGCAATATTTAACTGAAATATCCTAAACACAAGGTAATAAAGAAATGATAAAATGTGACTTATATCTATGATCAGTGGAAAGGTTTAAAAACAGAATGAACAATTTTAGAGGCAAATTTTAGTTTGATAAGCATGTACTAAAAACTCTTACTTCCATAAAATATGTAAGATATTATAAAGTTTACAGATAAATTCAGTTGAGATAAGGAAAGAATTCTGTGTCTTCTGGAAGGAATATTATGTAGGGTAACTGCAATTAAATGTTTTAGAATAAGATATGCCTGCATAAGCACATACATGGCTGCATGGTGTGTGTGTGTGTGTGTGTGTGTGTGTGTGTGTGCGTGCGTGTGCATGTGCGTGTGTGTGTGTGTGTGTGTGTGTGTGTGTGTGTGTTAGCTATCACTTTCCACACCCTTCCCCTACTCTACCTTTCCATACTTCCCCACTTACATTTCCCTCTTCATTACACCCCATCCCCCATTTTCCTTTCATATACCCCTGGGTGGAACAGTGCCATAAATGTTGGACTAAGCAACTATTTTCTGATTAGATTTAAAGCCCACTCTACCAGATGAAGTGCATGTTAGTATTGTTAATCTGTCCAAGAACCTATGGTTGAAGTCTCATGGGTAACAGGGATGAACCTACCAGGATTGTTTGATCATGTGCTAGTCTTGTGTAGGCAAAGACAGCTGCTGTTAGTTCATAAGTGAAGTGGTCCTGGAATGTCCAAATGACACAGTTTCACTCTGATGAGTAGGCAGAGGATCAAATTGCCTTCTAAATACTTTTATATGCACAGATTATGGCAGCTCTAGGACTCCATCAATTTCTTTGTCAGTGAACAGCAGTTAATACAGAGATTCACAGCTCGTGCAAGAGCAAGGGTCTCTGGAGTGCTCAGCCCCAAATGGGACATCTATATTACACTACTGTCACCCAAGGCTGGAAAAAAGGATAAAAAAATTTTAAGAGACCAAAGTTGGGGAGGACCAGAATGAAACAATGTCATTTAAACATTCCAGGACCACTTCGCTAATGAACTAACAACAGCTGTCTTTGCCTACACAAGGCTGCACATGATCAAACTCAATGTTCAACCAAGGAAGAGGAAAAGGTGTTGTGAGTCCCTACTACTAGTTGAAGAATTATTGACAGTTGATAGCCTCTAGAGGAGAGGAAATTGTTTTGTTTTGTTTTGTTTTGTTTTGTTTTGTTTTGTTTTGTTTTGTTTTTAAGGTTGCAGCCCCTAAAAGATGGAGCATACTCCAGTAAGTGGCCCCACACCCATGGATATATGGGCATCACAAATTAGAATCAATTTGGCTATTGAAAAATATCATGAAATGGGGAGGATCTGAGAGGAATTAGGAGAATGAGTTGGGGTGAATATAAAAATACATTGTATTCACACATAAAACCAATAATAAAGATACTATATTAAAGTAAATAAATTGAGGGTACAACAAACTTTCAGTTTACAACATAAATATAATTCCAAAAGTATCTCTCCAACTAATTTTTTTCATTAAAAGAACTCTTTTTTTGTTTTGTTTTTTTGTTTTTGCTTTTTGTTTTTTAAAGATTTTATTTATTTATTTATTATATGTAAGTCCACTGTAGCTGACTTCAGACACTCCAGAAAAGAGCATCAGATCTCGTTACAGATGGTTGTGAGCCACCATATGGTTGCTGGGATTTGAACTCATGACCCTCGAAAGAGCAGTCAGTGCTCTTACCCAGTGAGCCATCTCACCAGCCCTCAAAAAAACTCTTAATGTCTGTAGATGCGATGGATCCCTATGTGTGGCAGTATCTGGATGGCCTTTCTTTCAGTCTCTGTTCCACTTTGTCCCTGAATTTCCTTTTGGCAAGAACAATTCTGGATTAATATTTTTGATATGGGTGAGTAGTCCCATCCCTTAACCAGGGACCGTGCCTATCCACTGGATATGGTCTTTACAGGTTCTCTCTCCCCTTTCTTGGGTATTTTGGCTAATGTCATTCCTGTTGGGTCCTGGGAACTTCTTGGGTCCCTGGCATCTGGTACAGTCTAGTGGCTACCCCAGTTCCCCATCCTCCACTGCTACACAGCTCCATTCAGTTTTCAGACCCACTATACTTCTCCCATCTCCTCCCACACCTGATACTGAACTCACTTTTCCCTCCTCCTCCTCCTCTCTCCTCCCATAACCCTCTGTCCCTCTACCTCACATGATTATGTTCTTCCCCATTCTGAATAGAATTCAAGCATTCATACTTTGGTCTTCCTTCTTCTTGGGTATCATATGGTCTGTGAGTTGTATCCTGGGTATTTTGAAGGTTTTTTGTTTTTGTTTTTGTTTTGGCTAATATCAACCTATCAGTGAGTACCAATTGTATGATCTTTTGTGACCGGGTTACATCACTCAGGATGATATTTTCTAGTTTTATCCATTTGTCTGCAAATTTCATAAAGTCATTGCTTTTAATAGCTGAGTAGTACTCCATTGTGTAAATGTATTTTTATTTGTATTTGTGTAAATGGATATTTTCTGTATCCATTACTCTGGTGAGGGACATCTGGATTCTTTCCAGCTTCTGGCTATTATAAAATAAGGCTGCTATGAACATAGTGGAACATGTGTCTTTGTTATATGTTGGAGCATCTTCTGAGTATATACCCAGGAGTGGTATAGCGGGAGTGTTAGTACTATGCCCAATTTTCTAAGGAACTACCAGACTGATTTCCAAGCTGGTTGTACCAGCTTGCAATCCCACCACCAATGGAGGAGTATTCTTTCTCCACAACCTCACTAGCATCTGCTGTCACCTAAGTTTCTGACTGGTATGAGGTGGAATCTCAGGGTTGTTTTTATTTGCATTTCCCTGATGACTAAGGATGTTGAACATTTCTTTAGGTGCTTCATGCCATTCAAGATTTCTCAGTTGAGAATTTTTTCTTTAGCTCTATATCTGTACCCCATTTTTCAGTAAGGTTATTTGGTTATCTGGAGTCTAACTTCTTGAGTTCTTTGTATGTATTGACTATTAGCCCTCCATCAGATATAGGATTGGTAAAGATCTTTTCTCAATCTGTTGGTTTTGTCCATTGACAATGTCCTTTGACTTTCAGAAGCTTTTCAATTTTATAAAATCACATTTGTCAATTGTTGATCTTAGAGAATGAGCCATTGGTATACTGTTCAGGAAATTTTCCCCTGTACCAATGTGTTCCAGGTTCTTTTCCACTTTCTCTTCTATTAGATTCAGTGTATCTGATTTTTTATGAAGGTCCTTGATCCACTTGGACTTGAGCTTTGTATTAGGAGATAAGAATGGATCAATTTGCATTCTTCTACATGCCAACAGCCAGTTGAACCAACACCGTTTGTTGAAAATGCTGTGTTTTTTTCCACTGGATAGTTTTAGCTTCTTTGTCAAAGATCAAGTGACCATAGGTATGTGGTTTCATTTCTGGGTCTTCAGTTCTATTCGTGTCTGTCCCTATACCAAGACCATGTGGTTTTTTATCACTATTGCTCTGTAGTACAGCTTGAGGTCAAGGACACTGATTCCCCCAGAAGGTTTTTTATTGTGGAGAATGGTTTTTGATATCCTGGGTTTTAAGAATCCATCCCATCTGCAGGCACCAAACCCAGGCTCAATTGCTGATGCCAATAAGCACTTGCTGACAGGAGCCTGGTATAGCTGTGCCCTGAGGGGCTCTGCCAGAGCCTGACCAATACAGATACAGATGCACACAGCCAACCTTCAAGTATAAAAACCCCAATGGAGAAGTTAAAGCAAGAACTATAAGACCTGAAGGGGTTTGCAACCCCACAGGAAAAAAAAAAAAAAAACAAAACAATATCAACGAATGAGATACCACAAAGCTCCCAGGGACCAAACCACCAACCAAAGAGTACACATGGAGGGACCCATGACTCCAGCTGCATATGGGGCAAAGGATGACTTTATCTGGCATCACTAGGAGGGGAACCCCTTGGTCCTGTGGAGGCTCAATGCCCCAGCATAGGGGAATGCTAGGGTGTTGAGGCAGGAGGGGATGGGTGGGGAGGGGAGCATCCTCATAGAAGCAGGGAGGACAGGGAAGAGGATAGAGGGTTGAACTGAGAAGGGGGATGACATTTAAAATGCAAAGAAATAAAATAACCAATAAAAAATACAAGAAGATGACAAAAAGGACTCTTGAAGATTCAAGTTACATAGGCTAGTCAGCTACAAAAGACATATGTATCATCATAACCATGACTACATGAACAACAACTTGCAAACAACAAAGAAAATGATTTGGTAAACTTTGAAATGGAGAAGATTTTTAAAAATATCAATATCCTTCTTCTGCTAAGTTCATTATGGAGATATGATCATGATTAATAATGCAGTATTGCTTGCCCTTGTTTTTCTTTTCGCATGTAATAAAACAATTATGCTAAGTGAACTAAGTAGCTTAGCCATGCTGCTCAGCACAGCAAGATCGGATATTGTCTGCTTTCTGTAACTCATGGTCTTGTGGGGAAAAGAAAAGCTATAACAGAAAATTATAACATAACAATAAATGTTTTAAGTAAAGGTTCAGACCAATTTAAACCTAGCACAAAATGTAAATGTGGGATAATGCTGGAGCAGTGTGTGCAGACTTGTGATAGAACTAAACATGCCATGTAACAAGTCATGGGAGAGCTTTATTTACTATAGGGAGCACAGGGATAAACTTACCTATAATGGTAGGCATAAGTCACAGTTATAAAATTACATTTTAAACAGTGAAAATTGGTTGAAATGTAAAAACAATATAGTCAACTAAAAAAAAAGTGCATTAAACTGTAGTGCAAGTGGGCCATGCCACCACACAGGCATAAGATCTGGCAAGGCTGAGTGATCTTAGACCCCAGGAATCTCAGACACCTGAGACTGCCAGGAGTGAAGCAGATTTCAACTTTTCTCTGTACCTGCTCTGGAACAAGTAACCATGACACCCAACTGAGAGGACCAAGGGCAGTCAGTCATATAAGGTAGCACCTAGAGTCCTTCCGCATGCAAATAGAGCATCAGTAACATCTCAAACTCAGCCAATAGGAAACATCTACCCCCTAAACCCCATCCCATTCCACCAAGTTTATGTATTTCATGTCCATTTAGAATAAAGCACACAAGTTATTAAACTGAGGATCATCTGAGAGTGATTGTCTTTGCTGAGCTGTAACACATGGGGAAGAGTTTTCTTTCCCAAAGCATTCACCCACTTGGGTGGCTGCTGCAGTAGCTGATGAGAGATCTGGACCCTGGTTGCCAGCCCTACAAAAGGGTACTGGAATCTCCTTACCTCTTTTCTAAGAGCTGTAACATTCCCTGCAATCCTGGCCAGACCAGATCCCCACGGAACCTATTCATCCCTGGTTCTGCTTTGCCCCTTCTGTCTGGTTTTGGTGCAGAGATGTCAAATGCCCCATAGGGAAGCAGCCAGACAGAAGATGATAATAAACCAATAAAAAGAAAAAGGCATTTCACTTGTTTACTAACTATATCAAATTTTACAGCAGATACTTTGCTATATGTAGGATCACAAGGAGAAAGAGAGAAAAGAAGGGAAAGAAAATGTCCTGGGCCTAGTCCTAGTCCTAGACCTAGTTCTGGACCTTAAGATTTAGAAGGAGTGGGAGTGGGTGTGTACATTAGCAATTATACTTATAAAATAAGTACTACAATGGAGGCACATTCATGAATCCATGATTCAGGGTAATAGAGGCAGGAAGAGAAAAATTATACATTTTCTTGACTTGCCTATGTATGATCAAAGAAGACATCACTGAAGAACAGTCTTACAAAAAGGATGAAGTGGAGGGAAATCACTAAACTAAAAATGCACTGAACACTTATCTTAAACTAGAAGAATCAGATCAAACTATAGAAATTAAGTAGCATGTAGGGAATTTCAGGGTTTGAGGTAGGTATGGGGGCAGCATGTATGATGGAAGGGGAAGCCAGATCATGAAGTTTGTAGCCACAGTAAGGATGGGGGCCACCTATATGAGAAAGAAATTTTATTAGTTGTACAAGATGACTTGTACCAAATTTCAAATATATCTGCTTTGAAATAACATTCAGAATAATATGAACAAAATATATTATTACAAAATATAGATATAAAAATTAAATTTGACTTTTTTCATTTTTAGTAGTGTTTTTCTTAGAATTTCATACATGACATTGAATCTACTTTACTCTAGTAACGTCCTCACTACTTTCTAACTCCTTCCAAATTCATAATCTTTTCTTTAATAATTGTTGTTACATGTATATACATACATATGTATATATACATATATACACATATGTGAATATAACCTACAGTTCTCACTTCTTTTTGCTCTTATATGCTCTTATATGTTCCCAAGGCTAACCACTTGGGATTAGACAACATATGTAGGAGCTCATCACTAGAAACAACAGATTTTTTATTTCTCAGAAGTTGTTACCCATCTCTAGCTCTTCATCTAGGGACAAAATCAGGTGGAATTTCCTGTCTATGCTGGCATGTTGACTGCTATTCTCATTATGCTTGTCTTTGTTCAGTTTGAGAGTGAAACCATCTTTTATAAATATCCTTATGCCTACATTTAAACTAAGAGGAATACATTTAAGAAACATCATTTATAACAATAATTTTCCCTTAGGTTTCTGAGATGTGTTCCTATGAAATGAAAACATTTTCAGTGGTTTTCTTATAGAAAATGGATGCAATTTAAACATTTGCTAATCAACATTTAACTTCCCTCTTTCCTCATCCAGTCTGTTTGGTTAGTGGTTACGAACAAGCATCCTCCATTCCTTTGTTTAACCATTTCTCTTTTTATTGTTTTCATTATCTATTGTCATGTACATTTGTCAAGAGAAAAACTGATGCCTACCTTTCTGTGAAGCTTTCCTTGAAATCAACCCACTATTTCATCTTTCTATGTGCCATCATACTGAGATGGCAATTTCTGACCACAAGAATTGTTAATATATTACCCTATTAAAGCTTCCATAGTATCTAGCACAGACCTTGATTCAGAGTGTGTACCATAATTGTAAATATAACAAAGGTATCAAAGCTGCATCTCAAATATGTGAAGAAAAGATGGATTATTCAATAGATGCTATTGGATAGGCATCTAAAAAAGCAATATTAAAGCTATGGCTCATATTCTATAACAGGATAAATTCCCAACAGATGAAAGAGGCAACTGTAAAAATGAAAGCATAAAAGAATTACAAGTAGCCAAGAAGAATTATCTCTGAAATGTTGATGGAGGGGAGACCTATTTAAATATGACACAGAAACTATAAATCAAAAGACTGACAAATTTTACAACACACACAAAAACTTTAAAACAATATTTGCAACAAAAGCTACAATAAGCAATAGCAAAATAAAAATGACAAATTGGAATAAACACTTGCAACCATATCACAAGCCAATAAATGGGAAAGACCATTTATTATACAATAACAAATGGCCCAAAGGAAAAATAGGCAAAGAATATGTACAGACAGTTGGTGGGAAATGAAACACAAATAACTCTCAAGCACATGAAGAATAGAAAAAGAGTGATGAAAATTAAAACTACACCAAAATACAATTCTTTACCTAATTGATGACCAAAAATGCAGAAGATTAATGGTACTGTTTAGCCAGGCAGTGGAGACAGACATTTGCACATGTGAATGGGTATAACCCCTTCAGAGGGCCATTTCACCGTATTTATCAAAATTACTTTTAAAAAGTACTTTTAGTCCTGAAACATCACTTCAAAAAGTTCTCTCAAATATATATTGACACACAGGTGAAAAGACCTTATAAAATGTCATTTCTGAAATGGGGCCTGTAATGGAAAGATGAGAAGCGATTTGGATGTTCACAAAAGCAGAGAAGATAACAAACAGCAAAACAATTCCAAAATAGCATCTGTCTTTAGGCAGCTACTAAAGGGATGGAGGGATAGAGGGAGAGGCACAGAGAAGGAAGGATGAGGATGGGGAGGGGGCACTCTTAGAGACTCTTACTGGGCTTTGGAACAATCTCCAACAATCTGTGAAAAAACTGTACAAGATATACTACCCTGTGTGCAAAGTAGAGGTAGGGAGATAAGCCCTTCTATGCTTTTATTAAACAGCTGTGTAAGGATACATAAGCAACTGATTTTTGTTGTCTCAGGGGACAGAAACAGAACTAAAGCGATAGTTTTAGTGGTTGCTTTGCTATAGTCCTTTTCTTTTTTTTATTTTTATTATTTTTTTCCAACATTTATTAGATAATTTCTTCACTTACATTTCAAGTGTTATCCAGAAAGTTCCCTATACCCTCCCCCCTACCGGCCCTGCTCCCCTACCCACCTGCTCTCACATCTTGGCCCTGGCGTTCCCCTGTACTGGGGCATATAAAGTCTGCATGACCAAGGGGCCTCTCTTCCCAATGATGGCCAACTAGGCCATCCTCTTCTATATATGCAACTAGAGACATAAGCTCAGGGGGCATTAGTTAGTTCATGTTATTCTTCCACCTATAGGGTTGAAGACCCCTTCAGCTCCTTGGGTACTTTCTCTAGCTCCTTCCTTGGGAACCCTGTGTTCCATCTAATAGCTGACTGTGAGCTTCCACCTCCATGTTTGCCAGGCATTGGTATAGTCTCCCATGAGACAGCTATATCCGGGCCCTTTCAGCACTATCTTGCTNCACATTTTGATCTTCCTTCTTCTTGAGTTTCATGTGTTTAGTAAATTGTATCTTGGGTAGTCTAGGTTTCTGGGCTAATATCCACATATCAGTGAGTACATGTTATGTGAGTTCTTTTGTGAATGGGTTACTTCACTCAGGATGATGGCCTCCAGATCCATCCATTTGCCTAGGAATTTCATATATTTATTGTTTTTAAGAGCTGAGTAGTACTCCATTGGGTAAATATACCAAATTTTTTGTATCCATTCCTCTGTTGAGGGACATCTGGGTTCTTTCCAGTTTCTGGCTATTATGAATAAGGCTGCTATGAACATAGTGGAACATGTATCCTTATTACCAGATGTAATATCTTCTGGATATATGCCCAGTAGGGGTATTGCAGGATCTTCCAGTAGTACTATGTCCAATTTTCTGAGGAACCGCCAGACTGATTTCCAGAGTGGTTGAACCAGCTTGCATTCCCACCAACAATGGAGGAGTGTTCCCCTTTCTCCACATCCACGCCAGCATCTGTTGTCACCTGAAGTTTTGATCTTAGCCATTCTTCCTGGTGTGAGGTGGAATCTCAGGGTTGTTTTGATCTGCATTTCCCTGATGATTAAGGATATAGTCCTTTTCTTAAAAACATTTTAATTTTTGAATTATTTGATTATTCAAAACAAATATTCAAAAATGTATCCCTACATCAAAACAAATGTTATGAACATAAAAATAAATTGTGGGTTAGGGAATAGAAATGTCCAATAATAAGAACATCCAGTGTTTGTTTTCAAAGGTATAAAAATCTTTTGTGTAAATTATCACATAAAATATAATTATCACTGATAACTTTTTCTACTAGATAACTTTACAGACTACTGGATTTCCATAAGGCTTATTTAAGTATCGTTATTTTTGGTTAGTCCCTGTGGATGAACAATATTACTCTCAGAAGACAGGTATTAGTTAATAAAAATCTAAACAACAGGAGCAGGATATCTTCCTGTGAACTATAGGTCAGGGAAGTCCAAGAGGCACCTAAAATAACACAGGCTATAACCTTTGTTCCTTATAACCCACCATAACCAGATAGGAAGCACTAATACCTACCACTAGGCAAGTGGTTCAAATAAAGACAAGAGAGTGGCTCTAGAGTCATTGGGGTAGCCAACAACTTTCTGCTCCAAGGGAGATATTTTTATATCTGGTACTATAAACTTGGGGGAAAGCCCATCACTTGGGAGACCACAGGCCCTAGGGGGAACTTGCTAATGTTGTTTCACTAAATAGTCATGTTGTCAGACTATTTCTTGGTATTTATGTTTATATCCATACATTTGTGCTGATCTCAACATTGCCCAGTGAAGCTTCCTAAGTGAGAAGCTTGTCTAAGGGCTGAGCATAAGTAATTGTGAGTGTTTAGTCATAGGTTAATCATCTATATCAACATCCTTCACTACAAGGATGAAAACATCATAAAGGAATAGGTGGAGGCTGTAAAGATGGTTCAGTGGTTAAGAATCCTTGCTGCTCTTCTGGAAAACCAAGTGTGATTCCTAGACTCTACATGGCAGCTCACAACAAACTATAACTCTGGCTACAAGGGATATGATACCCTCTTTTTGCCTCTTAGGGTACCAGGTATGCAACTGGTACATAGACATAACTGCCTACAAAAACTCCCAGACATATAAAATAAGCTGTTTAATTTAAGAGGAGTGGGTAGAAAGAGTGAGTGGCAAGACCTGAATGATGAGTAGGAGTCCTGTGAAATGCTGGCTTCTAGCTATGATATGGCTGATGTACACATCAACTCACAGCAGCTGTGGTAACCCACACAAGACCTACGCAAAATCAAGCCAGTCAAAATTCTAGCATGGATGTAAGAGAGGCTCTCCTGTCTCCACCCATATGTGATGGGCCACTGCAGATGATGGCATCTGTCTTAGTCAGGGTTTCTATTCCTGCACAAACATCATGACCAAGAAGCAAGTTGGGGAGGAAAGGGTTTATTTGGCTTACACTTCCATACAGCTGTTCATCACCAAAGGAAGTCAGGACTGGAACTCAAGCAGGAGCTGATGCAGAAGCCATGGAGGGATGTTCTTTACTGGCTTGCTTCCCCTGGCTTGCTCAGCCTGCTCTCTTATAGAACCCAAGACTGCCAGCCCAGAGATGGTCCCACCCACAAGGGGCTCTTGATCACTAATTGAGAAAATGCCTCACAGCTAGATCTCATGGAGGCATTTTCCCAACTGAAGCTCCTTTCTCTCTGATAACCCCAGCTGTGTCAAGTTGACACAAACCTAGCCAGTACAGCATCTAAGGCAGAAAAGTTACTTTTCTTTGGGAATATGGTTCTGTAAGTTGCCTATGCCCTAGTAGATGTCTCTGAAGCAATGCATTCATGGTCAGCACCAATTTGACTCAATTAATATCAATTGGACTATTAATAATAACAATAGCAATAAAGAGAGCATGAAATTGGGAGGAAGAACCTCCTAGAAAGACCCATCCCACAGACACCCAATGCTTCCTCAGAGCCCACTCAGCTTTCCCGAACAGCACCTCCCTCCTTGATCCCATATCCCAGCCCACAACTCCAGCAGAAAGAAGTCCCTTGAGCAATGAGAGACCACATTAGTACCCAGAACCTAAGAGGCCACACCAGTTCCCACAACTTCAGAATCCTAGAGGCAACAGTAGCACCCTAAATCCCAAAGGTGGCCTGAACTACCAAAACTCCAGGAGATACACCCTGCTGGACCTGAGAACTCCTAATCCCCAGAACCACAGGCTACTCAGGCCAAAGGCCAGAGAGAAGACAGAAACCAGGGGGGGAAAGAAATCTGTCCAACAAAGATAAACACAGAAACCAGACAAAACCTATAATTACACTAAATCTAGATGCCTAGAGTATAGCATAAGAATACAATTAACAACAGTTAGGGCAATGTGGTACTACCATAGCCCAGCTATCCTACTACAACAAGCACTGTATATTCCAACTCAGCAAAGCACAAGAAAATGACCTTAAAGCCAATTTTATGAAAAGAATAGAGGTCCATAAAGAGGAAATGAATAAATTCCTTAAAGAATTTCAGGAAAACACAAACAATTGGAGGAAATGAATAAATCCCTTAAAGAAAGCCAAGAAATAATAATAATAATTTTAAAGCCCCCAAAAGGTAAAGGAAATTAATATAATTGTTCAAGACCTGAAAGTGGAAATAGAAGCAGTAAAGAAAACACAAATTAAGGGTATTCTAAATGTCAATTTTTTTAATTAAATGAGCAGGAACTAAAGACTCAAGCATCACCAACAGAATGTAAGAGATGGGAGGGAAAATCTCAAGGGTAGAAGATAAAATAGATGAAGTTGATACATTGCTCAAAGAAAATGTTAAATTAAAATAATTCCTGACTCAAATCTGACAGGAAATCTGAGGCACTCTGAAAAGGACAAGTCTAAGAATAATAGGAATAGAAGAAGGAGAAAAGTCACAGAAATATTTTTAACAAAATCATAGAAGAAAAATTTCCTAACTGGAAAATGGACATGTTTATAAAAAAAAAAAAAAAAAAAAAAAAAAAAGAAGCTTACAGAACACCAATGAAACGGAACCAAAAAGAAAACCCACCTCTATCACATAATAAATAACTAAACACTAAACATACAGAACAAAGAAAGAATATTAAAAGCTACAAAGGAAAAAAGACCAAATAACATATAGAGACAGACCTATTTGACTTACACCTGTTTTCTCAGTGGAAACAGTAAAAGCAAGTAAGGCCTGGACAGACTACTACTAGTCCAGACTACTATTCCCAGCAAAACTGTCCATCGCTATAGATAGAGGAAACAAAGTCAAATTTAAACAATATCTAGCCATAATTCTAGCCCTACAGAGGATACTAGAAGGAAAACTCTAACCCAAGAAGGTTAACTTCACCCCAAAAAACATAGGAAATATAAAATCTTACACAAGCAAAACCAACAAAAGGGAAACACACCCACACAGGCACATACTTGCATATGGACACACATACACTACCACCACCAACAATAACAAAATAACAGGAATTAACAGTCATTGGTAATTAATATTTGTCAATATCAATGGAATAATTTCCCCTAATAAAATGACTCAAGCTAACAAAATGGATGCAAAAAACAGAATTCATCCTTCAGTGGCATACAAAACAACAACAAACTTAATAAACAAAGGTACACATAACCTCAGAGTAAAGGGTAAGATTTTTCCAAGCAAATGAACCCAAGAAACAAGCTGGTATAGCCATTCTTATATCTAAAAACATGGACTTCCAACTAAAATTATTCAAAAAAGTCAGGGAAGGAAACTTCATATTTGTTAAAGGAAAAATTCACTAAGAGTATGTCTCAATTCTGAACATCTATATCCCAAATGCAAGGTCATCCACATTTGTAAAGGAAACTTTACTAAAGCTTAAATCACACACTGAGCATCAAACATTAGTAGTGGGAGACTTCTCACCTGACTCTCACCAATGGACATCATCCAGACAAAAACTAAACAGAGAAATAATGCAGAACACAAAAACAAAAGAATGTATCTCCCTCTCTTCACCTTATAAAACTTTCTCCAAAGTATATATGCAGTCACAAAAAAAGTCTCAACAGATACAAGAACATAGAAGTAACCTCCTATATCTTATCAGACTACCAGAGTTCAAGGTTAGATAACAGAAACAAAAGAAAGCCTACGAATTCATTGAAACTGAATAATTCTCTACTGAGTGACTACTGCATCAAGGCAGAAATAAAGAAAGAAATTAAAATTTTCCTAGAATTCAATGAAAAGGAAAGCATAACATACCCAAACTTATGGGACACAATGAAAGTATGGTAAGAGAAAATGTTATAGCATTAAGTGTTTTTATAATGAAATTAGAGAGTTCTCATACCAGCAACTTAGTTGCCTACCCGAACGCTCTAGGACATTTAGAAGCAAACACAGCCAAGAGGAGCAGAGAGTAAGAAATTATCAAACTGCGGGCTGATATTAATAAAATAGATACAAGGAGAATACAAAGAATCAATGAAATAAAGAGTTGGTCTTTGAGAAAATCAACAAAATAGACAAATCCTTATCCAAACTAACTAAAAGACAGAATATCCAAATTAACAAAATCAAAATGAAAAGGGAAGCACAAAAAGAGATGCTGAGTGAATCCATAGAATTATTAGGTCATACTTTTAAAAACTGTACTCTACAAGATTTGAAAATCCAAAAGAATTTGACAATTTTCTTAATAAATACCTCTTACTAATGTAAAGCAAGATCAGATCATTTAAATGGACCTATAACCTCTAAGGAAATATAAGCAGTCATTAAAAGTCTCCAAATCAAGGGGGAGAGAGAAAGAGAGCGAGAAGAAAAGCCCAGAGCCAGACAGTTTTGGTGAAAAATTCTACTAGGCTTTCAAAAAAGGCTAATAACAATAGTCCTCAAATTATTCCACAAAAGAGAAACAGAAGGAAATTTGCCAAATTCATTTTATGAGTCATCCAGATGCTCAAATCACCTAAAGACTCAACAAAGAGAAGTGCCAACAAAATTTCCTCATGAACATTGATGGGAAGGTAATAAAATACAAATCAAATCCAAGAACATACCAAAAAGATTATTCACTATGATCAAGTAAGCTTTATCTCTGAGATGCAGAGATAGACCAACACATGAAAATCTGTACATGTAATCCACCATATAAACCAATTAAAAGAAAAAAAATAAAAGAAATGATCACCTCATTATATGCTGAAAAAGCCTTTGACAAAATCCAACACCATTCAGGATAAAACAAAACAAAACAAAACACCCTTGGAGAGATCAGGGATACAGGGACATACCTAAACATAATAAAGGCAATTTACACCAAGCCCATAAGCACATAGCCAGCATCAAATCAGAGACTAAGTTAAAGCAATTCCATTAAAACCAGGAACAAGGTTGTCTATTCTCTCCCTATCAATTCAATGTAGTACTTGAAGTTCTAGCCAGAGCAATAAGACAAATCAAGGAGATCAAGGGGATACAATTGGAAAAGAACACGTCAAAGTATCATTATTTGCGGTTGATACGATGGTATACATAAGCAACACCAAAAATTTAAGCAGGGAACTCATATAGATGATAAACACCTTCAGCAAGGCTGAATACAAGATTAACTCATATATATATATATATATATATATATATATATATATATATATATATATATATATCAGCAACCTCCCTATATACAAAAGACAAACAGGCTGAGAAACAAATCAGGGAAACAGCATCCTTCACAATTGCCACAAATAATATAAAGTATCTTGGCATAACTATAACCAAGCAAGTGAAAGACCTGTCTCACAAGAACTTCTCATCTTTGAAGAAATTGAAGAAGATATAAGAAGATAAAAAGATCTCCCACGGAGAGGCCCTCTGGTCATACAGACTCTATATGCCCCAGAACAGGGGAATGCCAGGGCCATTACGTGGGAGGGGGTGGGTAGGGGGGCAGGGCGGGGACGCGGGAGGGTAAGGGAAAATTTCTGGATAACATGGGAAATGTAAATGAAGAAAATATCTAATAAAGAGGAAAAAAAAAAGATCTCCCATGATAATGGATTGGTAGGATTATCATAGTAAAAATAGCCATCTTAGCAAAAGCAATCTAAAGATTCAATGCAATCCCCATCAAAATTCCAACACAATTTTTTATAGACCTTCAAAGGGAAACCCTCAACTTCATATGGAAAAGCAAAAAACCCAGGATAGCCAAAACAATCCTGAACAATAAAGGAACTTCCAGAGGTATCACCAACACTAATTTCAAAATCTACTACAGAGCTAAGGTAATAAAAACCACACAGTATTGTTATAAAAACAGATATATTGATCAATAGAATCTAATCAAAGACCCAGATGTAAATCTGCACACCTATGGACACCTGATTTTTTATTTAAAAAAAAATAGAAGAAGCCAGAAATATACAATAGGAGAGAAAGCATCCTCAACAAATGAAGCTGACCGCAGTGGTGGCACATGCCTGTAATCCCAGCACTTGGGAGGCAGAAACAGGTGGATTTCTGAGTTCAAGTCCAGCCTGGTCTACAGAGTGAGTTCCAGGACAGCCAGAACAGCACAGAGAAACCCTGTCTCAACAAAACAAAAAAAAAAAAACAAAACAAACAAACAAACAAACAAAAAGCTGATCTAACTGGATGTCAGAATGTAGAAGAATGAAAATAGAGTCATATCTATCACCCTTCACAAAACTTAAGTCCGAGTGGATCAAAGACTTCAACATAAAACCAGATACACTGAACCTCATAGAAGAGAAAGTGGGGAATAGCTTTGATTTCATTGACACAGGAGACAACTTCTTGAATAGAATATCAATAAGGCAAACACTAACATCAACAATTAATAAATGGGATCTCATAAAACTGAAAACCTTCTGTAAGGCAAAAGACAATGTTAATATGACAAAATGACAGCCTCCAGAATGGGAAAAGATTTTCACCAACTCCAAATCTGATAGAGGGCTAATATGTAAAATATATAAAAATCTCAAGAAACTAGACACCAACAAACAGATAATTCTCAACAAAGGTATCTCAAATGGCCAAAAACAGTTAAAGAAATGTTCAACATCCTTAGCCATCAGCATATCAAAACAACTTTAAGATTTCATCTTATACCCAACAGAATAGCTAAGATCAATATCAGAAGAGACAGCTTGTAACTTTAATTTTTTCAAATCCTATTTTTAATGATGGTTTTTAAGTGCTTTAACCTCCCTTGTAACCCACCACACACAAGAGATAGTGGAAAAGAAAGGATACAGGCCAGGGTGAAACAAGGGAGGGCAGGGGAGAAGTGGACCTGTTTAGAAAGCTTCCTTGGAGCAACTCCCATCTATGCTGTCTGGAAATCACCAGTTCAGTTCACAGGTTAGTAGGCAGAGACAGCTTGACCCACTCTCAAACACCTCACAGATACACCAGCAGTCCAGTTTGGTAGAGTTAGGATAGCAAACGTGAATCAGCAGCAGTGACATGATCTAGCAGAGTCAGCCAGGCCTCATCCTTGACTTGAGTGAGCAGGAGGGACCAACAGGAATACCAGAAGTTCTCAGCTGTGCCTCTCTCAGTGAAGCAAAGATCATCGAAGCCTCGAAACCCACAGGTGTTGCACAGCTAGCTGTACTAGCAAGTCAAGTCTGTCAATCCATGGAATTTTATTTATACCCTCCAAACATGGAATGTCCTTCATGTGCCTTACCTCAGCATGGATCTTGCCTCAGCATGTGCATCCAATCAGCCCACATCTGCAGGAGAGGCAACAAACTGAGGTACACCACCAGAAGTTTTTTTGGAGTGTTTCTCTCTATGACATCCAACAAATGCAGCTCAACTACGCAATGTAAGGCAAACCAAAACGTGTGTGTCGTTAGCAAAGAATCCTTTATCATGTGTTTCATATGCTTGCTTTAACAGAACTTCATCTCTCCTGTGTCTGCTTCAGCTATGTGTTCCTTAAAGAGTCTGTCTTAGCCTTTCACCTGTGTCCACTTTAACAAAATGTTCCTTCACATGTTTGCTCAATCGAGCACCATACAATCGACTGTCCAAAGAACCCTTAAGTTTCCATTTCAACAGTCCATGCTGGCTAGGATATGAAGCAGGAGAACACTCCTCCATTGCTGGTGAAAGTGCAAACTTGTACAGCCACTTTGGAAATCAATATCATGGTTTCTCAGAAAAATTGGGATTCCATCTACCTCAAGACCAGGCTATATCACTTCTGGGCATAAACCCAAAGGACTCTCTGTCCTACCACAAGAAGACTTACTCAGCTATGTTTATTACAGCTTTATTCTTGATAGCCAGAAAAAGGAAACAACCTAGTTGTCCTCCAACCAAAGAATGAATAAAGAAAAATATGGAACATTTATACAATGGACTGTTATTCACCTGTTAAAAAAAAATAACATAATGAAATTTACAGACAAATGGATAGAACTAGAAAAAAATCATCCTGAGTGAGGTAACCCAGATCCAGAAAGACAAACATGATATGAACTCACTTATAAGTGAATATTATAAAGTAAAGGGTAATCATCCACAGACCCAGAGAATCTAAATAACCAGGAGGACTCAGGGAAGATGCTTGAAATAGAATAGATATCATGGATGGAGTAGGAACAGATGTGAATGGGAATCGGAGGAATCAGATGGGGCCAGGGGATGAAGGGAGGGAGGGCTGGGAGAGATAACTGGGGCATTTCAAGGGCAAGATAGAAACCTACTGCAATGAAAACTCTCAAGAATCTATTAGGGTAACTCCAGCTAAGACTCTCAGTAATGGTGGATACAGAGCCTGAACTGGCCATCTCCTGTAACCAGGCAAGACTTCCAGTGGACAACAACCTAACAACAAAATATTTGACCTACAATTTGTTCTCCCTGCAAGATGTGCTGAGTGTGGTAAAGGTGTGGCCAAACAATGGCTTGAGACCCATGCCACAAGAATTAGCCCACTCTGACACTGCCTAGAAGGCCACTAAAAAAAGGTGGTATAGCTGAGAGACCTAGGATAGAATAAAACAGTCATGGCAATCAGCCGAGGTTTGGTACTGTGTGCCATGGTTGGAAAAGAGACTGGAAGAGGTTACAGGTGAAGGTTTAACCTCACTTTCAACAGAGACCCTAGAGCTTAAGGACCATGGAAAGGAGAGAATCAGATGGGACCAGGCACTGGGTTGCCTTGTCCATCCTTAATACAAGGGGATATGCCTAGTCTGACTTCAACTTGATATGCATAGCTGGTTGATATCCATGGGAGGTCTGTCATTTTCTGAAGGGAAATGGAAGAAGAGTGGATTAGGGAAGAGGGAAGGTGGTGAGGCATACTAGGAACTGAGGTCCATATGTTCTTGTGGTAGGACAGACAGTCCTTTGGGTTTATGCCCAGAAGTGATATAGCCTGGTCTTGAGGTAGATAGAATCCCAATTTTTCTGAGAAACCACGATATTGATTTCCAAAGTGTCTGTACAGGTTTGCACTTTCACCAGCAATGGAGGAGTGTTCCCCTGCTTCATATCCTAGCCTGGATATGAAGATATGGACTGTTGAAATGGAAACTTAAAAAAGCCAATGTAATGATTCCTAATGCCTAGCCTAACTGTCATCAGAGAAGCTTCATCCAGAATCTGCTAGAAACAGTACAGAGACTTGCAGACAAACGTTAGGTGAAGCTTGGGGAATCCTTCAAAAGAGTGGTAGAAAGGACTGTAGAAGCTAAATGAGTCAAAGACACTACAAGAAACCACAGAATCACTAACTTGTGCTCATAGGAGCTCATGGAGTCTGACTCAGCAATCTGGGAGCCTATATAGGTCTGACCTAGGCCCTTTGCATATATGTTATGGTTGTATAGCTTGGCCTTCTTGTGGGACTCCTAACAGTGAGAATTGGGATTGTCTCTGACTCTGTTGCCTGCTTTTGTGACCCTTTTCCTCCTACTGGTTTGCCTTGTCCATCCTTAAAACAAGGGGATATGCCTAGTCTGACTTCAACTTGATATGCATAGCTGGTTGATATCCATGGGAGGTCTGTCATTTTCTGAAGGGAAATGGAGGAGGAGTGGATTAGGGAAAAGGGAAGGTGGTGAGGCATACTAGGAACTGAGGTCCATATGTAATACATGAAAGAATTAATAGGTAAAAGTTTTAAAAGAAATATTGGGGCTGTAAAAGAATGAATGCAGGTAACAGACATGAGTTATGAAAGAGGATGTAAAGCTAACTGGTTTTCTAGGTGTTTTAGTAGGTGTTGGCTCTCCTACTTCCAAATTGCATGAAATATTACCATGATAGCAGTTTAGCTTAAACAGAAATTATTTATTAAATTGTGATCTTTGGAAAGCTATAATCTAATTTCTGTCAAAGCAATTGTATTAAAACTGATTAACTGATGTTACATAAATATTTTAATTTTGTAGGACAAGTTTTATGTACAGTAGTAAAATTAATATTGCCTGTTTTCTCTTTAGCACAATCTAATGAAGGCCAGGCATGGTGGTGCATGCCTTTTATACCAGCATTTGGTAGGCAGAAGCAGGTAGATCCCTGAGAGTTTGAGCCCAGGCTGGCCTTCATGGTGAGTTTCAGTACAGCCAGAGCTATGTAAAGAGACCCTGTCTCAAACAAACAAAGAAACCACTAACAAAACAAAACCAAAAACTAATGGAGTGACAAAGAAGAGACCATTTACGACATTTGCTCTGCTATGTGAAGTTGATATTTTTATTAAAGTAACTCCAAAAATTCAAATAAAGACAGCTAACAGACACTCCTGAAACAAAATTATTTTAGGAAAAATGGGCATAAAAGGTTAAAATGATTATATATGCGCAGCTAATGAGAAACAACAACACTGAATAGCACATTCTCTACCTGAGTGTGAAATTACTATCAGCACTGGCCCCAAATCAATGATATGCTACTAAATGCTTTACATCCAGAACTCCAAGAGGAGGAGTCTCTCATATGTATGTAGCACTTCCCAAACCTGACTTCAAGCTATGTCATTCAGTGTAGACTTAGTGTTCTACTATGTTCATAGCAGCCTTATTCATAATAGCCAGAAGCTGGAAAGAACCCAGATGTCCCTCAACAGAGGAATGGATACAAAAAATTTGGTACATTTACACAATGAAGTACTACTTAGCTATTAGAAACAATGAATATATGAAATTCCTAGGCAAATGGATGGATCTGGAGGGTGTCATCCTGAGTGAGGTAACCCAATCACAAAAGAACTCACATAACATGTACTCACTGGTATGTGGATACTAGCCCAGAAGCCTAGACTACCCAAGATATAACTTACTAAACACATGAATCTCAAGAAGAATGAAGTTCAAAATGTGGTCTCTTTGCCCCTTCCTAGAATTACGAACAAAGCACACACTGAAGGAGTTACAGAGATCATGTGTGAAGCTGAATCAAAAGGATGGACCAACCAGTGATGGCGGCTGCCAGGGATCCCTCCCATAATCAGCCACCAAAATAAACACTATAGCATATGCCAGCAAGATAATGCTGAAAGGGAACTGTACTGGCTAGGTTTGTGTCAACTTGACACAGCTGGAATTATCACAGAAAAAGGAGTTTCAATTGGGGAAATGCCTCCATGAGATCTAGCTGTGAGGCATTTTCTCAATTAGTGATCAAGGGCCCCTTGTGGGTGGGACCATCTCTGGGCTGGCAGTCTTGGGTTCTATAAGAGAGCAGGCTGAGCAAGCCAAGGNCAGGACTCCCAAGGTAGGAGCTAGAGAAAGTACCCAAGGAGCGGAAGGGGTCTTCAACCCTCTAGGTGGAAGAATAACATGAACTAACTAGTTCCCCCTGCGCTCATGTCTCTAGCTGCATATATGGAAGAAGATGGCCTAGTTGGCCATCATTGGGAGGAGAGGCCCCTTGGTCATACAGACTCTATATCCCCCAGTATAGGGGAATGCCAGGGCCATTACGTGGGAGGGGGTGGGTAGGGGAGCAGGGCGGGGACGCGGGAGGGTGAGGGAAAATTTCTGGATATTATGAGAAATGTAAATGAAGAAAATATCTAATAAAGAGAAAAAAAAAAAAAAGAATAGTCAGCTCCTACAAGACAAGGAAGCTGGCTAGAGGCCAGCACTACTCAATCCAGACTGAATCCAAATCCACAGGTTAGAATTCAAACATTGTATGTTTAAAAGCTATGTTAGTGATTTTTTTTTTAAGTTTGTTGTCAGTGGTTTGGGTTTTTTTTTAATTTAAATTTTATTTTTATTTATTCATTTATTTTATGTACTCCACATCATGTGCGTGGAGGTCACAGGACAACTTCCAGAGCTTCCAGTTCTTTCTTCCAACATATGAGCAAGCCCTAGAGATAAACCTTCTGTCTTGAATTGCCAGCTGAATAAGCAATAGACTCACCAGGGGAGGGGGTTACAATGTGGGATTACCTTGATTAATTTAGCCTGTAAACAAGCCCATGGCAGAGTACTTGATTGCTTTCAAAAAGATGGTAAGACCCACCCACAGATTCCCTGGATATAGGGGCCTGCTGGGTGTTGAGGAAGTGCAGAACACAAGCATGCATATGTTAATTCACTACCTTCTGCTCTTGAATGTGAGAGTCTTGTGACTAGCTACATCAAGTTCCTTTCACCTTGACTTCTCTATAATGATGATCTGCGATCTGACGATCTGACGTTGTGAACCAAATTTGTCAGGTGTTTTATCACAGAAACAGAAAACAATAGTACCAGAAGTGGTGTTGAAAGAAAATAATACATGAGGCCTATAGTTTAAACTTCGTTTGCTGAAGAGGATTTAAGGTTTGTAGACCTAGGCCTGAGACTGGCACAGGCAAGTCACAACAAAAAGTGGCGATTCATTCAGGAACTGACCGGTTGTAGAGATAGGGAAGGTATGCAAGAAGGTAATGGGCCATTTGGCTTGGCCTTGGTTGACTCAGGAAACCCCCCAGCAGGATAGCTGCTACCTGTGGCCTCTTGCTGATGTTTGAACTAGCCAATCATGTGAAACAGCGCCAATTTCCCGACCCTCTACCCCAATTCCGCCAACTCCTTACTCCATTTACTATATAAGGCTCTAGTTTTCGAGCCTCATGGTGGACTCTTCTACCTCTTGCATGGGGTGGGTGTCGGCCTGCAATGCTCCGTGAATAAACCTCCCTCATGTATATTATTACGTCAAGATGGTCTCTGGTGATTCCTTGGGTGCACGAACTCCCGAGACTCGAGTGGGGTCTTCTTCGTGGACCTTACATTTTCTTTCTTTTCTTTTTTTTTTTTTTTTTTTTTTTTTTTTTTTTTTTGGTTTTTTGAGACAGGGTTTCTCTGTATAGCCCTGGCTGTCCTGGAACTCATTTTGTAGACCTTACATTTTCATGGCTCTGATGAACCTGGCTTTTAGACCTTTGGAGCTGTTTTGAAGGATAAAGAGGAAAGGCTTGTAATTTGAGTTAGCCCACTACCCTGATGAAGAGAGCAAAAACTCTTATCAACAACTTGGGTGGACCATTTATGAGATAATTTTGCCAAGAATCTGACTTCATTCTCTCATGTTATGGGAACGGAGTGAAGTAGAATTTAACTATAATTAACTAATTTGTTTGACAGGAGAAATTTGAGGCAACGTGGTACTTACGTTGGTGTTGAATAATCACCTATAATTGATAAAAACAAATCAGCACCATTGCAAAGAAATCTCCTGTGCTGTACACAGAGAACGAGAAAATTGTCCTTATGGAAAAATCATCCCATAATAGGCTCTTTAAGCTACAAATTCATTTAAAGAAAGACTAAGCTGAAGGGATTTCTTGCTCCTCAATAGCAACTGATTAGGGAAAAATGTTTCCTAGTAGTTAGCAAGTTAGCTGTGGCCAAATTGAGCTAAACTACATCTCAATCAAGCTGTAGAACTTGGAAGAATCCTAAGCATCATCTGCTTCGCTAATGAGTTTGGGGTTGTTTTGTTTTGGTTTAGTTTTTGTTTGTTTTGTTTTGATTTGATTTTCTTGTTTTTATTTGTTTTTATTGTGTTTTTGTTGCTTTTGTTTGTCTTTGTTGTCAACTTGACATAATCCAAGATCATCTTACAAGAGGGAACCTCCATTAAGAAAATGCCTCTAAGCCGGGCAGTGGTAGCACATGTCTTTAATCCCAGCACTCAGGAGGCAGAGGCAGGCAGATTTCTGAGTTCGAGGCCAGCCTGGTCTACAGAGTGAGTTCCAGGACACCCAGGGCTACACAGAGAATCCCTGTCTAGAGAAGAAGAAGAAGAAGAAGAAGAAGAAGAAGAAGAAGAAGAAGAAGAAGAAGAAGAAGAAGAAGAAGAAGAAGAAGAAGAAGAAGAAAGAGAAAAGAAAAGGAAAAGAAAAGGAAAAGAAAAGGCCTCTATGGATTGGCCTGTAAGCAGATATGTGGCTTTTTTATTTTTAATTTATTAACAATTGATGTGGTAGAGCCCATCCCACTGAGAGCAGTGCTACCCCTGGGCAGGACTGGTCCTCAACTGTGTAAGAAAGCAGGCTGAGGAAGTGATGAAGAACAAGCTTGTAGTCAGCGTTTTTCCAGGGCTTCTCTTTCAGTCTCTGACTTCAGATTCCTGCCTGAGTTCTCTCGGTGACAATGATGTGCAAGCATACGATTCCCAAGTTGCTTTTGGTCATGGTGTTTATCACATCAATGGAAAGAAAACTAGGATAGAAACTACCTAGGCTGTATTACAGTGAAAGACCTGAACATGTTCTTTGGAGGATGACAATTGAAATGTTTAGAATGTTGATCTGGAAAAGCCATTGAGCATTTTGAGAAATGAGTATTTTGAGTATTTGGGAGTGCAGAGGTCCAGCTTGTGAAGTTAGGAAGAAAGACTCTATGAAGGATTTCCATGTGGTCTGTGGTCATCTGAGACTGAAAAATAGCTGTGATTAATAAGAGGCCAGGACCACTGAAACGAAACCTTTGTTTTACTGAAAAGGTCTTGGAATGGTAAGGCTGACAATTCAACTTGATAATATACAAGAATTTCCCAAATGTCACTACATTTGGCAGCACGAAAGATGAAGAATTGAACATGTAGAGAGACTCTGAGGCTTGGTATCATGAAAAGTCAGAAGAGGTCATTGGTAAAGATGCAGCCTCAGTTGCACTGGAATCCTCAGAGTTGAATGCGTCATGGAAAGAGACTGAGGCTTAGTATTATGGGGTAGGTAGGACTACAGTTCCTAAAGAAAAGACTAGGGGAGGCCCTTGGTGAAGGTGCAGTTTTAGTTGCAGAAGTGACCCCTGTATATTGTAGGTGCCAGGAACAAGGGATAACCATCAAGGACAGTGGCAAGTGAGAAACGGAGCCAGCCTGGGCAATGACACAAGCTATGTGTGATTCTGATGGCAGATTCAGAGAAATGGAGCTGCCCAAGACTTTCGGAGGCCAGAGATCATGAGTGAATTCCACAGAATGGTCACTGAGCTCTAGGATTTGAATTATGCCGCCAAATGTTGCCTTTCCTTGATTCGATTTAATAATAATTATACCATGTTTTTTCTCTCTTGGAACCAGAAAGCATGTAACCTTTTTCCTCCTTGGTCTCTGCTTCACTTCCTGCCTCCAGGTTCCTGCTTCAGTTTTCGCCCTGACTTCCTTCAGTGATTAAAATGGAATGTGAAAGCTTAAGTTCAAATAAATTCTTTCCTTTCCAGATTGCTTTTGGTCCTGATGTTTACAGCAATAGAAAATAAAGCAAAATAACAACGAAGTATAAAACATGTGTTACTGATTTGCTGTTGTTTAATATAATAATTGTATTAATTCATTGGAAATGTTGTATATGAATACAATATATTTCAATTATATTCATTTCCCACTTCTCTGCTTCAATGCTTCCCAGATCCCACCACTTCCCTCTCCCAATATTATGCCCTTTTTTTTATGGCTCATAAGTCTACCTGGTGTTGTTCCCATAGCACATGTGTGTCGTCATCTACTATGCCTATGTCCCAATCAGTCATCATAGTCAATCTAATAGGCACCATGACCCTAAAGAAAGCTGATTTTCCCTTTCTAGCAACCATCAACTGATAATCACTACTTGGGTAGGGGTGGAGGCTCAGGTATCTCTTCCCTACCCATTGTGGAATTTTTAGTATCTTGGTCTTGTGCAAGTAACTAGAGCTACCAAGAGATCATTAGAGTAGTAGTCCAGTCATGTCCAATGTTTTACTTTCCCTGTCCTCTGATTCTTACAATCTTTCACCCATTATCCTTAATGTCCCCTAATAAATGGGAAGGTGATAAAGATTTCCCATATGTAGCTGAATAATCATCTAATACTTCTCCACCCTCGATCAGTCATGAATCTCTATAATAACCATTGTCCACTACTAAAACACTTCTCTGTTAAGGACTGAGAACTATAATAATCTATGAAAAAAAAAAAAAAAAGAGACATACATTCAGCAGGCAGTTTGAAATGATGTCCACTTAGAAAAATTATAGTAATAAGTTCACCACTCGGGCCTATGAGTACCCAGCCATAGGTTCTTCGTCAGAGCAATAGTACCAAGAATGAGATTTCTTCCATGGAGTGAGTCTTAAATCCATCCCTAGAGTGCTTGGCTGCCTACCCCAGCCCCGTGAAATCCATTCTGCTATTATATCTATGGAATTTGGTTGTTGATCTTGCTCTCAGCACTCACATCTGGATAAAGCTAGTGATGATTTTTCTATCCCTGTAGTCTGCATAACACCTTCAATTTCTATGAAATCTATCCATTAAGGGGAAAAAATCTAGGTCCTTATGAGCTTGATTTCTCTAATTCCTATGACCAAACTTAATTGTGTCTATTGATCTGGTTGTTTGGATGAGAACAGACCCATAGGCTCACTATTTGAATGTCTAGTCCTCAGTTGATGGACCATTAGGAAATGATTAAAACATGTGGTCCTGTTGGAATAGGTGTGCCCTTGTTAGAGGAGATGTGTCACTGGAAGTGGGCTTTGAGGTTTCAAAAGCCTGTGTCAGACCTGATCTATCTCCCTCTCCCTCTCTCTTCTCAGTTTCTCTTCCTTCCTCTCCCTCTCTCCCTCTCTCCCTCTCTCCCTCTCTTCCTCTCTTCCTCTCTCCCTTTCTCCCTCTCTGCAAATCAAGATGTAAAACTTTCAGATACTACTCCACCACCATGCCTGTCTGCTTTTTACCATGATAATAATGTACTAACCCCCTAAAGTTGTAAGCAAGTCCCGAATTAAATGCTGTATTCTATGAGCACTGCCTTGATCATGGTGTCTTTTTATAGCCATAGAACAGTAACTGGGAGTACCTTAGCATAAAGTCCTGGTGCCAACCAAGAAAAATTATCAGTAGCCTGTTTTCTTTAGAGAGTTTCTGGAATGACTTCTCCTATGCAGTGGTACTGATTTTGAAGGCATAAAAGATGCTAGATTAATGGGCTCAGGGAGAGAAGCTACGGATAGGCAAGGTGTGAGAGAGTAAGTTAGAGTCACTTTGGAGAGGCCCTAAGAGGCCATTGTGTAAAGCTCTGAAAGTACACCCTAAATTGCAGTTGAAACTTTAGGATCCTGGAGATTCCAGGACCATGAGATATCTTCTGAAGAGAGCTACATGCATGAAAATGAAGCCAGGCAAAGAAAAGCTAGATGTGCTGTAAGTGACAGTCCTGAAGAGACGAAGCTACTCAAGCCCTTTGGAGTCCAGTCTATGACATCATGGTCCTCAGATGCCAAGCATGGAGGGCTTGATTTTTATCCGATGGACTGTGGTTTTGCTTTGACATATATACCCCCAACATTGCTTTTGGCAGCAATGCTTACTTTGTGCCATTGTATACTGAAATACACACACACACACACACACACACACACACACACACACACACACACGTGCACGCATATATATACTTTAGAACTTATGAACTGTAAAGATTGTGGAGACTTTTAAAGTTAGACTTTTACTTTATGATGTAAATATGACACTTTAGGAACAAGGAATTGATTATCCTTTAAAATAATATGTTAATATGTCAAGTTGACAAAGGGGTGATGGTTAATTTTAATTGTCAATCTGACACCATCTAGAGTTGACTGCAAAAGGAGTCTCAATGAAGGAATTGTAGACCAAGTTGGCTTCTGGCATGTCTTAGATGATTGATTATCTTCATTAGTATGAAACCTAACTCCTTATGGATGGCCCCACTGCCTGGGCAGAGGGGCCTGGATTGTATAAGAGTAGAGAAAGCGATCTGAGCACTGGCAAACATGCACTAATTCATTGCTCTCTGCTCTTGACTGTGGATGGAATGTATCTAGATGCTTTGAGTGCCTATCATTTTTACTTCCCCACAAGGCTAAGCTCCAATCTGGACCTGGGAGCCAAGCAAACCCTGTCTCCATTATGTTGTTTTTCTTAAGGTCTTTAATTACAATAAAATAGTTCATGAGACTTTGTAACAAGCCCTCTCACTTGCTAAGCCATCTAATCAGTTTGTTTGTTTGTTTGTTTGTTTGTTCTTATACTAGCATCTTGGAGAGCTTTCTGTGCTGGCATGCTTGCTGATGTATGTATTGGTAAGTATATTTTCAAAGATATCATACTTTATTAATTGTACACATTAATGAGGTTCAACATATTTCAATACATGCATATAATGTATACTATTCAACTGAGGTAATTAGCATTTCTACCTTCCTACAATTTCATTTTTAATACTGTATTTTTATTCATTGAGCATTTCATACAATATAATTATATTCATTTTCCTCCCCCAACCTCTCAGATCTTCTCCCACATCCCTACCTGCCTAACTTCATGTTTCTTTTCTCTTTTAAAAAAAGAAAGAAAAATGAAAACATGGAGTCCAGTTTGAATTTTTTATATAAATTAGAAATTTTATTGATTGAAGTAAATATTCACTCAAACTTGAGTTCTGCAGTGGAATAATCACATTGCATTTAGACTAGTAAAAATAGTTTTGGCACAGGAGCAAAATTAGTTTAGTAATACATTCATTTATTTAACCATTTATTTAACCACTGTCTGAGGGTTTTACTGTTGTGAACAGACTCCATGACCAAGAACAACATTTAATTGGTGCGACTTATAGGTTCAGAGGTTTAATCCATTATCATCAAGGCATGAGCATATCAGCATCCAGACAGGCATGGTGCAGGAGGAGCTGAAAGTTCTACATCTTAACCTGAAGCTTAAGCTAGTAGAAGAGTGACTTCCAGGCAGCTAGGGTGAGGGTCTTAAGCTCGTGCCCATAGTGACACACCTACTCCAACAAGGTTGCACCTCCTAATAGTGCCACTCCCTGGGCCAAGCATACTCAAACCATGACAACCACTCTTTTATTTAAATGTTCGAGTTAGCATTCGAAGGATTAGCTTTATTTATGACATTTCTACAAAATGTGTTTTAGGAGACTTGGCTTTTTCCCCATTTCTCCACCCTACTCTCCCCCCACCCACAGCCCTGGGCCCACCTAACTCCTTTCTCATCCCACACCCTTCCCCCTTAAACCTCCCTCACCTAGTCTCCCTTCCACTTTCCACAGGTCCTTTCCACCCTTCTTCCTTCCTCACACCTCTTTTTATATGCTGTTAGCTTAATTCACTTTTTACCCATTGACCAACAAATATGTATATATTACAAGCTAGGATCTGTGAGTGAGCATGAACAAGTGATCGTTCATTCATTCCTTCACCTTTTTGTATGTTAGGAAATTTTAAGCTTTTCTCATAGGTTATTTTGAAATTATAATAGGTCATTGTGAACAATACTGATAATTTTTGTGCTACATATACTTTGTCTGAACTCCTTCTGTCTACAACCATCCTAACCAACTTCTCTCTTTTACCTTTCACATTTGAATGAAATCATGTGACTGGCTTATTTTATTTAGTATGGTGTACTCCAGTTCCAACAGTTTTGTTGCAGATGAGATAATTTCATTATTTGATGTTAAATAGTATTCCACTCTGTGCAGAAACTACATTTTAGCCCATTTATTCACCGATAAACATCCACATTGGTTCCATATCTTGACTATTGGTGAGACCATTGCAATAGCCATGGGAATGTTCTTATCTCTTTGTTATGCCGATGACATGTTCTAGTGGTACAGACCTACAACTTTGAAAGATAAATTAAATAAAAGGTATAGTTTTAGATTTGTTGAGATACTTCTGTGCTATTCATAATGATTTACTGTTTATGTTCTCTCTTAATGGTGCATAAGAGGCACTTTTCTCTCTACCCTTACATATACCCTTGCTTTATTATCAATATTCATTCTATCCTTGGGCAAGCTATCTGACTTGGATAAAGCCTTCTTTTCTCATCAAAACTTTGATCTGCATTTCCCCAGTGACTAAGGGTATGGAGCTTTACAACGTGGACCGTCTCAGCCATTGGTACTATTTATTTTGAGAAGTGACTGTTAAGGTTATTTGTCTATTTTTAAGCTAGAGTAGTTGGTGCTTCAGATTGATTTAGTTCTTTATATATTACAGACACGAATCATTTGTCAAATAGTTGGCAAATACTTTTCTACCACTCTAAAGATTTGTCTCTTTATTCTGTTACTATTTCCTCGTCCTGTGTAGAAGACTTTTTAGCCAGATAAAATTTTATTTGTTAGGTTTTGGGGGTTTTTTTGTTGTTTTTGTTTTTGTTTTTGTTTTTTACTGTTTCCTGTGCTTTAGGGGTCATATCTAAAAACATAGCTCCGTGCTTAATGTGTTAATGTGTTTCCTGTATTCCTTCTTATAGTCTTTTTTTTTTTTTTTTTTTTTTTTTTTTTTTTTTTTTTTTGGTTTTTCAAGACAGGGTTTCTCTGTGCTGTCCTGGCTGTCCTGAAACTCAATCTGTAGACCAAGCTGGCCTCGAACTCAGAAATCTGCCTGCCTCTCCCTCCCAAGTGCTGGGATTAAAGGCATGCGCCACCACTGCTTTGGCTATAGTTTTGTACCTTCTGGTTGTATATGCATGTCTTTGGTCTGTGGTAAAGTTTGAGTTTGTTTTTGTACAAAATGAGAAATAGGGTCAAATTTTAATCTTCTGTTGGTGTATATTGAGAATTACCAGCATGGGAATAGTTATCCTTCTCTAATGTACATTTCTTCACCTTTGGCAGATTAGAATCAGTTATATATTTAAGTGTATCTGTATTTCTGAGATCCTTATTCTGTTCCACTAGTTTGTGTATCTGAATTTATGTCAGCACCACAATGTTTTGATTATTATAGCTCTATACTGTATTTTGAAATAATATTGTAATACCTCTAGCTGTTCTATTTATTTAATATCAGCTATGATGGGATTGCTTTAATAATTACTTTCTTAGGAATTTTGCTCTTGACTATAGAAATACTTTGGGGCACTGCATGTTGATTCTGTGTTCAGTAACTTTCCAGAATGTTTTTCTCAGTTTTAATAGTTTTGTGTTGGTCTTTAGGATTTCTATATGTAGAGGAAATCATATCATCTGGAAACAGAGCATTTGATCTCTCTTCCT
Organism: Mus minutoides; assembly: GCA_902729485.2. Classification (NCBI taxonomy): domain Eukaryota; kingdom Metazoa; phylum Chordata; class Mammalia; order Rodentia; family Muridae; genus Mus; species Mus minutoides. Next base: position 57,982 of record LR750490.1, on the reverse strand, counting down.
ATTTGAATGTCTTTCTTTTTAATCTTTTCTAATTCTTCTTCTAAATTTTCCAGTGCTATTTTTAATAAGAGCAATGTAACCACCCTTATCTTATTCCACACCATTTTGGTACTTCCCTCTGCTATATGATATTGGCAATGAGTTTCTCAGACATAGCCTTTTTTTTTTTTTTTTTTTTTGGTTTTTTTCAAGACAGAGTTTCTCTGTATAACCCTGGCTGTCCTGGAACTCACTTTGTAGACCAGGCTGGCCTGAAACTCAGAAATCTGCCTGCCTCTGCCTCCCAAGTGCTGGGACTAAAGGCATGCAACACCCACCATGCCCGGCTAGACACAGCCTTAATACATCATTTATTTAGCATTCTTCAAATGAAGCTTGGCATTTTTATCCAATAGTTTCTTCTGCGTCTAATGACATTAGATTAGGGTGTAATGTTTACCCTTTCTTCTGTTGATATTGGTTTTGTGAGTTCAACTGTCTTTGCATGCCTACTATAAACTCCATCTTTCTCATATGCTGTTTCACTCAATTAAATTTTTTTTTGAGAGGAGAGGGAGTAAGGAGAATATAGGAGGGGTTGAAAGGAGGAAAGGAGGAAAAGAAGGATGTAATACACTGTAATTAAAATTAAAATTTTTCAGGCCAGGCGTGGTGGTGCACACCTTTAATCCCAGCACTCGGGAGGCAGAGGCAGGCAGATTTCTGAGTTCGAGGCCAGCCTGGTCTACAGAGTGAGTTCCAGGACAGCCAAGGCAACACAGAGAAACCCTGTCTCGAACCGCCCCCCCAAATTAAAATTTTTCGAAATTGTTTTATATTTTGTGTGTGTGTGCATATGCACACTTTTTCTAATGCAGATGTAGAGATTAAAGTACAACTCCTCGCACAAGTTGGTTCTCTCCTTCTTCCAAAGGGACCTGAAATTGACACTCATGGTTGAGCTTCAAGGGAAGCACCTTTTCCGTTTTACTTTGCTGCTGTTGCTGCTGTTGCTGCTGCAGTTGTTGTGTCCTTTTCTGGGTTTAGTACTAGGATAATTATTTCCTCTAAAATCAATCTAGAGCGCTGGACATGGTGGCACACACCTTTAATCCCAGCACTTGGGAGGCAGAGACAGGCAGATTACTGAGTTCAAGGCCAGCCTGATCTACAAAGTGAGTTCCAGGACAGCCAAGGGTACACAGAGAGTGTCTCAAAAAAAACAAACAAACAAAAAAAAAAAATTAGTAAAATCAGTCTAGAAAGATGGCTTCCCCTTCAGTATTTTAGGAATAGCTTGGGAAAAGTGTTGGGGAGATGGTCAAATTAGTAAAGTGCTCTCTGCACAAGCATGAAAACCTGGTGATCAGCACTCTTGTAGTAAAATAAAATAAAATAGAAAGATGTGTCCATGCACGTGACTGTAATTCTAGACATATGGGACAGGGGGTTGGGGGAGGCAAAATGGGAGGATTCCTGGGCTCCTTGACTATCCAGTCTTGCCAAGTCACTGAATTCTAGGCTAAATGAAATTTCTTGTCTCAAGAAATAATGAGTTTAAGAAAAAGGCAACAAATATTACCCTCTGGCTTTCATATGCTCATATGCATGCACACATGTATGCATACAACACATACAAATATGCACATCTCTCTCTCTCTCTCTCTCTCTCTCTCTCTGTCTCTCTGGCACACACATGCATGCACACACACACACAAATACACACACACACACACACACACACACATACACAGAAACAAAAGTTTGGTAAAATTCATTAGTGAAATCATCAAGTCCTTTCTTTTATGGAAAGGAATTTTACTGCTGATTCAATATTAGAACTTTTGATTAGTTCAAGCTTTTGTTAACTTCATGGCTTTATTTTGGTAGATCATATATACTCTGAAACTAATCATTTTCTTCCACATTTTACACTTTATTAATATATATGTATTCATACTTTGGTGATTTTGGTTACAATCAACTCATAGTTAGCTTTTAGGACAAGCTTATTATACAACAGGAGATTTTGGCATTTTTCATGTGATGGAGCAACCAGATCAGCTATTTATCTTGCTATTCTTTTTTAAGACTTATTTATTTATTTTATTTATGTGAGTACACTGTAGTTGTACAGATGATTGTGAGCTTTCATGTGGTTGTTGGGGATTGAATTTTTAGGACCTCTGCTTGCGCTGGTCAACTCTACTCACTCAGTCCCTGCTTGCTCCGGCCCAAAAATTCATTTATTATTATACATAAGTACACTGTAGCTGATTTCAGATGCACCAGAAGAGGGCGTCAAGTCTCATTATGGGTGGTTGTGAGCCACCAGGTGGTTGCTGGGATTCAAACTCAAGATCTTCAGAAGAACAGTCAGTGCTCTTACCCACTGAGCAGATGCATCTCACCAGTCCGCTTATCTTGCTATTTTTAAAAAGAGCAAACAATAAATTTTTTAAAAAGTATCCGTCTCTACCTGAACTTTTAAAAAATGCACAGTGTCTTGGAAGCATGCTGATTGATTTCTTTTTCCCTCTCTGTTTTTTACTGTTATATTACACATGTAAGTTCTAATTTGGCAGAGGACAAGGAAGAAGACTAGGAACAGAAAGAGGAAGAGTGCCTAATGCATTCATTCAGTTTCTTCTCTGCAGCACAAAGCCAGAAGAAGTGACACTGGCATCACCGACACCCCCTAAAAATGAGGAGCTGTGGTGTGAGAACCTTCTTTTTGATACAGGGTTTCTCTGTGTAGTCCTGGCTGTCCTGGAACTCACTCTGTAGACCAGGCTGGTCTCGAATTCAGAAGTCTGCCTCTGCCTTCCAAGGATTAAAGGCATGTGCCACCACTGCCCGGCTAAGAACCTTCTTTTTAAGTTAAAGGAAATGGAAAGTCACAGTTTTGGTGTACAGATACTTGTGAGCCCAGATAAATGACTAGATTTTTGATAGGTTTCTGAAATGAAACGAGGAAAGAGAAAGAGAGAGAGAGAGAGAGAGAGAGAATTTTATGATAAAATGGTCTTTAAAATCTTCAGTTTTTCTCAAATCTATTATCTCCATTCCTCTGCAGAGAGGTGGGCAGTTACAGTATCTTGGCTCTTACCAATCAGATTTGTGATCACTTGTGGGTAATTTTTTTCTTTTTTCCCATTAAAATGTTTTATTCATATTTTCAACATGATATTTTTTTCTTTTTTTATTAGATATTTTCTTACTTTACATTTCAAGTGCTATGGCAAAAGTTCCATCTACCCTCCCCCCCGCCCTGCACCCCTACCCACCCACTCCCACTTCTTGGCCCTGGCGTTCCCCTGTATTGGGGCATATAATGTTTGCAATACCAAGGGGCATCTCTTCCCAATGATGGCCGACTGGGCCATCTTCTGCTACATATGCAGCTAGAGACACGAGCTCTGGGGGTTCCGGTTAGTTCATATTGTTCCTCTTATAGGGTTGCAGACCCCTTCAACTACTTGGATTCTTTCTCTAGCTTCTCCATTGGAAGCCCTGTGTTCCATCCTATAGATGACTGTGAGCATCCACTTATGTATGCGCCAGGCACTGACATAGCCTTATATGAGACAGCTATATCAGGATCCCTTCAGCAAACTCTTACTGTCCTATGCAATAGTGTCTGAATTTGGTGAATGATTATGGGATGGGGGGTAATTTTATTCTTGATGTTATTCACCTGAGGATAACAAAACTCAGACATTCTCTTTTGCATTATTCTCTAATTTTGTATACATTTATCATATAACTTTCTTGACTTTGTACTGAATTCTGAAGATAGAACATGAGAAAGACTGATATCTAGGTTGGAAAGATGGCTCAGCTATCAAGAGCACTGGATGTTCTCCTGGAAAACCTAGGCTCAATCCCAAGCACCACATGGCTGCCTCCAATACCTTCTGTACTTCCACTTCCAAGTAATCTGATGCCCTCCTCTAGCAACCAGGTATCATGTGGTAAAACTGCAGGCCACACTCATACACATAAATAAAAAATTTTTTAATGAAAAAAATCTGTCCATCTTGCATTGAAAAAGTAAAAATATTTGACAGTTTTATTCCCTATTATGTAAGTGCTGACTCATTTACATAACAAAGGGAAGTTTTGCATTATTCATAAAAGCTCATCAGTCTTGAGGCATTCAGAGACCCTTAGGGCAAGAATTCCACAAGAAGTAACTGACCCATGCTGAGGCTTCATCAGTTTGCCCCTACAGGAAACTGAATAAAGCCTGTTTCCATCATGATGTGTAACTCAGTATGATGGAGTATTTAGTGGGATTTATTCAGACAGTTCTAACCTAAGCTGTGTCTGTACTCTGCTTCCTTGATCCTACTCTTTGTACCTACAGACCTCCGTGTCTTGAGTCCTTCTTTGGACTATCTCAGATACCCCAGTTTAAATGATAGAACTTTCACACTTGAAAATCAAAAGAAGTTGGTGGAAGAAAAGATGGTATTGCTAATAAAGGAATGTACTTATGTATGTATATGTGTATGTATATATGTAACAATTTTGTGCCCTGAAAACCATATTAAAAGTACTCCCCACGTCATCCTGAATGATGAAAGGGCACTAAGATGCCTACAGATAGACTATGTCACATGTTAAGAATAAATGAAGTGAGTTTTCTAAAAACACAGCCACAAGAGGAAACACCTTCTTTAAATGTTTCATGCTAAAGGTAGAAGCCAGCTGACAATAATGCTAGAGAAAGAATAACCATTCTGGCCTCCTTTCTATCCCTGTGTTCATTGCCTTAATCACAGAAACCAAGGTTACCACAAGAACTTGAGCAAAGGTCAATATAGAACTACCACATAGATCAGTCGTTTTCAAACCTTAGTGTATGTCAGCCCCAGGAGCACCTGTGAATATATACTGCTACCCTTCAGTTGGTGACTGACCAACTCTGAGTGGAATCCCAAAATTCATATGCCTTATGATTTTCCCAGTGTTCCTGCTAATCTACAGGACCCATATATATATATATATATGGGCCTGGAATGCCTAGAGATAGTCAGACATAGCACACCTACTGGGATTCCCCTAATGTACTTTGAATCAGGCCTGCAAGCTCACCTTGGGGTCTCTCTCTCCTAGTATGGGAGATCCCAGCTTGCTGGACTTCTGTAGACTAAAACACTCTGTGTTTACATACCATTTGAGGCCTACTACCTTAGGATGCACCTGGTAGAAGGAGAGTCTGACTCTTACAAGTTGTTCTTTGACGGCCACAAAAGTGCCTTTATGTGCCCCTCATAGATAGATAGATAGATAGATAGATAGATAGATAGATAGATAGATACATACATACATACATACATACATACATACATAATAGATAATATATACATACATATGTAAATGATAAGTACATGCATACATCATACATAGATGCATACATAGATAAGGGAGAGACAGGCAGACAAACAAAAAACAAATAGACAACTCCAAGATGCTTTGGGGCACTGGGTCCTTTCCAGTTTGGCCATTCTCCTACAGAGGAGGCAGCCATGGTGCCCAGCAAGAATGACATGATCTTAAAGTCCTACTTCCATAAGAACCATAAGCAGACAGTGAACATTTGGTTTAACCAGCTAGCATGTAATATCCATAGACTCATGGCTCAGCAAGCTAAAGTGTGCCTTAATCACAGAAACCAAGGTTACCACAAGAACTTGAGCAAAGGTCAATATAAGACTACCACATAGATCAGTAGTTTTCAAACCTACTTTGTACTTTGAATCAGGCCTGCAAGCTCACCTTGTGGTCCTACTACCTTAGGATGCACCTTAAAGGCTGTTCTGAGGGTCCCAGCATTTACATTTTGCTGAAACACCTTTACCTCCCAGACTCACGCTGTCTCTGATTGCCATGGAATCAATAATGTCAACAGGGAGAACATTCCTTGAAGAAGGAATGTAAAATATGTATATTATTATACAAGCAAACCTTACACCCAGGGCAGTCATAGACCCTTGTGGAGGTCCATGCCTGCTGGCCCAGTCCCAGAGGCAAAACCATGTCATTCTGTCCCTACCAAGGCTGCGTCAGACTCAGCACCACCACCACCCCTTGGGAGCCTTCTGCTCCAAGAAAGGAGGCAGTTCTGATGAAGAAATCAAACTGGCCCCTAGCTTACAGGACCTGTGGTAATCTTTCATAATATCTACAGAGAAGAGAAAGTCAGAATCATCCCAAAGAAAGAGAAGAGCCTCAAGGTTTTTGCCAGTTTTTACATGGCCCATGCCAATCCCCAACTCTTTGGCATCAAGTAGAAAAGGCCAAGGTAGGTATAGAGTAAGATGTTAAGACAAAGTAAAGCCTGTGGTGCTTTAAGTAGTTTGGGCCACCAGATAGATTCATGTGTTTGAATGCTTGGCCCATAGAGAGGGGCCCAATTAGGAAGTATGGCCTTATATGAGGAGGTGTAGCCTTGTGAAGATGTTTGTCACTGTGGAGGTAGGGCTTTGAGATCTTAAATTCTGAAGCTAAGCACTATGTATAACAAAGATAGTCTCCTTCTGCTACCTTCCAATCAAGATGTAGAACTCTCAGCTCCTTCTACAGCACCATATCTGCTTGGACATTGCCATACTTCCCACCATGACAATAATTGACTAAACCTCTGAAACTGTTAAGAGAGTCGCAATCAAATGTCTTCCTTTATAAGCGTTGCCTTAGCGGGGCACTGATGAGATGGCTCCGTGGTTAAAAGCACTGACTGCTTTTCCAGAGGTCCTGAATTCAATTCCCAGTAACCACATGATGGCTCACAACCATCTGTAATGGGATCCAATGCCCTCTTCTGGTATGTCTGAAGACATTGACAGTGTACTCACACATACATAAAATAAATAAATACTTCTTTAAAAAAAAAAAAAAAGAGTTGCCTTAGCTGTGGTATCTCTTCACAGCAATAAAACCCAACCTAACATATGCTCTATTGTAACATTGCAATACGTTTTCAGAAAAGCTAAATAAATAAATAAATAAATGTAATTGAAACAAAAAGAACACTGATTGCTCACAAATGCTTTGAGTTTTCTGAATTCTCAAACCAGAGACTTACAAGATCTAAACTGCAAGCTAATGCTTTAAAAGCATAACTAGTATCTGAGACTGAGGAGGCGAACTCAAGGCCCAACTCAGTGGCATGACCAAAATCACCTTGCCATGTCACATTCTGTGACTACAGGAACCTAACTAATGTCTTTGTCTTCAGTCCTGATTCACCAGATTCACCTGGTTCAATGCCAAGATAGCCATTTTGAAAGACATATCTAATAGTTGTAATCCCTGATAACTCTCACAGTCTATAGACTAAAATACAAACTCTAATTTAATGAGAACAAATCCTAAATATAAGGATTTGTATACCCTTATAATCTGATTTCCTACATCCATCTGTTCTATAAGCTAAACATGTCTATTGAAATGGATCTCCCATGCTTTAAGATACTTTTTCTTATTTTCACACAATATTCTTTGGTCCTAGAAGGAAGGAGAAACAAAGGAAGAAGAAAGGTAAAAAATGAAAGGGAGAGAATATCCTACTTATTCTTGAGTTAATTCTAATGCCAGTCACTCAGTGTAGACTTCCTGAAGCTATCTCAACAAAGATCTGTGTTCCTATACTGTAACATCAAGTAGAGAAAATGTTCTCATAGCATAGAAAAGTTGAACCTAAGCCATGGCAGAGTCCCTTCCCAGCATTCTTATGAGGTCAGAGCACTGCAGGGATCCCTGTGGAAGTTGTTTACACTTGATTCCTGCCCACCAGAATCAATTTTGAAACTTTGTTAAAGAAAAAAAGCAAATATTCCTAAAAATCCCCCTTAGAATGGAATGTCCCAGGTGGCAGTGCTTATGTGTCTCAGCTGTTCTGATGCAAACAAGTAGATGAAGAGAAATAGACTAGAGTCACAATGAGTAGAATAGGCCACTTGTGCTGAACGGAATTGTGGGACAAACCTGTAAGAAAAGCTCTAAGGCAGAACTAAGCAGGGCCACAATTGTACAGGTTGGGACACAGGGCAGCAGAGATCTTAAGTTGGCAATCCAAAAGCTCCTCTACCTGCACTAGAGCACATCAGATCTGGAGCGAGAGTAGGGTTCACGAAGGAATCAGATGCACTGGGTCTGCCTTCCAGACATACTGGAAATAAGATGTTTTTAAGAGCCTATTAGCAAGGCAGTGGTGGTGCATGCCTTTGATCCCAGCACTTGGGAGGCAGAGGAAGGCATATTTCTGAGTTTGAGGCCAGCCTGGTCTACAGAGTGAGTTCTGTGACAGTTCTCTGTGACAGCCAGGGCTACGTAGACAGAGAAACCCTGTTTCAAAAAAACAAAACAAAACAAAACAAAACAAACTATCAAATGAAGGATTCAGCCACACATTGCAGCATGAGGAAATTGTGCTGGCTGTCAACTCAGATCTATTGAATCAGGATCAGTATTTTAACCAGATCTCTAAATAACAAAAGTCCACCATGAAATCTGTGATGGTGCCAAAGACTAATTTCTAGATTTCCTGGGCTAGGTGAAAGAAATCAAGCACTGTGACTGGGAGCAGTTTGACTGGAAGCAGTTTAAGGGCCAGAACATCATTCAATTTACCTTATTTCTACCCTCACAAGGCCCTGAGAACTGACACTGTAGTTTATAGGTCCAGATTTGACTATCTAAAGCTGGTCCAGTTTAAACTCAGTCAGCCACTCACCAGCTCTGTGATGTAATCACACTACTTGAGAATACTTTTATTTTTTGGAGTACAGGGACAACTGAGTCAAAAGAATGACATGTTTGTTTGTTTGTTTGTTTGTTTACTGGCTCTCTAAGTATTTCAATAATACAATAGTTAATGGATAGCCAGAGTATTATTAAGTCCTAGGTTAAGGTGTGAAACGGGGAGGGTGTCTTTGGAGAAAGTAGCTGAAATCTTCATAACCAATTAGAGTTCTGTCACAAGAATTCTTGGAGTATTAACCCAGCGATGCGATGGATGAAAGCTGATCAAAGCATATGGATTGCTGGCTTCTTTAGTGTCATGACATAAATTGCATGACTTGAAAACTCTCCAATTCTCCCCCAAATTCCTAAAAGAACACTTTTGTGGCACATTTTCACTTAATAACAGTGAAGTTAATTTACATGTTTTGATAGTTTTGCTTTATAGACTTGCAAATCTTGGCTATTATGAGCAATACAGCTTCAGTGAAATGTATTCAGTTTTCTGTTAATCCTTAAAGCCTTGGTTTATCTGTTCTTAAATTAAAAGAAAAAGAACAAACTTTTATTTCTTCATTTATGCACATAACAGCTGTGTGGGTGTTTTCTGGCAGAGATGAGTCTAGGACTTGATGTCTTGTCTCCCTATTTATTTGTGTGTTTGGTGTTTGTTTGCTTGCTACACTGGAGGTTGAATGTAGATTGTCAAACACACTTTACCACTGCACTGTATTATTCACAGCCCACTAACCATTTTTAAAAATTATTTACTTAAACCTAGGTATGTTGGGGGTTGGTCCGGTGGTGCAATGGTTACTACTACAATCCCCTGGCAAAATATAGTCTCCATCTGTGGATGCTAGCTAGCATGGATTCAAACCCAAACCAACTGCCCAGCATGCCAATTCTGACCCTGATTAAGTGCTTCCCCCACCAAAAATGTTGTAAGTACTGTAAAAACGTAAAATATATCATGACACTAAGGAAAAAAACTTCTTTTATTCTGTTGAAGTCACTTTCAGAAGTTACAAAAGATGACAAGGTAGAAGACAGTTTTGGAGGCGTGGCTTCTAAAACCAAGTTTCCCCATCTTGCTCATTCCAGCTGGACCCAAAACTTCTAGGATCAAGTACTTTGCAAGCTTTAGCATCTAACCAAATCCACCCTCAGCAGCTGGGATCAGAGGAATGAGTCACTGTGTCTGCATACTTTTTATTTAGGTAATATTCAAATGTAGAGGAGATCACAATATTTTCATTTTGCTTATCATTCTTTTAAACCATATGCTTGCTTATAGGGTTTTTCAATTCAATTCTCTTTTTAAAACATTTTCTAAGCTATAAAATATACTTTTAAATAGTTTTAACGTATGCATTTCAGTTTCCAGATGCTGATTTTTACTAAGGATTCTAATATTTGGGATTCAGAAATTACAAGACAGATAAATGATAAAGCAATGATATTGTACTGATAAAGATCAAACATGCCTTTAAAATACACTAGTTTAATTTTTAAAATGAGGTGTAAAACAGTTGCATTAAAAATGCCTAATTAGTTGCTAAACTTCTAAGATGACACTGTGAAATGTTTTCCTAAAGTTTGTATACATTTTTAAAATATTGCTAATGTTTCTGAATAGTCCATTCAACTATATAATTTATGACAGAACAGTCAAAACATGAACTCCAACTGACAAGTCTGAGAAATTTCAAAGTTGCACTGACAATTCCAATCTACTTCCTTTCATGCCCAGATTCACTTAATATGTCATTTGACTCTCAAGCCTGCCTTCAGACGCAATTGGAACAAAACCATCAGCAAGCTCCATCTCCATTTGGGCATGTAACCCTTTTACAAACACAATCACAGCCAAACACCATTGTAACCTGATTTGCATTTGCACTAACTAAATTACAAAGCACACTGAGGGTGCCTGCTATGCACACCACAGACTTGTTAGGAGGATATATTGCGGAGCTTCTGTGAACACTAATTAAAAAGGTTTTATCTTTCCCCTCTGGTTCACTGAAATTGTGCAAATGTCTCGCCTGCTACAACTTTGTTCAAAAACAGTTTTCAAACATGTGATCATAGCCAGGCAACTATTTAAGGTAACGTGATTCTCTCTCCCTGCTGGACAAGCTCTAGAGATGAAGTTTTCGGCTAAACTTTGAGCTTCCTTCCCTTTATTATTTTGTGTTGTGCAACCTTGGCATTATCCAACAGTGGACTTTTATCTGTGAATATCTAAATCCTGTCTTGTGGAAAACTAATTACTGAACCACTGAGAGCTTCATAATGTCCTGCATTTAAGTCCTGAGCATCATACATAATGCATAGGCAGCAGTCCCTGCACTCTGATTACAGAACACTGTCATTAAGTGAGCAAATTAAAGATGTGAATAATTCACTGGCTGCGCCTATTGTCAGCACTGCATTGTGAAATTAGAATTTCTAATAAGTACTGCAATTTTTTTAACCCAATTAACACAGAGAACATCTTGAGACTGATTAGTACAATAAAAATTATTACCTTATTCTTTTGCTTCACAACAGCCAAATTAAATACTGTACTTAATTATGCAGCATTCATTCCTTCTCTGTTAAGAAAGATCCTATTGTTTTAATACGAGTTATAATATTTGTATGTGAGCTAAAAATATAAAGCATGCATCTGTAGCTCACTGTCTTTTGCAAAGTTTTTTTGAGAGTCTGAACAACACCATTGTTGCCACTGGTGGGTGATGATGGCATTAGTGAGCTCTTAAACCAAACATTTTCCCTAAAAACAAACAGCATATACATCATTGACAAAGTAACCCAGCTCTAGGAATTGAGTTGCATCTATTAAACCTCTGCTTTTTCTTAACTCTTTGGATACAGATTAACACCGATTTGCCCCCACTGATCACACTGATTGTGATTGAAGATGAAATACATATTTAAGAAATTTAATTGAATGGAAAACAACCAAGTAACTGAAGCAGTGGCTCTTACCTCGGAGGCTCATTTAGCAGACAGGGATCTGTGTGACTCCTGTCAGGCAAGCAGGAAAGTCCAGTTTGTGCTCGGAACGATGATCCTATGCAGAGTGTGTCTGCTGCCATATTAAATAAAGAAAATGATCATTTAAACCGAGGCTTTTGTCGCTCAATATTTCCTCCTGCTGTCCCTTTCGAATCAAAGCCTAGAAAGCCAGGCACATCTGGTGGTAGTCCCTGCCCCTGACCGCAGCAGCCTCTGGAGAACCCCCCCTCCTTCCTTTTCAGCTCCTCTGCATCCCTTCCTGGGTAACTTCACCCCCCTAAAATGGGGGCGAGAACGATGACATTGCAGGCAGAATGTGAGATTGTTTGCTTAGCTTCTGCAGCCACCTCCTTCCTGTCTAGATATTTTACAGAAAGAGAATGAGAGAGAGAGAGAGAGAGAGAGAGAGAGAGAGAAACAGCGAAGGTGCTCTGAAAATCAGTCAGACACAATGCAATAGGGAGATGGAGAGAGAGAGAGAGAGAGAGAGAGAGAGAGAGAAGGGGGTGGCTGTCAGTGCAGATAAATCTGCATATGGAAATTAGGGTTATCCTGGGTACAGTTTTATTTAACTATGATCTACTGTTTTTTAAATTAGACCAGAATTTCAGCAAAGGGAAGAAAGTGAGTCTGTCGAACAGGCTAACTTCTAATTCAATAAACTTACACTTTCATTACACCTGCGAAGAGCTGATCTAGATGCTGTAGGGAAAATAAAAGGAACAAAATACAGAGTGTTTCCCCTGCTATTATGCTTATCAGATGAAAGAGAATGCACCCCTTAAAATAATACAAATAATACAGGACGCTAGAAGAGGAAAAAGTTATCCAAAGTGGGTAATTGACAGTTTTTGTAGAAACAAATAGTAGCACATTCTTATACTTTACTGTCAGATATGACATGGTTTTTCTTTCTTAAAGAAGTTTCTTTTTGTATCTCTGACCCAAGGCACACTGCTTCTGGCCATAATCTGTTTGAAAATGCTGTGGTTCTTTGGGGTTTTAAGAAGCAAGCTATGGACAGAACAGTGAACAGAATGACCACAGGAAGCTGACCAGTGAACCCAGAAATGAGTACTCTACCAGAAACAGAACTGTATTTACCCAGAAAATCGGGTGAGCTAAGGGTATAATCAGAGAGGTAGATTGCTGGTGTGGACACATGTTAACTCTCTTATTAAATGTTTATCAAGTAACTATCAAGTAGCTAATAGTGTGATATTAAGACTAAAGATAAACATCTCAAGAGCCTCAAATTCAATAATAATAATAATCTTAAGATGAAATGTGTTGCTTGACTACTTCCTCTAAGTTAAAACATTCAGTCCTAGAAGAAGGCTCAAGACTACACACTTAAAAGGAACAGGAAACTCATAAAGTTGCAAGAAACATGAGGCCCTTCTGAACACTGTAACAGTAAATGCATGGCAGAAAGGAGATTCTCTGTCGGGACACTGACTACAAATTGTCTAGCAGCTTTAAGGACGCCAATATGAAAAACTGTAGTGACTTTTGGGCAGTAGCTACCTTTGAGTTACCCATGCCTCTGTAAGTAATCCCAGAAAACTGTGCTTCATTAAGTTAGACTGTCTAGAATCATTTCTCCAGTCTATTGCCAATACTTATTCCAGGGTGAATTGACATGACATCGGTCATGTCTCCCTAGGAAAACTTACACCACATGGTGTAAATTTGTAAGGAAGACAATTGAGGTAGCCTCAACATGAGCAGACAGATGTGGGTGTCTCCAAGACTAGTTCTCCAGTTATTTGTCTGATTGGATCCTCCAAGCCCAGATTACACACTATAAGCAAGTTACTTTGTGCAGATGTGCCTTAGTTTCTTCAGCTATCAAAATAGCAGTAAGTCCTGCTGTTAAAGTCTGGAGAATGGCATAGTAGATAAAAAGCTTGCTGCAAATGCATGGAAATCTGTAAAATTGAGGTAGGGCAGGGGTAGAGAATGGTGGTTGCCAAGGATTGGCTGACTGCCTATTAATGGAAAGCTCCAGGCTTAACCAGAGGCCCTGTCACAAAAACTGAGGGAAGAGAGATAGAGGAAGACACCTGTAGCAAAACTTCGGTGTCCACACAAGCTCACACTGGCTATTGCAGCTGCATGTGCACATGCTAACACTTGTGTACATGCTATGTTGAATAAATAAATAAACGTATGGTAAGCCTCTATCTGGATCATTATAATTGATCAATAAAACTGAGGATCACAAAGGAGTTCTCAGTTCAAGTGGCATCGCCTCCATGAATCCCTCCCTCCTGTCTGACATGTGTTCAGAGGTTTCTGCTGCAATTCCATCTTCACTTACCCCAGTACTCTCTGACTGTAATTTCCAGTAACTCTCATAACTTAAAATTATTCCACCTCACCACAGAAGAGCATAATATTGTCTAAAGATACTAATTTTCAGAACCACCTCAGGAAGGTCGCTATTGGTATCTAATGGACAAAGGGCAGAGATGCTGCTATATACTAGAAATGTTCTTCCTTAGAATTTGATATTCAGGGGCCTCAGACAAAATGTTGATTCTAAGATCTTAGCAAAGACAGCCTGAAGAACCTGCAATGACAAAGGTAAGAAGTACCAACAACCCAATTCATTCTATGCAGCCACAATTACTCTGATACCTAAAACACATAAAGACCCAACAAAGAAAGAGAACTTCAGACCAATTTCCCTTATGAATATCAATGCAAAAATACTCAATAAAATCCTCGATAACCAAATCCAAGACACATCAAAACAATCATTCATCATGATAAAGTAAGCTTCATCCCAGGGAGGCAGGGATAATTTAATATACAGCAATCTATCAACATAGTCTACTATATAAACAAACTCAAAGACAAAAAACACATGATCATCTCATTAGATGCTGAGAAAGCATTTGACAAAATCCAATATCCCTTCATGATAAAAGTGTTGGAAAAATCAAGAATTCAAGGCCTATATCTAAATATAATAAAAAGCAATACACAGAAAACCAGTAGCCATCATTAAACTAAATGGAGAGAAACTCGAAGCAATCCCACTAAAATCAGGGACTAGACAAGGCTACCCACTCTTTCCCTACCTATTCAATATAGTACTTGAAGTCTTAGCCAGACCAATTAGAAAACAAAAGGAGATAAAGAGATACAAATTGGAAAGGAAGAAATCAAATTATCACTATTTGCAGATGATATGATAGTATATATAAGTGACCCTAAAAATTCCACCAGAGAACTCCTAAACCTGATAAACAGCTTCAGTGAAGTAGCTGGATATAAAAAAAAAAATTTTTTTTTTTTTTTGGTTTTTCTGTAGCCTTGGCTGTCCTGGAACTCACTCTGTAGACCAGGCTGGCCTCGAACTCAGAAATCCGCCTCTGGCTCCCAAGTGCTGGGATTAAAGGTGTGTGCCACCACGCCCAGCTTAAAATTAACTCAAGAAAATCAGTGGCCTTTCTCTACATGAAGGATAAACAGGCTGAGAAAGAAATCAAGGAAACAACACCCTTCAAAATAGTCACAAAAAATATAAAATACCTAGGTGTGAATCTAACTAAGGAAGTCAAAGATCTGTATGATAAGAACTTCAAGTCTCTGAAGTAAGAAATCAAAGATCTCCTATGCTCATGAATTGGCAGGATTAGTATAGTAAAAATGGATATCTTGCTGAAAGCAATGTACAGATTCACTGCAATCCTCATCAAAATTCCAACTCAATTCTTCACTGAGTTAGAAAGGGCACTTTGCAAATTCATGTGGAATAACAAAAAAACAAAGATAGCAAAAACTATTCTCAACAATAAAAGAACCTCTGGGGGGATCAACATGCCTGACCTCAAGCTGTACTACAGAGCAATTGTGATAAAAACAACAACAACAACAACAACAACAACAAAACTGCATGGTACTTGTATAATGACAGACCGGTAGATCAATGGAATAGAATTGAAGACACAGAAATGAACCCACATACCTATAGTCACTTGATCTTTGGCAAGGGAGCTAAAACCATCCAGTGGAAAAAAGACAGCATTTTCAACAAATGGTGCTGGCACAACTGGCAGTTATCATGTAGAAGAATTCGAATTGATCCATTCTTATCTCCTTGTACAAAGCTCAAATCTATGTGGATCAAAGACCTCCACATAAAACCAGAGACATTAAAACTTATAGAGCAGAAAGCGGGGGAAAGCCTCAAAGATATGGGCAAAGGGGAAAAAATTCCTGAACAGAACAGCAATGGCTTGTGCTGTAAGATCAAGAATTCACAAATGGGACCTCATAAAATTGCAAAGCTTCTGTAAGGCAAAAGTAACTGTCAATAAGACAAAAAGGCCACCAACAGATTGGGAAAGGATCAGATAGGGGACTAATGTCCAATATATACAAAGAACTCAAGAAGTTGCACTCCAGAAAATCAAATAACCCCATTTAAAAATGGGGCACAGAGCTGGGCAATGGTGACATATATCTTAAATCTCAGCACTTGAGAGGCAGAGGCAGGTAGATTTCTGAGTTTGAGGCCAGCCGGGTCTACAGAGTGAGTTCCAGGATAGCCAGGGCTACACAGAGAAACCCTGTCTCAAAAAAAAAAAAAAAATGGGGCACAGAACTAACAAACAATTCTCAACTGATGAATGCCGAATGGCTGAGAAGCACCTGAAAAACTGTTCAACATCCTTAATCATCAGGGAAATCCAAATCAAAACAACCCTGAAATTCTACCTCACACCAGTCAGAATGGCTAAGATCAAAAATTCAGGTGACAGCAGGTGCTGGCGAGGATGTGGAGAAAGAGGAACACTCCTCCATTGTTGGAGGAATTGCAAGCTGGTACAACCACTCTGGAAATCAGTTTGGTGGTTCCTCAGAAAATTGGACATAGTATGACCAGAGGATCCAGCAATACCTCTCCAAGGCACATACCCAGAAGATGTTCCAACTGGTAATAAGGACACATGCTCCACTATGTTCATAGCAGCCTTATTTATAATAGCCAGATGCTGGAAAGAACCCAGATGTTCTTCAACAGAGGAATGGATACAGAAAATGTGTTACATTTACACAATGGAGTACTACACAGCTATTAAAAATAATGAATTTATAAAATTCTTAGGCAAAGGGATGGTTCTGGAGTATATCATCCTGAGTGAGGTAACCCAATTACAAAAGAACTCACATGATATGCACTTACTGATAAGAAGATATTAGCCCAGAAACTTAGAATACCCTAGGTACAATTTGCAAAACACATGAAACTCAAGAAGGAAGACCAAAGTGTGGATACTTCGTACCTCCTTAGAATAGGGAATAAAATACCCATGGAAGGATTACAGAAACAAAGTTTGGAGCTGAGACAGAAGGAAGAACCATCCAGACACTGCCCCACCGGGGAGTTCATACCATAATCAGCCACCAAACACATACACTATTGCAAATGCCAGCAAGATTTTGCTGACCTGACCCTGATATAGCTGTCTCGTGTGAGGCTATGCCAGTGCCTTGCAAATACAGAAGTGGATGCTCACAGTCATCTATAGGATGGAACACAGGGCCCCCAATGGAGGAGCTAGAGGAAATACCCAAGGAGCTGACAGGGTCTATAACCCTATAGGAGGAACAGCAATATGAACTAGCCGGTACCCCCTGAGCTTGTGTCTCTAGCTGCATATGCAGCAGAACATGGCCTAGTTGGCCATCATTGGGAGGAGAGGCCCTTGGACTTGCAAAGATTATGTGTCCCAGTACAGGGGAATGCCCAGGCCAGAAACCAGAAGTGGGTGGGTAGGGGAACCGGGTATGAGGAGGGTATAGGGGATTTTGGGATAGCATCTGAAATGTAAATAAAGAAAATATCTAATAAATTTTTTTTCAGAGGGCATGGTGGCACACACCTTTAATCCCAGCACTCGGGAGGCAGAGGCAGGTGGATTTCTGAGTTCGAGGCCAGCCTGGTCTACAAAGTGAGTTCCAGGACAGCCAGGGCTACAAAGAGAAACCTTGTCTCAAAGACAAAACAAAACAAAACAAAAATTGTTAAAAAAAAAAAAAAAAGAAGTACCAATAAAACAAACAAACTAAAACTAAACCAGGTTATTGTACTTTTGTTATTATTTCATGTTCATGCTTGTGTGTGTGTGTGTGTGTGTGTGTGTGTGTGTGTGTGCTTATGCATGCATGAGCAAACACTCATTCTTCATCTGTGTATTGAGGTCAGAGGATAACTTTTAAGAGTCAATTCTAGAAGAATGTAGATCCATCCATTGTTATCTCCTTGTACAAAGCTCAAGTCCAAGTGAATCAAGGATCTCCACATAAAATCAGAAAATAATAGAAAAGATAGTGTGGAAGGGCCTCAAGCACATGAGCACAGGGCAAATGTTCCTAAAGAGAACACCAATAGCTTATGCTCTAAATTCAAGTATTCACAAATGGGACCTCATAAAGTTGGAAATCTTCTGTAAGGCAAAGGACACTGTCAATAAGACAAAACAGCAACCAAGTCTAACCCTTTTCTAGACATGGTTGGGATGTAGACTATATTCCGTTTATAGGTTATATATGTTTCTTGAGTTCTTCAATCTGAGGTCTCTTGGTTTATTGGGATAATTTTTCCCCCTTTGTCTCGATTTATCTCTTAAGAGTTGACTCCTTTGAGCTTACCGACTCTTCGTGGATTTCTTTACAAGTTGTAGGAATCACATCAGGGAAATACAAATCAAAACAACCCTGAGATTCCATCTCACACCAGTCAGAATGGCTAAGATCAAAAATTCAGGTGACTGATGCTGGCAAGGATGTAGAGAAAGAGGAACACTCCTACAGTGTTGGTGGGATTGCAAGCTGGTACAACCACTCTGGAAATCAGTCTGGCAGTTCCTCAGAAAATTGATATAGCTGAGGACTCAGCTATATCACTCCTGGGCATATACACAAAACATACTCCAACATGTAATAAGGACACATGCTTCACTATGTTCATAGCAGCCTTATTTATAATAGCCAGAAGCTGGAATGAACCCAGATGTCACTCTACAGAGGAATCGATAGAAAATATATATAATGTGGTACATTCACACAATGGTATACTACTCATCTATTAAAAACAATGAGTTCATGAAATTCTTAGGCAAATGAATAGAAGTAGAAAATATCATCCTGAGTGTGGACACCCAATCACAAAAGAACATGCATTATATGCTCTCACTGATAAGTGGATATTAACCCAAAAGTTTGAATACCCAAGATACATTCATAGACCAAATGAAACTCCAATAGTTTATAGAACACCAATAGCTTATGCTCTAAATTCAAGTATTGACAAATGGGAACTCATAAAGTTGGAAATCTTCTGTAAGGCAAAGGACACTGTCAATAAGACAAAACAGCAACCAACAGGTTGGGAAAAGATCTTTATCAACCCTACATCTGATACAAGGCTAATATCCAATATATACAAAGAACTCAAGAAGTTAGTTTGGAAGACCAAAGTGTGGATACTTCTGTCTTTCTTAGAAGGGGGAACAAAATACCCATGGGAGGAGATACAGAGACAAAGTGTGGAGCAGAGACTAAAGGAGTGACCATCCAGAGACTGCCCCACCTGAGGATCCATTTCATATACAACCACCAAACCCAGACACTATTGTGGATACCAACAAGTGCTTGCTGACAGGAGCCTGATATAGTTGTTTCCTGAGAGGCTCTGTCAGTTCCTGACAAATACAGAGATGGATGCTCACAGTCAACCATTGGACTAAGCACAGGGTCCCCAATGAAGGAGCTAGAGAAAGGACCTAAGGAGCTGAAGGGGTTTGTAACCCTATAGGAGAAACAACAATATGAACCAACCAGTACCCCTAGAGCTCCTAGGGACTAAACCACCAACCAAAGAGTATACTTGGAGAGACCCATGGCTCCAGCTGCATATGTAGCAGAGGATGGCCTTGATGGAGATCAATGGGATGAGAGGCCCTTGGTCCTATAAAGGCTTGATGCCTCGGTGTAGGGGAATGCCAGAACATCCAGAACAGGGAAGAAAGAGTGGGTGGCTTGGTAAGCAGGGGTAGCAGGAACAGGATGGGGGGGGGGGTCGAAGGAGAAACCAGGAAAGGAGATAACATTTGAAATGTAAATAAAGAAAATATCTAATAAAAATTTTAAAAAAGAGTTAATTCTTGTTCCACTGTGGGTTCCAGGAATGGAACTTAGTCATCAGGCTTACTCAGAAAGCTCTTTAATTGCCTAAGCCATCTACCCATGCCCAAACAATAAAAGTTTTAAATGTATATTGATGAGTCTGTGAAAGGGATACAGAAATCATGTGAAAGAGGTTTTTGTGGCTATCACTGCAACCATTTGCCAATAAAATGTACAGAGTAGCATGGAGTTACAGCAAGAACATACTAAAAATGTTCATGAATCCAGACTGACGCTAAATAATGGAGAGGTATGAGGCTCAAGGTGCAGTCCTCAGCACTGAAAAAGTTCCCCATATATAGAGAGAGAACTTATAGAAGGAATATATACTCATATACACATATAACTATATGTATCTTCATATATATATTATATATATTATATATATATATGAAGATACATATATTTATATGTATACATTAATATATGTTCCTTCTATAAGTTCTGTTCCTCTAGAGAACCCTGACTAATACAGTGTGCTATTCACATACAACAATTGAAGGACATGACATACTTGCTGCAACTTAAATTTACTATAAAGGCAGAAATAGGGTTAAGAGTATATTAAATATGTATAGTAATTAATATAGTACAGGTACAATGAATAACTCTGGGGAGAAAGGATTGTATGGCATCATAAGTCTTTTATACCAGTTGGAAGGTAATTATATAATTATTCTTATCTCTTGACTATTGATGTGTGGTGATATCAAGCTGTTTTGTTTTCTTGGGCTGTTTGTTTTTTGTTTTGTTTTTGTGGATTTTTGTTTGTTTTTTTGGTTGGTTGGTTGGTGTTTTTGCTACCTTGTGTGTTTATTGAGATTATCTATTTAGGGTCAAGAAATATAGGTCACTAGGGGGTTTTATATATATATAAAACCCCCTAGTGACATATATATATATCCCCCTAGTGACACACACACACACACACACACACACACACACACACACACACACACACATATATATATATATATATATATATATATATATATATATATATATATATAT
>LR750490.1:0-36520 GCA_902729485.2 Mus minutoides | reverse complement strand
ACAATAGAACTTGAAGTCGGATATTGGAACATAGAGTGAAGTATTTTTGTAATAATCCAGACCATGTTGCCTATTGGTAGAATATTTGAATGAATATGATCTATGATCCCTATAGGCTCATAGTGAGTGAAACTATTGTTGTTCTCTTCACAACACAATAGAACTCTAAGTCAGAAGTTGCAACAGGGAGTGAAGTATTATTGTGGCAGTCCTGACCATATTGCTTATTGGTAGAATGTGAATTTTGGGATTTTGGCTTTGGAAAGCAGTTGAATGCTTTAAGTGGGGCTTAATGGCTACACTAGTACGAACATTGAATACAGTGGTGCTAAGAGCAGTGTAAATTAATGAAGGCTCAGCTCAAGAAGTTGCAGAGGGGGGAAATATTAATAAGTGTCCTAGAGTAAGTTTCCAAAAATCTCACAAAGAGTGTTTATCTGCAGAAACAACCAGCATTTGGGGTCAACTGTTCTTTGAAATGGCAAACCCAAATAAAGGCACACAGGTCTTCTTATAGGGAACCTGGGGAACTCTCTAGAAGGATTAGGTAATCTAAAATTTCATTGGTGGGTGCCAGGGCATCACAGATGATCAGTCATCTTCATTCCTATGTCATGAGTATTCAACCATGTGATGAAATAGTGCTGTCTAAGAACGGGGATAGCATTTTAAATGTAAATAGATAAAATACCCAATAAATTTTTTAAAAAGGCTTCTACTGTCTCACAGGTAGTGGAATGTGTTGAAAGGAGTAAAATATGGGGCCTTTTTGGAGTAGGTGTGGTCTTATTAGTGGAAGTACATCACTAGGTGTGGAGTTTAAGGTTTCAAAAGTTTGAGCCAGACCCAGTGTATTGCTCTGCCTGATGCCTGCAGATCTAGATATAGAACTCTTGGTGATACCCATTTCCTAATTTTAAAGATATCTGCATAGGAGATGTCTTAATATTCACTGCTCATTTTTACTTTGACGGCTACTTAAAAAAAATCTTTGCAAGCTTTTTATTCTGTCAGAATTAATTTGTCTATTCCTAAACAAAAATCCAAATCTAGTGTTAAAAAAAAATTCTCATCAGTCTTCAACATCATGTCTGCCTGCATGTCACCATGCTTCCCACTGTGACAATAGATTAACCTTCTGAAACTAAGAAAGCCCCAGTTAAATGCTTTCTTTTACAAGTTGTGGTTTGTCTTCATAGCAATAGAACACTGACTAAGTCAGCATTACAGAGTATTGAATATGACTATCAGTCAAAAATTCATGGTCTAATTACTAAAGTGTGGTAATGGTTGTTTTCATTTTGGACTTTTTGTCTCTATAGTTGCCCATTGAGAGATCATCCAGGTCAAATTATTGGCAAGGGATAAACATCTTATTCTAGTACTTCTTTAGAGTAAATGGGACATGGGATAGTGTCCCAACCCGTGGAACCCAGTTATTCGGGCGTCTGACAGAAACCTTGCCTGAAAGAGACACGGATGAGAAAGAAGGAGCGAGACCAAGCAAAGGTTGTCAAGGTCTGTTTATTGTGGGCAAGGTTACAGAATAAAAGGCAGTAAGAAAGTGGAAGTAAAAGGGGGAGAAACTTGCCTGTGCCTCAGCCCAGGGGCAGGGGTGGTTCTGCATAACTGCCTGGGAGCACACTATCTACTCTTAGCTCAGGGAACATCCTGTGGTTTTTCCCCCAGAAGGTTTGCAGTTACTATTATCTGATCTTGGTGTACTGTCAGCTGTCCTTTCAAAAGGTCGGAAGTTTCTTAGGAAGGCAGCTTATGACTCAGTGTCAGTCTCCAACAGGATAGGGAAGCTAGTTTGTAGGACCATGAGGTATAAAAGTCCTGAGCTGCATTTTGTAAAGGACAGGATTATGACATTACTCAGAAACTGAGATGCCTTCTCTAGTGGAAGACAGGTGAGCTGATGTTAATGATTCACTGAAATGATGCCTTTTGAATTTTAATGATGTGTATTTAAATAATACCAACCATACCAGATGGCTAAATAACCAAAGATGAAAAAAAAAAACAGAATTAAATCAAGAAGAAAGGAATTAAAGGTAACTTGAGCATTCTAGATCTATTATACTTTTGATCTGTTTAGTTATAGAAGAAATTAACCCATTTAGATATTGAATGAGGTAAGTAAACATACATAACATAAAAATGCACTAGAACCAGGCAGTGGTGGCTCACGCCTTTAACCCCAGCACTTGGGAGGCAGAGACAAGAGGATTTCTGAGTTCGAGGCCAGCCTGGTCTACACTGGGTCCCCTGGGTGGGACAGAGTGAGTTCCAGGACAGCCAAGGCTACACAGAGAAACCCTGTCTTGAAAAAAAAATTGCACTAGAGTAAGAAGAGTGGTCTTCTGTGGCCACACTCATCTTAACAGGGATTGAAAATTCTCAGTGAGAAGAAAAATGGCAACAAGAGGCTTGCTATGAAGGAAAAGTTTTATCTATTAAAGAGAGTAGGAAAGCAAGACTCTTGTGTGCATTGGGAAGAATTTGAACATTACTATTTTGTCCATGAAGAAAGATTCAAGAGATCTATTTAATCAGTACACCCAGCTTTCCAGTGACATCATGGGGTCTTCTGGAAGTCTAAGACTCATAGAAATGAAGAGGTTTGTTTTGAAGACTATGGTAAAGTTCAGGAAGTAGGTCAACTTTAATGATCTGTGTGACAGTCCACACTGTGATGGAAATATTTTTAACACTAGATTTGGATTTTTATTTGAGAATAGATAAATTAATTCTGACAGAATAAAAAGCTTGCAAAGATTTTTTAAAATAACAGACAAGGTAAAAATGAGCAGTGGATATTAAGGCATTTCCTATGCAGATAATTTTAAAATTAGGAAATGAGTATCATCAACTTATACATTTGCATAGTTGTTGCTGACCCCTAAGTTCTGTTTCAAAGAGAAAGTGTAAATTCTCAATTGCCTCTTTTAAATCTTATATTTTGGATTTTTTTTTAGAAAATAAAGTTTGATCTTGTACAAGTGAACATAGTAATTTTCTGGAGTTTAGCAACTGTCTTAGTCAGGGTTTCTATTCCTGCACAAACATCATGACCAAGAAGCACTTGGGGGAGGAAAGGGTTTATTTGGCTGACACTTCCATACAGCTGTTCATCACCAAGGAAGCCAGGACTGGAACTCAAGCAGGTCAGAAATCAGGAGCTGATGCAGAAGCCATGGAGGGATGTTATTTACTGGCTTGCTCAGCCTGCTCTCTTATAGAACCCAAGACTGCCAGCCCAGAGATGGTCCCACCCACAAGGGGCCCTTGATCACTAATTGAGAAAATACCCCACAGCTAGATCTCATGGAGGCATTTCCCCAACTGAAGCTCCTTTCTCTGTGGTAACTCCAGCTGTGTCAAGTTGACACAAACCTAGCCAGTACAATTGACCCCTTGTCAACTTGACACACAAATACATCACTAGTAAGTCTCAATCCTTAGTTCTTATTCAACCCCAAGATCTTAAGTCCCACAGTCTTTACATATTAAAAAGTTCAATCCTTTTAAAACATCTTTTAAAATTCAAAGTCTCTTAACTGTGGGCTTCATTTAAAAACTTCCTTCAAGAGGGAAAAATATCAGGGCACAGTCACAATCAAAAGCAAAAATCCATCTCCAACCGTCCAATGTCTAGGATCCAATTCACGATCTTCTGGGCTTCTCCAAGGGCTTGGGTCACTTCTCCAGCCATGCCCTTTGTAGCACACACGTTGTCCTCTCGGCTCCAGATGCCTATACTCCATTGGTGCTGCTGTTCTTGGTGGTCATCTCATGGTACTGGCATCTTCAAAACGCTGCTGTCTTCTGCTGTAACTAGGCTTCAACACTAGCCTCTCATAGGCTCTCTTCATGGTGCTAAGCCTCAACTCCTTTGCATGACCCCTTCAGACCTGGGTCATCAATTGCAACTGAGGCTGCACTTTCACCAATGGCCTTCCATGGCCTCTCACAGTGCTTCTGTGACCTCAGCTGCTCTGCATGACCCCTTCATGCCTTCAAAACCAGTACCACCTGGGTAACTCTTACACATTACCAAGTCCAGCCACAGCACAAGGCTATCTCGGGAACACAGCCTCTGTGCTTTCAGAAAACACTTCCCAGAAGATGTCACCTTAACGATGCTGGTCTCTTCTTAATCACTGCTAATTTCTTAGCTCCAGCTAACCAGCATCAATAGTCCCAGTAATTCAAAGTTTTTGCTTTAGTAGTTCTGGTATCTTGTTAATCACAGCTGATTCTTCAGCCCCAGCTAACCAGAACAACAGAATCTTCAGAAAGTAACAATGGCCCTGAAAAGAGTCTTTAATTTTCCCTCTGAAATTTAACTAGCCAGGCCTCCATCTTCTGCACTGTTTTCAACATTATCTTCCAAGCTCTTACACAACATCCCAAAGAGCTCTTAACACCAAATGGATCTTCAAGCCCATAGTTCCAAAGTCCTTCCACAGTCCTCCCCAAAACATGGTCAGGTTGTCACAGGAATACCCCACTATGCTGGTACCAATCAAGTGGATAAGATGACCCGTTCTGTGGACAGTCAGCCTCTTTCCCCAGCCATCTCTGTCATTGCTCAATGGGCACATGAACAAAGTGGCCATGGTGGTCGAGATGGAGGTTATGCTTGGGCTCAGCAACACGGACTTCCACTCACCAAGGCTGACCTGGCCACAGCTGCTGCTGAATGCCAGATCTGCCAACAGCNAAGGACACTGGAAGAAGGGAGACTGGCACTCACTCCTTCGCCTGTTCACCGTGTGGGACTGAGTAACTGCTAGATCCTTGGACTTCCATTCACAGCTACTACTGAACCATTGTTGGGAATTGGACTGCAGACTGTAAGTCATCAATAAATTCCTTTACTCCTTAAGTTCTGTGACTCTAGAGAACCCTAACTAATACAGCAACCATCGGCATATGCAGTAAGTATGGTGGTTTACGTGACTGAAGTTGATTTCTTGGAATGACTTCTATCTTTGTTTGGATTATTATTACTTTCATAACACTATGACCAAAGTAACCTGGGAAGGAAAGGTTTTCTTTGAATTACTTTTCCATATTACTGTTCACCATTGAAGGAATTCAGGAGAGGAATTCAAGCAGGCCTGGAACCTAGAAGAAGAAACTGAAGCAGAGACCCCCCAGAGAGGTGTTGCTTACTGGTGTGCTCATTGTGGGTTGCTCAGCCTACTTTCTTATAGAACCCAGGAGTACCAGCCCAAGAATGGCCCACCCTCAATGAGCTGGGCTTTTCCCCATAAATCACTAATTTAAATAATGCCCCCCAAATGCTTGCCTTATGGAGACATTTTCTCAGTTAAAGTCTTCTCTCTGATGACTCTAGCTTGTGTCAAATTGACATAAAACTAGCCAGCATCCCAAAGGTTGTGTGGCTTGACTTATGAACCCAGTAACTATTCCCAGAGCATCACCCTGTCTTTCAGTCACATACAGGTAGAACTTAGACAAGATGGACAAGCCCTAATAAAAACTTTTAGCACCTTTTTAAGTGTTTGGAAGGATCTTTTGGACTTTAGGGTCTATTCAACCTTTGTGAGTTCCAGACTGTGGATTCTTTCCTTAAAAGCCTGGTAAAGAGGTATAGCTATCTGTGGTGGTTTGCATATGCTTGACTTGGGTAATGGCACTATTGGGGGTGTGGTCTTGTTGGAGTAGGTGTGGCCTTGTTGTGGGTGTAGGCTTTAAGACCCTCATTCTAAAGCCAGGAGTGGTGGTGCATGCCTTTAATCCCAGCACTCAGGAGGCAGAGGCAGGTGGATATCTGAGTTCGAGGCCAGCCTGGTCTACAAAGTGAGTTCCAGGACTGCCAGGACTATACAGTTGTCCTTGTATGAGTTGCCTCGGTCATGGTATCTGTTCTCAGCAGTAAAACCCTAAGACACTATCTCTACATAAACAGAGTTCCGAATTCTACAGTATCCATTTGAGGGGTTGCAAACTGCTGAAGATAGGAGGGAGAGCACAGGCTTATGGTCCTCAATTCTATTCCATTGATCAATAGATCTGATTTTATGCCTCTCTCTCTCTCTCTCTCTCTCTCTCTCTCTCTCTCTCTCTCTCTGTGTGTGTGTGTGTGTGTGTGTGTGTGTGTGTGTGTGTGTGTGTGTGTGTGTATGTTGACTAGTTCTATGTCAACTTAACACAAGTTAGGGTCATCAGGGAATAAGAATCTCAATTGATAAAATGCCTCCCTAGTACTGGCCTGTAGGCAAGTTTGTAGGATATTTTCTTGATTGGTGGTTAGTGTGGGAGTGTCCAGATACTGTGGGTGGTGCCTAAGAAGGTTGGGTAAAGCCATGAAGAGCAAACCAGTAAACAGTATTGCTTCATGGTATCTGCATCAATTTCTGTTTCCAAGTTCCTGCTTTGAATTCTTTCCCTGACTTCCTCTGATGATGGATGTGGAAGTCTCCCCATGTTGCTTTTGGTCAGAGTATTTTATCACAGCAATAAAAACGCTAAGATAGGGACTTTCAAGAGAGGAGAGATAAAAAGCAGTAGTGTAAAGGCTTAAAAAAGCCTGTGAGAGAGAGAGACAGACAGAGACAGAGACAGAGAAAATTTAATGAAGATCCCCTATAACAAAAAAGACAGTGCTACAGGCTAACAAATTAAGAAGCTCAGTGCCAGGAATGGGTTACCTCTTTTGGAGCTGTTTGTCAGTGAGGTTCAATAGACATGCAAATATTGCAGGCTATTGTCAATGCAATTGATTACCTTCCTAAACTTGTCAGCATCATCCTATTGTTGAAAGCACCACACACTTGAGTCATAGAGAATATCAAGCTGCTAGTGATCTGGATGCTTCATCTCTACTGGCTAGCTTCAACAATGCTAACAGGTGTGGTGCATGCTACTGGAGGAGAACATCATCATTCTACCTAGTTGTGAGCCATGTGAGCTAGAATAAAGTGGTTTGGCAACAAATAACTGGTGTAATAGTGGCACAAACATTATGAGAGTAACCAACCTCTTTCTGATTGGATCTAAGACTCACTCCATGAGATGAAACCCATACTTGTCAACCAAAGAACCTGAGGCTAGAAAGGTCATTGGTCTTGGAGCAAAAGCTACTAGTAATCTGCTAAATGAACATAGTATTAAAAAAACTCACATTGACTTGTTATTATACACATAGATTTAGTGCATCTCTCAACCTTCATCACAGAAGTTTCTATTTGCAATACATAGAAATTAACCCAGAGACCCAGAACTAGGCAAGAGGGAAAGAAAAAAAGGATGCAGAATGTTCAACTGTAAATGGGGCATCTATAACACAGTCTCTTCTTCCAAAGTTCAGAAATCATTGCAGAAGAGTGGGCAGAAAGACTAAGAGCCAGATATTGCATGCACAAGAAAATAGTGTCCTCCAGACACAAGGAAGCTGCACATACGAACTCACAGTGATTGTGACAGCCTGCACAAGCTTTGAGGAAGATCAGTCTAGAATAAATCTCAGCACGGAATGGAAGGTAGACTGTTAGAAGACCCTATTACTAAGTTTGAAGTTCACCATGTCCAGATAAATTCTCTGAGCTTGGCACAAAATGGACGAGTCTTTGAGGGGCTTCATCTGTTCTGCCTGATCTTATCTGGAGAATATGTCTAAGTAATGGTGCCTGACCTTATCTACAGGATGACCCTGCAAGAGCTGCATGGTTCAGCACATAAAACCCCACTTGCTGCTAATGATAATTGGGTACTGTGTTATGATCAATCAGGCCTACTAGCCTGTAACTCCCAAAAACCTCTGAGGAAAGTCTCAAAGCCCATGGACCAAATTACAGGTTCAACTTCTCTCCCATAAGAACCTGACTGGCAGGATCTTGGAATTCTTCATGTAAATGGAACATTCTTAGACCTCTGCCCTAGCCAATAATGTTCATGTGCTTTGGAAATCTCCACCCACTTCATGAGACCTATATTCACCCTGAATAAAGTTGAGCTGTTTTACTGAAGTTAATCCCAGAACTCAATCTGTTAGTACTCACAATGTCTGAAACCCACCTATCCACTCTCCTTCGGGGAGAAGGGAGGATCATAATAAACAGGAAGACCTTTCCATACACAAGAAGGTTTTGAAAGTGATAGCGGCTATGAGAGGGAAAGTAAGTTGTCTTTAAAGAATTTTGCTCCTGGTAAGCTGACCATGCTCCAGTGGAAAGCTGGACATCCAATATTGTATGGGAAGCACACCTTGAACTTGGTGGATGGGAAAAGTAGAGGACACAAATCTGATTGAATAGGACCTGGGGAAGACCAAGAGGAGTCAGGAGAGAGGTAAATATAATCAAAATACGTTGTACTCAATTCACAAAACATTAGTTTTAAAAAATTGAAGTCACATGCCCCACCACCACCACCACCAAAGAAGCTATCACTTAAGCTCGAGTCTGAATTTACCAGCAATTAGGATTCTTCCATTGTTTCTGCTTTAAGTTCCTTCCTTCTTGAGTTTCTGCCCTCATTTTCCTCAGAATTGAACCATAACTGAAATAAGTCCTTTCCTCCCTAAGGTGCTATGGTTGGAGTGTTTTATCACAGCAAAACCAGAGCTATAACTATAATACATATTGTATTTTCTGTCAATGCTGCTTTCTTTTTAGAGGAGAGCCCACCCTCTGTGTACATTACATATTTCAAGACATGGCACCGAATTCTGTCATAAACTTTGTGATTCCTGTAGCACTGCCTTGTTATGGCAGGAGCATGAGTGTTAGGTCTTTTGCCTATGACATGTTTGCTCTCTCTAAAGTCTGTATGTCTTGGAAATGTGTTGTTTATATACAGAAGCAGCAACTGTTCCCCACTGTGCTCAAATACTTCCTTTGGTTTGAAAGAGTCTCTTTTTTAGAGTCTTTTTTTTTTCTTCTTATTGGTTCTCTGATTCACTGGTTCACCCTGAGGCAGCCTACAAATCTGACATCTTACCCCCGAGGGAAGCTACTTCTGAGAATTAGACAGACACCTTCTAGTTTTTACTTGACATTTACAAAACATAAAAGAGAAATGAATTTAATTTTTTTGGACACGGAGGTGTTATATAAGGAAGTGATATCACAGAGATAGTAATAAGAATATTAATAGCAGGGTAGAAGAAAATAAGCAAATCCCATCATGAAGGGAATCAAACACGAGTCTGAGGCATCTGTTTCTCTTCTTGTACAACATCTAATCCTTTCCATAAGTAAACAACACAGTTTTCCATTCAGAGAACAATATTTCCTTAATTCTTCATTCTCTGGGGGGGGGAGGGTGCCGGTTAAGGCTGCTTATTCTCATGCCATTTCAGATGAATGCAGACCGTTTTAGACCTGGGTGTCTATTCTTTGTCTTCTCTGAACTACTTGGATGAAGGATCATCTTAGGCTATACCTAACAAAAGATACACTAATACTGATGAAAAGTGGTGAGCAAAGAAAGAAGTCTGTGTATAATATGTGATATCTACCNGGGTGCCGGTTAAGGCTGCTTATTCTCATGCCATTTCAGATGAATGCAGACCGTTTTAGACCTGGGTGTCTATTCTTTGTCTTCTCTGAACTACTTGGATGAAGGATCATCTTAGGCTATACCTAACAAAAGATACACTAATACTGATGAAAAGTGGTGAGCAAAGAAAGAAGTCTGTGTATAATATGTGATATCTACCACCACAAACAAGCAAAGAAGCCTTCACAAAATCAATTTAACTGTGCAATACTCTGTTCAGACAGAGTTTTAAAATGATAGAGCAAATCCAAGTTTGTAATCACTAATTAAAAGTGAACATCTCTGTATTAATCATTTCCTGTTGTTATGATTAAAGTACCCCAACAAAAAGCTAGGTAGTGAAGCAAAAGGTTTATTTTAGCTTACTGTGCAAGGGACGTGGTACGGAGACTGATGCCATTCTTGAAGTTAGAAAGTCAGAGAGAACACATTTTATCCACCGAAAGAGAGAAAGAGAACAGGAATGGCAGAGCCAGGCTATACAATGTCAAATCTTATCTGCACTAGCATACTTCCTGGCAAGGTCCCCTCACTAAAACATCCATAATCTTCCCAAATGGTGCCACCATACAGCACCACCAACTAGGAACCAAATGTTCAAATGCATTAGCTTATGAGAGACATTTCTCACTTAAACCACCATAAAGGATATCTTATAAAATGTCCAGTTTAGAGGGGAGCTCTCAACTGTTATTTATCTTCAGTATCTAGGGCTGCCTTGAGTTTCTGATCTCAATACCATTTACTCCAAAGAGAGCCTTTCAAGGCTAAGAGTATCTTTTATTTTACAAAGAATTATGTTTTATAGGTGTAAGTGTTTTGCATATGTAGATATATAACGTTTTGCTGAAGCAGACACAGATAAAAGGATGTTTTGGTACAGCAAGCACGTGAAAAGAAGTGTAATGAAGGATTCTTTGTTAATGACACACATGTATTGGTCCACCTTATATTGAGTTGTTGAGCTCCATTGGTCAGGACTCTATTGAGAGAAATACACTGAAATTTTCTGGTGCTATGCTGGAGGCTTCCTACATCTTCCGTGCTCTCAGTCTGATCAGCAGAGCAATGTCAGCTAATACAGACTCATGTGGAGTTTTGCTAAGACTGACTCACCTGCTGAGGCAAGACACAAGGCGAGGCAAGACCCGCAGAGGTCACGTGATGCTTGGAGGCTGTATAAATAGGACTCAAGGGTGAGTGATGGAGGCTGGGCTTGCTGGGTAGCTTGAAATGCTTCTTGGTCTTGCATCTTTGCCGATCTTCCCTTCATTGAGAGAGGCACAGCTGAGAAATTCTGGTGTCGCTGGTGGTCCTAATTCCTCCTGCTGACTCATGACAATTAGGCTGAGACCTGGCTGTTCCTGCTAGGTCATGCCTCCACTGTTGCTCTCCCGACACTACTGATCTGAACGGCTGGCATATCTGTGAAATATTTGTGAGTGGATCGAGCTGCCTCTGCTGACTCCTGTGAACTGAACTGCTGATTTCCTGACAAAACAGATGGGATTTGCTCCAAAGAACAAATTCTAAACAGGTCCACGTCTCTGTATTTTAATAACCTTTCTTTTCCACAACCTCTGGTGGGTGGTGGGCTGTGAGGGAAGTTAAATCATTTAAGAACCATAATTAAAAGTAGGTCTTTGAGAAATTAAAGAGGTAGATAGATAAATCTATCTATCTATCTATCTATCTATCTATCTATCTATCTATCTATCTATCTATTCATCTCACATGTGTGTCTGGTATCTGTGGAGGCCAGAGAGGACATCAGATTTCCTAGGACTTGAGTTATAGACAGCTGTGAGTGAGACCATGTGAGTGGTGTGAGGCAAACTCAGGTCCTCTGAAAGAGCAGCTAGTGGTTTTAACCACTGGGCCATCTCTATAAGTCCAAGAGTAGTAGAAACTCCCAGGATTCTATGAGGATGACCCTAGTGAGGACTCCAAGTAGTGAAGAATTTGGAGCCTGGACCAGCCATTTTCTGTAACCAGGCACGGCTTACAGTGGTGGCACTGGGATACCAACACAACCACAACACCTACAAACCATCCCACCTGCAAGATGTTCTGGGGCAAAGGAGATGCAGAACATGGGAGTGTCCAACCAATGGCTGGTTTAATTTGAGTCCACAAGAGAGAGCTCATACCAGAAACTGACTGAGCAACCAGGAACTGGGGGCTAAATATCCCAGAAACCTGATACAGCAAAAACAAATCAATAAAATGATTCCTAGTTATCTTCTTATATACTCACAGATCAGTACCTAGCTCAGTTGTCATCAGAGAGGTTTCTGCACAGCGGATTGCAGAGACCCACACCCAATCATTAGGTGGAAAGAGAGTCCAGATTGGAGATTCCTTCGATTTGAGCTCAGGGAACCTGGAGGAGAGGAGGAGGAGGAAGAATTGTAGGAGCCAGAGTGGTCGGGAACACCCAGACAACACACCTCACAGAATCAACTAAATAGGGCTCATATGAGCTGACATCACTGAAGCAACAATCATGGATCTGCAAGGCTCTGCTCCACCTCTGTACATGTGCTGTGTTTCTTTAGCTTGGTGTTTTTGTGGGACTCCTAACAGAGGGAATGGGGGGCGGAGTTATCTCTGACTCTTTTATCTGCTCTTTGGGACCCTTTTGCTCTTATTGGGTTGCCTGGAGCAGCCTTGATATGACTACTATTCTTGTATGGTGTTAAGCACTGTCTAGTGGATATCCCTCCGAAGCCTGCTTTTTTATGAAGGGAAATAGACAAGGAGTGGATCTGGGGGAGATGGACATGAGAGAGGCCCTGAGAGGAGTGGATGTGAGGGAGAAGGATTGG
This sequence comes from Mus minutoides, assembly GCA_902729485.2. NCBI lineage: Eukaryota > Metazoa > Chordata > Mammalia > Rodentia > Muridae > Mus > Mus minutoides. Next base: position 24,155 of record LR750490.1, on the reverse strand, counting down.
GGGGGGGGCTGGAAGGAGTGGAGGGAGGGGAAACTGTGGTCAAGATGTATTGAAAATAAAAAAATGAGAAGTTACAGAGACAAAGTTTGGAGTTAAGGAGAAAGGATGGACTAGACTACCCCACCCGGGGATCCATCCCATAATCAGTCACCAAACCCAGACACTATTGCATATGCCAGCAAGATTTTACTGAAGGGACCCTGATATAGCTCTCTTGAATGAGGCTATGCCAGTGCCTGGCAAATACAGAAGTGGATGCTCACAGTCTATAGGAAGGAACACAGGGCCCCTAATAGAGTAGCTAGAAAAAGCACCCAAGGAGCTGAAGGTGTCTGCAACCCTATATGTGGAACAACAATATGAACTAACCAGTATCCCCAGAGCTCATGTCTCTAGCTGCATATGTAGCAGAAGATGGCCTAGTTGGCCATCACTGGGAAGAGGGGCCCCTTGGTATTGCAAACTTTATATGCCCCAGTAGAGGGGAACACCAGGGTCAAGAAGTGGGAGTGGGTGGGTAAGGACCTGGGCCAGGGGAGGGTATAGGGAACTTTTGGGATAGTATTTGAAATGTAAATAAAGAAAATATCTAATTACAAAAAAGAAAATAAAAAACGAACATAAAATTCAGTTTGTTTTATGGGTATGAATGTTTGCCTTTACTTACGTATGTCGCATATGGACCTGGTATCTGTGGAAACCAGAAGAGGGCATCAGATGCCCTGGAACTGGAATTATAGACAGTTGCAATGTGCCATGAAAGTGCTGTGAACCATACTCAGGTCTTCTGCAAGAGTAGCAAGTGGCTTTAAGCACTGAGATGTATCTCAAACTTAGGGCTGAAATCACCCAAGTGGAAACAAAAAGAACTATACAAAGAATCAACCAATCCAGGAGCTGGTTCTTTGAGAAAATCAACAAGGTATTTAAACCCTTAGCTAGACCAACTAGAGGGCACAGGGAGTATTCTAATTAACAAAATCAGTAATGAAAAGGATACATAACAACAAAACCTGAGAAAATCCAAAACATCATCAGATCCTACTACAAAAGGCTATACTCAACAAAACTGGAAAACCTGGATGAAATGGACAACTTCCTAGAGAGATTCCAGGTACCAAAGTTAAATCAGGATCAGATTTACAATCTAAAGAGTCCCTTTTCCTCTAAAAATATAGAAGCTGTCATTAATTGTCTCCCAACCAAAAAAAGCCCAGGACCAGATGGGTTTAGAGCAGCATTCTAACAGACCTTCATAGAAGACCTAATTCCAATTCTCCTCAAACTATTCCACAAAATAGAAACAGAAGGTACTCTACCCAATTCATTCTATGAAGCCATAATTACTCTGATAACTAAACCACACAAACATCCAAACAAAGAAAGAGAACTTCAGACCAATTTTCCTTATGAATATCATAATATGCAAAAATACTCAATAAAATTCCCACAAACCAAATCTAAGAACACATCAAAACAATCATCCATCACAATCAAGTAGGCTTCATCTCAGGGATGCAGGGATGGTTTAATATACAGAAATCCATCAACATAGTCTACTATATAAACAAATTCAAAAACCACATGATCATCTTGTTACATGCTGAGAAAGCATTTGATAAAATCCAACACCCATTCATGATAAAACTCTTGGAAAGATCAGGAAATCAAGGCCCATACCAAAATATAATAAAAGCAATCTACAGCAAACCAGTAGCCAACATCAAACTAAATGGAGAGAAACTGGAAGCAATCCCAGTAAAATCAGGAACTAGACAAGGCTGCCCACTTTCTCCCTACTTATTCAATACAGTACTTGAAGTCCTAGCCAAATTAATTAGACAACAAAAGGAGATAAAAGGGATACAATTTGGAAAGGAAAAAGTCAAAATATCACTATTTGCAGATGATATGATAGTATATATAAGTGACCCTAAAAATTCCACCAGAGAACTCCTAAACCTGATAAACAGCTTCAGTGCAGTAGCTGGATATAAAATTAATTCAAACAAATCAGTGGCCTTTCTGTACACAAAGNTAGACAACAAAAGGAGATAAAAGGGATACAATTTGGAAAGGAAAAAGTCAAAATATCACTATTTGCAGATGATATGATAGTATATATAAGTGACCCTAAAAATTCCACCAGAGAACTCCTAAACCTGATAAACAGCTTCAGTGCAGTAGCTGGATATAAAATTAATTCAAACAAATCAGTGGCCTTTCTGTACACAAAGGATAAGCAGGCTGAGAAAGAAATTAGGGAAACAACACCCTTCACAATAGTCACAAATAATATAAAATACCTTGGTGTGACTCTAACTAAGGAAGTGAAAGATCTGTATGATAAGAATTTCAAGTCTCTGAAGAAAGAAATCTAAGAAGATCTCAGAAGATGGAAAGATCTCCCATGCTCTCTCTTTTTCTTCTCTCTCTTCTTTCCCCACTCTGTTTCTCTTTCTCCTCTTCTCTGCCCCCCCCCCAATAAACCTCTTCAAACCTCTTCCACGTGGAAAAAATCTCCAATGCTCATGGATTGGCTGGATTAATATAGTAAAACTGGCTATCTTTTTTTGTTGTTTGTTTGTTTGGTTATTTGAGACAGGGTTTCTCTGTATAGCCCTGGTTGACCTGGAACTCACTTTGTAGACCAGGCTGGCCTCGAACTCAGAAATCTGCCTGGCTCTGCCTCCCGAGTGCTGGGATTAAAGGCATGTGCCACCATGCCTGGCTAAAAAATGGCTATCTTGCCAAAAGCAATCTATAGATTCACTGCAATCCCCATCAAAATTCTAACTCAATTCTGCACTGAGTTAGAAAGGGCAATTTGCAAATTCATCTGGAATAACAAAAAACCTAGGAGAGCAAAAACTATTCCCAACAATAAAAGAATATCTGTTAGAATCACCATGCCTGACCTCAAGCTGTACTACAGAGCAATTGTGATAAAAAACAGCATGGTACTGGTACAGTGACAGACAGGTCGATCATTGGAATAGAATTGAAGACCCAGAAATGAACCCACACACTTATGGTCACTTGATCTTTGACAAGGGAGTTAAAACCATCCAGTGGAAAAAGAGCATTTTCAACAAATGGTGCTGTTCAACCTGCAGTTATCATGTAGAAGAATGTGAATTGATCCATTCTTATCTCCTTGTACAAAGCTCAAGTCTAAGCGGATCAAGGAACTCCACATAAAATCAGAGACACTAAAACTTATAGAGGAGAAAGTGAGGAACAGCCTCGAAAATATGGGCACTGAGGAAAGATTCCTGAACAGCACAGCAATGGCTTGTACTATAAGACAGAGAATTGACAAATGGGATCTCATAAAATTGCCAAGCTTCTGTAAGGCAAAAGACACTGTCAATAAGACAAAAAGGCCACCAACAGATTGTGAAAGGATCTTTACCAATCCTAAATCAGATAGGGGGCTGATATCCAATATATAAAAAGAACTCAAGAAGATAGACTCCAGAAAATCAAATAACCCCATTAAAATGTGGTACAGAGCCCCCCCCCCAAAGAAGAATTATCAACTGAGGAATACCAAAGGGCTGAGAAGTACGTAAAAAAATGTCCAACATCCTTAATCATCAGGGAAATGCAAATCAAAACAACCCTGAGATTCCAAATCACACCAGTCAGAATGGCTGAGATCAAAAATTCAGGTGACAGCAGATGCTGGCGAGGATGTGGAGAAAGAGGAACACTCCTCCATTGTTGGTGGGATTGCAAGCCTGTACAACCACTCTGGAAATCAGTCTGGCAGTTCTTCAGAAAATTGGAGAGAGTACTACTGGAGGATCCAGCAATACCTCTCCTGGGCATATACCCAGAAGATGTTCCAACTGGTAATAAGGACACATGCTCCACTATGTTCATAGCAGTCTCATTCATAATAGCCAGAAGCTGGAAAGAACCCAGTTATTAACAACAATAAATTTATGAAATTCTTAGTCTAATGGATGAATCTGGAAGATATCATCCTGAGGGAGGTATCTCAATCACAAAAGAACTCACATGATATGCTCTCATTGATAAGTGGATATTAGCCCAGAAACTTAGAATACTCAAGATCAATTTGCAAAACACATGAAAATCAAGTAAAAGGAAGACCAAAGTGTGGATACTTCGTTCCTTCTTAGAATGGGGAACAAAATTCCCTTGGAGGGAGTTACAGAGACAAAGTTTGGTGCTGAGATGGAAGGAAGGACCATCCAGAGACTGCCCCACCCAGGGATCCACCCCATAAACAGCCACCAAATACAAACACTATTGCATATGCCAGCAAGATTTTGCTGAAAGGCCCCTGATATATCTGTCTCTCGTGAGGCTATGCCAGTGCCTGGCAAATACAGAAGTGGATGCTCACAGTCTATTGGATAAATCACAGGGCCCCCAGTGGAGGAACTAGAGAAAGTACTCAAGGAGCTGAAAGGGTCCTCAACCCTATAGGAGGTACAACAATATGAACTAACCAGTATGCCCAGAGCTCGTGTCTCTATCTGCATATGTAGCAGAAGATGGCCTAGTTGGCCATCATTGGGAGGAGAGGCCCTTGCTCTTGTGGAGATTATATGCCCCAATACAGGGGAATTATATGCCAGGGCCAGGAAGTGGGAGTGAGTGTGTTGGGGAGCAGGGCAGGGGGAGGGTATAGGGGACTTTCGGAATAGCATTTGAAATGTAAATGAAGCTGGGCATGGTGGCCCATGCCTTTAATTCCAGCACTCAGGAGGCAGAGGCAGGTGGATTTCTGAGTTCGAGGCCAGCCTGGTCTACAAAGTTAGTTCCAGGACAGCCAGGGCTATAAAGAGAAACCCTGTCTTGAAAGAAAGAAAGAAAGAAAGAAAGAAAGAAAGAAAGAAAGAAAGAAAGAAAGAAAGAAAGAAAGAAAGAAAGGAAGGAAGGAAGGAAGGAAGGAAGTGTAAATGAAGAAAATATCTAATAAAAAATAAAGAAAATATTTTGAAAAGAAAAAAAAAGGATTATCACAGTTTGGTTTGTTAACTGTTTATGTCACCCCATGAACAGGTGGGGAGGATACAGTAACTTCCTACAGCCTGTTACATGTAATTCTGCCTTAATTGCAAATGACCCGAGGAGATGAAAAGAGGGAGCTCCATCTATGTGACTAAGAGGAAGCCCTCATCCCTGGTAGGGATGTTCCAGATGTAGTCTGTTGTAGGGGAGCACACGTACCTCTGTAACAAACCCTCACCAATGCTCTGGAAAGAAGCTCAATAAACTGTACATTCCCCTAGAGCGACCTCTATTGCAATTATACCCAGGTTTGTTATTGGGACCTTAGGAGAATGAATAGAGCTTGCTGTCTCTATCACCTTTTCCAAAAACAAAAAGACAAAACCTTTTTCCCAAAACAGCATGTCCTTGAGCCAGTAATCAGAAAATCCTTTATTTAGATCTCTCTCCCAGAGGAAGTATGTAACCACAAAACTCAAAATCACATCCATTTTGAAAATCAAGACAATCTAAAAAAATGAAGTAAACTAAGATACTGTATGTGCCTATACTAGGCCTTTTCCTATCTTGCCAAGTAGGAAAAGACACTCAGGATTCCCTTGGAGCCCACGTTAGCAGAATATGAGAGTCCTGTGGTTGGTTAGACCATCTATACTATCTTTCCGTTTGGCTCTCTGCCTAGAGCCACAAACATATTTTGTTAATGCCCATATAATATCTGTCTATTGAACTCTCTACCTGGAGCCACAGACATAGATAATTATTAACTGTTCAAAGCAGGCAATGATTATCACTGCACTCTCTACTCTGGAGTCAGTGACTCATATTCTCTATCCCAGTTCAAATTAGAACAATCCAAAGTGAATGAAGAAAAGTAAAATACTATATGTGTCTATACTTAGGCTTTTCCTATGTTGCCAACGGGATATAAAACCAAGTATTCCCATGGAGTCCATGTTAGACAGAATATGAGTATCCTGCAAGGCAAGTAAAGCAATTTTATACCATCTTATGGTTTTGGCTCTCTGTGTAGAGAAGCCAACTTGTTATACCATCTATCTGTTCAGCTCTGTCTGGAGACACAGACATTTGTTTTATTAATACCTGTTCCACTACCCTCTCCACTTGAAGTTAGTGACTCATATTCCCTATCCTAGTTCTGAACTGCAGGCGAAATTCCCCATGTGATTCGGACAAAATCTGTATATAAATCTACCCTAAAAGCAATCCCAATTTTAAAAATTGACAGTTCAATCAGTCTCTGCCCCAAGCCATAGGCAACTTCCATTCCAGAGTTCTCTGAATCAGAGCAGCCTGCATCCCCCACAGCAGGGGGCGCAGAGCCTGCCAGCAGTTTCTTTGTTTCAATTCCTGCACTTGAGTCCATGTGACTCCTGTCATGTGACTCGACAAAGAAAGAAAGAAAGAAAGAAAGAAAGAAAGAAAGAAAGAAAGAAAGAAAGAAAGAAAGGAAGGAAGGAAGGAAGAAAAGACTGTAACTCTCAGGCTAACAGTCTTAAATTTCTAGTGGATTATTGCCCTATATTGGGTGCCACCTGTTGCAGGAAATTAAAAAAAGATTGTACTCACAATTGTGCCTCTGCCCTGGCAGACTGGTCGGTCATCTGCTGGCGGGCAATGACAGGCCTATTTTGATTTCATGAAGACTGACTCAGAACTCCACAATCTCTCCACCCAGATCTCTAGGTTCCCACTGGCAGTTGCTACCACACCAAACCCATGCTTCAAATCCCCCACAGACTTTCTGGTGCACATCTGGGAAACCCAAGCTTTGCCTTTCTCTCTTGAACCCAAATGAGTGACCATATGAAGGAAAATGCAACACAAAATCAGTTAAAAAGCAATGGCAACTCAATCTTGGTGCAATAACTAAAACCTAATCTTGTAAGCCTTATTAAAATCTGATTCCTCCAGTGGTGGATCCTTATGGATCTGCCATGCTACTGGGAATCTCTAGCAGCTACATCTTACCCCTGTGCTGTCCCCATTCCAAAAATGAGCTAACTCTCTCCTGTTACCTCTCTTCCTCCCTCCAACCCGAAAGTCCTGACAACTTGCCCAGTGATTGCCTCCTTTATTCATTAGGTGATAGTTCAACAGCACCAGGCCCATCCACAACAGTATTCCATTTTGTAAATGTACCATATTTCCTGTATCCATTCCTCTGTTGAATGATATCTGGGTTCATTTCCTCTTCAGATAGTATAAATAAGGCTGTTAGGAACAGAGTGGAGCATGTACCCTTATTACATGTTGGAGCGTCCTCAGAGTAAATGCTCAGAAGTGGTAAAACTGGGTCTTCAGTTAGTACTATGTTCAATTTTTGAGGAACCTCCAGACTGATTTTCAGAGTGGTTGAATCAGCTTGCAATCCCACCAGGAATGGAGGAGTGTTCCTCTTTCTCCACATCCTCACCAGCATCTGCTGTCACCTGAGTTTTTGATCTTAGCCATTCTGACTGGTGTAAGGTAGAATGGAATCTCAGGGTTGTTTTGATTTGCATTTCCCTGGTAACTAAGGATGTTGAACATTTATTTAGGTGCTTCTTGGCCTTTCAAGTTTCCTCAGTTGAGAATTCTTTGACTAGCTCTGTTCCCCATTTTTAATAGGGTTATTTGGTTTTCTGGAGTCTAACTTCTTGAGTTCTTTGTACATATTGGATATTAGCCCTCTATCAGATGTGAGATAGTAAAGATCTTTCCCCAATCAATTGGTTGCCATTTTATCCTATTGACAGTGTCCTTTTCCTTACAGAAAGCTTTGAGATTTTATGAGGTCACATTTGGTGATTCTTGATCTTAGAGCATAAATCATTGGTCTTCTGTTCAGAAACGTTTCCCTTGTGCCCATGTGTTCGAGAATTTTCCCCACTTCTTCTTCTATTAGATTCGGTGTATCTGGTTTTATGTGGGTGTCCTTGATCCACTTGAACTTGAACTTTGTACAGGAAGATGGTTTGAAGTTCTCTTTCTTTGTTGGGTCTTTTTGAGGTTATGGCATCAACCTAACTGTGGCTTCATAGAACAAATTTGGTAGTGTTCCTTCTGTTCCTATTTTGTGGAATAGTTTGAGGAGTATTGCTATTAGGTCTTCTTTGAAGGTCTGATAGAATTCTGCACTAAAACCATCTGTTCCTGAGTTTTGTTTGTTTGGAAGACTTTTAATGAGTGCTTCTATTTCTTTAGGGGTTATGGGACTGTTTAGATGGTTTATCTGATCCTGATTTAACTTTGGTTTTTGTTATCTGTTTAGAAAATTATCCATTTTATCCAGATTTTCCAGCTGTGTTGAGTATAGGCTTGTGTAGTAGGATCTGATGATTTTTTTTTAATTTCCTCAGTTTCTGTTGTTATATCTCCCTTTTCATTTCTGATTTTGTTAATTTGGATACTGTGTCTGTGCCCTCTGATTAATCTGGCTAAGGGTTTATCTCTCTTGTTAATTTTCTCAAAGAACCAGTTCCTGGTTTGGCTGATTCTTTGTATAGTTCTTTTTGTTTCTACATGGTTGATTTCACCTCTGAGTTTGATTATTTCCTACTGTTTATTCCTTTTGGGTATATTTACTTCTTTTTGTTCTAGAGCTTTCAAGTGTGCTGTTAAACTGCTAGTGTATGCTCCCTCCAGTTTCTTTTTGGAGGCATTCAGAGCTATGAGTTTTCCTCTTAGCACTGTTTTCATTGTGTCCCATAAGTTTGGGTATGTGGTACATTTATTTCCATTAAAGTAGGTCAATTGCAGTACCCACCTATACATATCAGACTACTGAATTTTGTGTTGTTAGCTTGCAAGAAAGCTTTATTAAAAATCATAGGTAGAAACTTCTTTGTTCAAATTTCATTATCTACTATTTCTTTATCTACTGTGATAATGTCTTTTCCTTTTACATATTTTGATATAATCAACTTCACAAAATAATAAAATTTACACTAGTCTTATATTACTAAGGCAAAGTTGATTTTCTTCCTTTCTTTCTTTCTTTCTTTCTTTCTTTCTTTCTTTCTTTCTTTCTTTTTTCTTTCTTTCTTTCTTTCCTTCTTTCCTTCTTTCTTTCTTTCTTCTTCTTCTTTTTTTTTTTTTTTTGAGTCAGGGTTTTTCTGTGTAGCCCTGGCTGTCCTGGAGCTCACTCTGTAGACCAGGCTGGCCTTGAATTCAGAAATCCACCTGCCTCTGCCTCCCAAATGCTGGGAGGATTAAAGGTGTGTGCCACCACGCCCAGCCAAAGTTGATTTTCTTACCATGTTAGATTATTATGCAATTGGATTTCACTTGCTATACTTCCACATTGGCTAGTGATAGTAGATAAATTTTTCTTTTTGTCAGATAGATCTTTATATCAATGTAATGCTAGATTCATGAGTTTTGATGTACTCAACTTTCTATTTACTGAGAGTTATTACAAAATCAGTAATTTTTCTTCCTTACATATTTGGAATGGAGGGGCGGGGACTAGAGCAATGGCTTAGTGATTAAGAGAACTTGTTGCTCTTGAAGAGAACCTGGGTTTGCTGCTCAGAACCTGATAGTGGGCTACAACCACCTGTAACTATCTGGCAACCTCTTCTGAGTTAGTGGGCCTCACGCACAGAAGTCATGTGCACTTGTGTGCAGGCAGAACACTCATACACTTGGGTAATCCCTTCTCCTGGTGTTGTTGNCCCTTCCCCTCCCCCTTCCTCTCCTCCTCTTCCTCCTCCTTCTTCTTCCCATCTCTACTACCATTTCTTCTTGATTACTTGTTCAGTCTAGATGGTTTATTAACTGCATGTTGATGTTTTTGAAGAATCTTTTTGTTTCATTTATTTCATTTTTTGTTAGTTCTAGCCTTTTTTGTTGTTGTTGTTAATATCTTTGGTTTGAATTAACTGAACTTCCAATATTTCAAAATGGATGTTTGCATCATTGAATTCTTCCCCATTGTAATGAAAGCAGCTCCTAATTTCACTGTAGATACACAATATACTTTGTATGTTTTCAACCTTTTTTAGTTTTTGATAATGAAATGCAGAGAGAGACTTATACATGCTATACAAATGTTCTACCACTATACTTCACTGGTAGCCTTCAATCTTTTTTAAATAGATGAAAATTATTTCATAATGCTGAATATAGTCTGGTTTTGTGGAAACTAAAAAGGGGTAGGGGAAAGAGGGAGGAGGAAGGATAGCTCACATCCGGCCAGAGGGGGGATGGAGGATAGCCCACATCCGGCCAGAGGTTGGGTGGAGGATAGTCCATGTCTGGCCAGAGGGAGGATGGAGGGTAGCCCACGTCTAGCCAGAGGTGGGTGATGAGGATAGCCCACATCTGGCCAGAGAGGGGATGGAGGATAGCCCACATCCAACCAGAGTTCCTCCTATGCTCTAGGCAGGCAGACGGGAGGACTGCCAGATGCTTTCTATTCAGCCCCAGGTGGGCATCTAAGCCACTGAACCCACTGACCCCACTCGACAGGGGATGAACAAGGGGCAGCTCCGGAACCGGGCCCTGGAGTGACACCCTGTAGCCCCAGGGTTATGGGAGAGAGGGCTGAAGGGAGAGAGATTCCCACATGAGAGTAAATGCAGCAGGCCTTGATGAACAGAGACAGTATATTTTTTAAATTATTTTTATAAATGCCCTCAAATTTTTATTAGATATTTTCTTGATTTACACTTCAAATGCTATCTTGAAAGTTCCCTATACTCTCCCCCCGCCCTGCTCCCCTTCCTACCCACTTCCACTTCTTGGTCCTGGCATTCCCCTGTATTGGGGCATATAAAGTTTGCAATACCAAGGGGCCTCTGTTCCCAATGATCGACGACTAGGCCATCTTCTGCTATATATGAAGCCAGCCAGAATGGCTAAGATCAAAAATTCAGGTGACAGCAGATGCTGGCGAGTATGTGGAGAAAGAGGAACACTCCTCCATTGCTAGTGGGATTGCAAGCTTGTACAACCACTCTGGAAATCAGTCTAGAGGTTCGTCAGAAAATTAGACATAGTATTACCAGAGGATCCAGCAATTCCTCTCCTGGGCATATACCCAGAAGATGCTCCAACTGGTAATAAGAACACATGCTCTCCTATGTTCATAGCAGCCTTATTTATAATAGCTGGAAGCTGAAAAGAACCCAGATGTCCCTCAACAGAGGAATGGATACAGAAAATGTGGTACATTTACACAATGGAGTACTACTCAGCTATTAAACCAATGAATTTATGAAATCTTGGGCAAATGGATGTATCTGGAGGATATCATCCTTAGTGAGGTAAGCCAATCACAAAAGAAGTCACTTGATATGCACTCAATGATAAGTGGATATTAGCCCAGAAACTTAGAATACCCAAGATACAATTTGCAAAACACAAGAAAATCAAGAAGAAGGAAGACCAGTGTGTGGATACTTCATTCCTCCTCAGAATAGGGAACAAAATACCCATGAAAGAAGTTACAGAGACAAAGTTTGGAGCTAAGACAAAAGGATGGACTATCCAGAGGCTACCCCACCAGGGGATCCATCCCATAATCAGTCACCAAACTCAGACACTATTGCATAGGATGACAGTCTATGGTTTTAGAGCTTTATTGTAGAAAGGCAGGAAGGAGAGAAGGTAAAAGAGAGAGAGAGAGACCTGCCAAAGCCAAGAGGAGAGAAGGGGGAAAAGGAAAGAGAGAGAAGAAAGGCTAGAGAGTAAGAGGGATAGAGAGGAAGAGAGAGAGAGGAGAGGAGAGGAGAGGAGAGGAGAGGAGAGGAGAGGAGAGGAGAGGAGAGGGTAAGAAGAGTGTAAGGTTAGTAAGAGCAAGAGAGCAAGAGGGTAAGGAGGGGCGAAGCAGCCCCTCTTATGGTATTCTGTTATCTTTACTGTTGCTAGGTAACTGGGGAGGAGTCTAGCCTGAAGGTCAGTCAGAAGCTTGGGACATTGCCTATGGGACTACTAACCATGCTTCTCCTGTGGGGGCTGTGAGGGTGGTAACTTCAACAGGAGCCAGGGTCCAGGAGACATAAGAGAACTCCTTCTGTCCCATGTAGGTGAATTATCACCGTCGGGTCCTGGGGTTCAACATCTAGCCTGAACTGGAAACCAGGCTGTCTGTGCATAGCCCAATGCCCCATGTTTTCATATATTCCATGTATAATTTTTAATTGTATATTTTTTACTGTTAGCTTAGTCATATGCATCAGTTAGGTTCAACTGGAAGCTAGTATTCAAATCTTTTATAGCTGTATTAATTTTCTATTGTTAATTATTATCAATTACAGAGACATTTCAATTTTCTAATTAAGCTTATTAGGTGGATGTAGTGATGACTGCTTGTAGTCAAAGCTACTTGAGAGGTTAAGACAAGAATAGGAAATTGGAGGCACCCTGGAAAAATACCAGCATTTCATCTTTACAAAACAATATTATTTGAATATTTCTGCTGTAAGAGTATTATTTGGACTATTAATAAATATATAGCTATTTCTATGGAAACTTATATTTAATTAAGTTCTTAACATTTCTATATCTTATTAAAATTAAGATAAAAATAATTACAATTTTGTCTGATTCAAAGAAGAGTCTATAACTCCTCTTTAGTTCTTTTCATTTCTGACCTAGACTACATACACTTGATAGGCTACACCCTTGCTTTGCGCTTTCGTTTGTTTTGGCCGACAGGAGTGAAACATGGGATGTGGTTTACTCTTTTCAGTGTTTTTCCCACTTGGCTGTGGCAGCACGATTGTTGTGTTTGTCTGTGAAGACAACCATTGTTGTGTGACGATAAGTTAGGCAACTGTATCCTACAGGCACAGGTCTCACTCTTCTCTAGTAATCCGTGTTGTTCCTTACTTTTATGCTCAAGAATGATAATGTCATCATCATTAGCTGTGGGTGCCTAGTCATCACATTTTGGGATCCAATAGCCATGGACACACCTTTGTAAGTGTTCATTAATTTTCCTCTGTCATTTATTTTGTTCTTCCCACTCCATGTTTCACGTAAGTTGAATTCACATAATCAACGTCAGGTATTTAAACAAACACAACAGACAAGAGTGTATTGGAATGTTGATGGGCGGAAGGGAAATGGCCATATAGTAAATTGTCCTAATTGCAGAGCAAACGCTCGCTCGGTATTCTCATACTCAGAAAACATACTCTTGACATCACTGTGGAAAAGACCTTCATGATCCAATACTCATCACCAACAATAGACAGTCAACAAAAAAAGCATCAGGTCTCAGAGTACCTCAACTGAGCTGCACAAATACATCTATAACAGCAGCCCTACAATGTGGTGGGATTTTTTTTTTCTTTCCCTTCATCCCACATGTCATTTGAAAATACATTTTATTTTACATAACATCTAAGAGTTAGGGTAGGTTCCCTATGAAGTGGATGTCCGCAAGTCAAGCTGTATATTCAAGCTGTATATTCAAATACAGCAGGCATTTGAATCCATGACTCCAGCCCCCCATCTCAAGACAGAAATAGTCGAGTCAACTTCAAAGAACACTTTAATAAGGAAGACGGATGGGAAAATATTATTACAAAATTGTAACTCTTGTTCAGAGTTACAACGTATTGCAAAGGGAGTAAAAGTTGTTATGTCTGAGGAAAAAAAGCCATCTGAGTTAGTCAATGTGTCCCTTGTGTTCTGGGTCACTGGTGCAGAGCAGAAGGCACCCAAGGCAGGAAAGCCGGGGTGGGCCCCAGCGCAGGAAGAGGGTGGCGGGGCTGCGGGAGGCCCAGGCAGGCGCGGGGCTCTCGGGAGCCCGTCCTGAAGCTGATCCTCGCCGTTCGCAGACCGTCCTCCCTGGCTCCAGCCCAGAGCTGGTCCCCTCGCAAACTCTCAAAGGTACGCTTCCATCCAAAGCGAGTCCCGGGACTTGTCCGGACCGACGGGCTCTCGCGAGATCTCGGGCCACGCCAGTGAGGACTCGCGAGAGGGCGGGGCGGAGGCGGGGCACGCCGTGGCGGGAATTTCGCCTGCTTCCGGTTTCTTCTGCCGGACGCGCCGCGTTCCGCGTTCTCGGCTTGCGGGTCTGTGGTTTTCCCGCGCGTTCGCCCACCCGGAACGCCGCGCTGGGACGGACAGAGACGGCGGCGGAGGGAGGCCGCGGGGCCGCGCCAGGAAACCAGCCTGAGCTGCTCGAGGGCCTCAGAACCCACGGCAGCCCGGAGGGAGCGAGGGCGGCTCTGGCAGGCTTGGCGGCCGGCGGGACTCCCGGAGGATTCTGGACCTGTTGCCTTCTCAGCTTCTCTGCTTTCACGTTGGCTTCCCCGGGTGCTGAGGGCACATTTTGGATCTCCGAGATAGCTCCTTACCTTGCAGCCTCTCGCAGCTTGTCTTTGGAGCCTTCACGGTAACTCCCCGGAACCGCGGTGGCACCGCAGAGCAGGATGTAAGCAATGGATGGCTGTTCAGCAGCGTCGACCTTCTTGACTGACAGCTTAGAGCTGGAGCTGGGCACAGAGTGGTGCAAACCCCCCTGCTTTTCTTGCGCTTTGGACAACAGAGAAGGAAAATTCTCTGGAGAGTCCTACCTTGCCAGTGGCGCCCTTAAGCGGTAGGTACAAAAACAAAACAAAACAAAAAACCGAATTGAAGGTCCCCACCCCCACCGATGTTGCTTATCACTAATGTCTAAACGTAGGTACTCAGCAAGCCTCGTTTTACTTAAGCTTAGTATATAGAAGAACTTTCTGGATAAATGATAATCTCCGAGGAATGGGTAGCTGGATATTTCATTTACTTAGACTGGTTTCAGAGCAGCCTAGTCCTTTGGAACTGGTATTTCCTTTAAAGACAATAGTTACTTATCTATGAGTTCTCAGTGGTTTATAAGTAGAACCTGACAGTTTTTGTTGCTCTATAGTTCTTTCCACCCCGAAGCATCTGCATACCGAATTCATAGACGCTTTAGTCGAATGAATATTACAATAAAATTGCTGTTCTTGAATTATTTTGGTCGAATGAATATTACAATAAAATTGCTGTTATTGAATTATTTTGGTAATGCCCTTTGAGGAAACCTCATTAAAGAAAATCATTTTTTGGTTGATTGTATGATTATACCTGGTTAATAACCTTAAACATTATGTAGCTATATGATGTCATTCTTCCTAATTCGGAATTTTTGGTGTTCTAAAAACCCATTTTCTTGTTCAAAGATAAAATACTATGACCTCAGACCACTTTGTATATTGCTTAGACTCCATTTAGGTTTTCCTTTTTGAGTTACAGTACTTTTCATNTCTTTTACACAATGTAAGGTGTAAAGTAACCCCCCCCCCCGGACAGAAACACACACACACACACACACACACACACACACACACAGGTGCACGCCTCATGTCATGTATAGTCTGGATTCAAATGATTTAAGTCATCGTTTTCATTACAGGTTAATTTTAAATCTTGATCCATTACCAACTAATTTTGAAGAGGATACAGTAGAACTATTTGGCTTCCAATGGGTTACAGAAACAGCGCTAGTCAATTCCTGTAGAGAGCTCTTCTATTTATTCAGGTATGTATGTGTCTATTTTTAACTCTAATGTTGTCTAGTTTTATATTGCTGCTTTTTCCACTACTGATTACAAAAGCAGGGAAATTGCTGGTTTTGTTGCTTTGTTGGTGGTCTTACCAGGAAACAATCAAGCAGTAATGACTGATAAATAATGGTTTTAAGGAGTTGTTTGTTTGTATTGCTTATATTGATAAAATCCTTATCAATATATATGTGAGTGTGGGCACACGTGTGATTCTAGAGATCAAATCTAGGCTATTGTAAATGTTAGGCTAGCATCGTACTACTGAGCACTGAATACCTGCACTGTGTATAATAACGTACATATTCTCTATATAACATATTGTATATGCATTGTTTTTGTTTCTAAGACAGGGTCTCAACTCTAGCCAATGTGTAGCCTAGGTCAATGACCTAAAACTTAGACAGCAATCCTTTCTTAGTCTGTGAGTGCTGGAATTACAAGAATGAACAGAATAAAGATTTGAACTACATTCCATGAACCCTCATAAAGAGATGTATCTTTGATGTATATGCTGTCAATTTTTTTCTTTGTAGATCAACACAAAAATCATGTTTATGAATGTTTTGAGTGCCTGTATGTATGTATACTACATGCATGTGTGGTGCCCCTAGAGGTCAGAAGAGTGGATGGTTGTGGGCTACTACCATACATGCTGGGAACCAAATGCATGTCCTCTTCAAGAGCAAAAAGTGCTCTTAATTGCTGAGCCATCTCTCCAGCCTTGTGTTTATTTATTGAGAGAACAAGTTTAGCAATTTTTCTGTAATTCTAAACCTTGTAGTGAAGTGGGTCTTTAAGAGAGTTTGAAGGCAAATAGGAATGATGAAATGGGATTACCATCAGGAATTAAAACAAGACATCCATATATATATATATATATATATATATATATATATATATAATTTATGTATCTGTTTTAGTTTGCTTTTTTATCACTGTGATTAAAGACCATGACAAAATGCAACTTGTGGAGAAAAGGGTTTATTTGGCTTACTGGTTTCACTTCATCATCAGGAGAAGCCAAGGCGGAGCCTAGATGTAGAGACTGAAGCATAGCCCACAAAGGAATGCCGCCTTCTGACTTGCTCCCCCTTGCTTGCTCAGCCTGATAGATTATACTAACTAGGACCAACTGCCCAGGGATGGCACCATCCCCAGTAAGCTGGGCTTCCCATAGCATATCCAATCACGAATCAAGAAAAGTTCCTTAGAAAAAAAAACAAACAACAAAACAAAATGAAACAAAAAACCAAAGCCGGGCATCGTGGCGCACGCCTTTAATCCCAGCACTCAGGAGGCAGAGGCAGGCGGATTTCTGAGTTCGGGGCCAGCCTGGTCTACAAAGTGAGTTCCAGGACAGCCAGGGCTACACAGAGAAACCCTGTCTCGAAAAAAACAAACAAAAAAAAGGTCCTTAGACTTTGCTATAGGCAAGCTAATGGAGGCACTTTCTCAAGTTAGGTTCTTCTCTACAGATAACTATTTTGTATCAAGGTGACTAGGTCTTAATAAGGACAGTAATCCTTTTCATTTTTCCAATCATACAACTGTATGATACAATTTAACGTAAAACTTAACCCTAGAATGTTTTATATATCTTAAGTTTCCTGAAGATCTCATTGATATTGAAGTCTGATTTTCAAATAGTTTCTGAGATGTATCTTCTATAGATACTTTGTAAGTTTAGACAGAGTTGTATTTTTATGTATTATGTATTTTAAATTTTACTATGTCTGAAGCTGACTTTTAATAAACAAAATGAATTATAACAAAAATGAATTGTTCCAGGAGTGCTAGAAACACAGTCCACATAATTGCTATGTGCTTTACATTATGCTAAAGTTTGCTCTCTCACATTTTTTAAATCAGGCAACAGATATTTAACTTGGAGTCCTTGTTACAAGTCAACTGTGATTTTGGTAAGTGTAATATGAATTATTTGGAGGTGAGGAATTGGTTGGAGAATATATACACAAGATAAAGAAGTTAACAGACCTCTTAGGACTCTTGATCTTCTTTTCCTGGTTTCTAATTCTGTTTCCTTTTGACATTTAATGGATTGCTTATTTAGTGGCGTAGTGCAGGTGCCTTGTGAAGGAACTTGAACAGCAGTGTTTTTATTGTAGGCCAGCTGCTTCTCCTTGTAAGAACTTTAGTGCAATGTGGTATTTGGAGTTCTGACTTTATATTCAGCCCAGGTTTTAAACTCAGCTAATAATGTGTCTTGTACGTAACAACGTAACAGTTCCTATTTTATTGATTAGTTCTTGTACAGTTTAAATGCCATGATGCATGCTAAGTGTTTTATCTGTGTCTATCAGAATGCCTAGTAAATAGAGATCGCCTGAATATGTTTTTGGTCAAATAGGTTCATTAATTTATCAAAACATTGAGTAAATACACATGAACTTGCTGATTTGTATAAGATGTAATAGCTATGGAGCTTTATTCTAGATTGGATGTTGTTAAAGAGCAAAGGCAATTAGATGAGCCACAGGAAGAAAGGAAGGTTGGGAGGGTTTTCAGTAGTTAAACTGGGCTTAATAGCATGAAGACAAAGATGTTGTCTGTGGTCTATGATTGCATAAAGCCTTATTTCTGTGTTCAGACATGACTATAAAGGGTTGACAATAACCACAGAGTAGTCCTATCTTATTTTTATATTTAATGGAAATTGTTTATTTTCTGGCATCATAGTCTAGTTGTTATCACCTGATAGTTGTTGACTGTCAAGTTTGTCCTGTTTTCATTTGGTGTTAGGAATAAATACAAACTTTCATTGTTTTATTTTATTTCTAGTGGGACTGTTTTCATGCCAGACATGCAAAGTACTTATTGCCTGGTGCAGAGAGTTCTTATTCTATCCCTTAAGTTCCCAGGTTTCGAAAAACCAAAGAAAAAAGAAAAGAAAAGAAAAGAAAAAGTTCCCAGGTTTGCTTCCAGTTGAGGCAGAGTTGACCAATCTTAAATATATGGAGTATGTGTTTAATCACTATTCATAGCCTTGGTGACTGGTGACTTGTCCATCACTTTTTTTATTGATCTATTTTTACTGCTTGCTTTTCTTTTGGTTCTGTGATACATTTTCTGTTTATTTGAATATCTACTAATGTTACATAATGATATGTGCTATAGATTTATTTCAACTTTTACCTTGCTAGTTGCTTTTTTAGTTCTGGCTTGCTATTTAATATTTTTATTCTATTAGGTCTTTCTGGAGTTTGCTTTCAATTTTGTGAGGGCTTTGCAAGCAGCTTCTAGTAGCCTGGGAAGAAGCCTGGCAAACTTTTCTGATGTGTGAAAATTTATGTTTTTCAATTGTGCTAATTAAAAACTTGAACTGTCCTAACTGGTGCAGTTTTATAGAGTTGTTTCCAATGTTCTTTAGTCTAAGGCAGTGTGATCCTGCTTTTGTGATCCTTTTTTTCTACCTTTGATTAGCTGTTTTGCATATAGTAGCAATGTATATAATTCTTGGTGATGTGAATGTTAAAAAATTGGGCCAAAAGAGTGTCAGGGGATGAGTTTAGGAGAATTATTGAAAGGTTATTTCATATAAAATAATTATAAGGAGTTTTGATTTCAGTATAAATATAGTTGGTGTCTTAGTCAGGGTTTCTATTCCTGGACAAACATCATAACCAGGAAGCAAGTTGGGGAGGAAAGGGTTTATTCAGCTTACACTTCCATACTGCTGTTCATCATGAAGGAAGTCAGGACTGGAACTCAAACAGGTCAAAAAGCAGGGGCTGATGCAGAAGCCACGGAGGGATGTTCTTTACTGGCTTGCTTCCCCTGGCTTGCTCAGCCTGCTCTCTTATAGAACCTAAGACTACCTGCTCAGAGATGGTCCCACCCACAAGGGGCCCTTCCCCCTTGATCACTAACTGAGAAAATGCCCCACAGCTGGATCTCATGGAGGCACTTCCCCAACTGAAGCTCCTTTCTCTGTGATAACTCCAGCTTGTGTCAATTTGACACACAAAACCAGCCAGTACAGTTGGTGACCCTTTATTCATTTTGACTTGAAAGCAACAAGAATTAATTCACAGGGCTAGAGAAATTGTCCTTAAGCAGGTACTACTCTTGTGGAAGAACTGAATATCTGTCTCTAATGTACACCAATTTGGGGCAGCTCACAACCACCTGTTACTCCAGCAAATAGAGGCATCTGATGCTTTCCCAGGGTGTATGCACGTACCCACACACAGTCATACAGTTAAATTAAAAATGGCATCTTAGCTGGGCGTGGTGGTGCACGCCTTTAATCCCAGCACTCGGGAGGCAGAGGCAGGCGGATTTCTGAGTTCAAGGCCAGCCTGGTCTACAAAGTGAGTTCCAGGACAGCCAGGGCTATAAAGAGAAACCCTGTCTTGAAAAACCCAGGCTGTAGTGGCACAGGCCTTTAGTCCCAGAACTTGGAAGGCAGAGGCAGGAAGATTGCTGAGTTCAGGGCCAGCCTGGTCTACAGAGTGAGTTCCAGGACAGCCACGGCTACACAGAGAAACCCTGTCTCAAAAAACAAACAAACAAACAAACAACCCCCCCCCCAAAAAAAAAAAAAACCAAAAAAAAAAGTATCTTAAAGAATTCACATTTTAAACAAATTTTGAAACAGATTTTAGCAAGGTGAAACAAAATCCTATTGTGGATTCTATTTTGGTATGAGAGACTAGAGAAAGTAGGTATGTCAAGGTAAATTTGTTGTAAACTTAGTAAGACTTATAGGGTAGATTTTTAAGTTAAGCCTGTAAAAATTTTTGACCATTGCTCACTGACAGTGTTTTAAGCTTTCCTTGATAGTATCTGTTTCCTTTTAGGGAAAATAGCCACCTTGCACGCCAAAGCAGACGGTATTAGGCAGCAATGTGTAGTGTTTCTTCACTACATTAAAGTTTTCATCTTCAGGTAGGATAACACATGAGTATTTTTACTATTTCATTGATATCTGTGGGTATATTCACACAGACTCTTGTATATTTATTCTCTCTAATGACTTTTTAGGTGTCTGAAAGTACAAGAAGCAGAGAACCACAGTCTCCTTGTCCATCCCTATGAGGGTTTGGAAGCTCAGCTTCCCTCCATGTTGGTTGATGAGCTTCGTGGATTACTTCTATACATTGGACATCTAGCTGAACTTCCCAGTGTTACTCTAGGAGCATTTGTAAATCAAAACCAGATTAAGGTTTGATTAGTTTATTTTTTAAATTATCCAACTTTTTTCTCCCCTCAAAAAAAGTATTATTCAAGAATAAGAATTGGTACATGTGTAGCATGAAATGAAGCTCTGATCTGCTTATTAACTATGTCTTTTTACTATATATGTGCCTTACTTCAGTCTCTCGAGTTACAAGAGATATGGGAAGAATGAAATGATTGGTGTGCCTTAAGTGTTTAAAACACAACCCTGTATCAATAGCTGTTCTCCATTCAACAGTGTAAATGCTTAGACATTTCAAATAAAAATTAACATGTTTGAAATTTCTGTCATTCTCATTGATAAATGTTTAGGCAAATGTCATGTCATTTATATGTTACAGTAAAATTTAAGAAAGAGTTTATTGCTCGTTTTAATTTCTTTTAAAGACAGTGTCTTATGAATCTAAGGTTGGCCTCAGAATGACCTTGAATTTCTTCTGATCCTTCTGCTTTTTTGTTCCTTCCCCTGTTCCCCAAGTGTTGAGCTTACAGACCCAGTTTATGAAATGTTGCAAATACACTTTCACATCTGGACCTTAATATCCCAGCTTAATAGTAAAATATTTGCCATATTCATAGTGTTCAATCCCCAACATTCCAAAGGAAAAGAATGTGCACTTTGAAGCCCACATCTATGTATTCCTATCTCTCAGACTTTTTTGGAATGTGGTTGGCTGTTTTAAATATGCCTCTTTTCTACCACTGATAAACACTTACTCTGAAGTTTGATTTTTTTAAAAAATGCTATTAATATTACAGCCCAGCTTCTAGTTAAATAACAGGTAAATTCTGCATATGAAAATTGGTGCATATATAAATGAGAAATTATGATAACTTATGAGATTCTCTGAACTTTAACCCCTTCTATTGCATTTGGCTTTTCTAATATCAATAACTAGGTTTTTAGTAACATGATACTAGTCAAAATTTATATTTTGGTAGACTTTGATGACAAAATATTGATATTGAGATCAATATATAAGAATAAAAGTGTTCTAAAAGAATTTATAGATTAATGTGTTTACTCCAAAGAGAGCAACTCGGTACTTGCTTTTTAAAGTCTGTCATATGATAAAAGTATGTGTGTAGTTTGCAAAAGAAAGGTAAGTTCCTTTTCTGTTTTCTGGTTTTTGGACTGGTTATATTTTCTTGATATCCCTCAAAAGCATAAGAAAATAAACATGAAAAACTTCTATCAGCAGAAAGTAGCCTTTGTTCACAAGAGTTTTCTCTGAGATTTTTGTGGACATTATGATTTGGTTGGTAGACTTTAAGAACTAGTTTATTTGAGGTCTATAAGATTAAATCAGGAGAACTTCTTATTCTTAAAACATAAAATACATATTATTCTGCAATGAATTTTTTTTTTCTTCTGTTTTTTTTGAGATAGGGTTTCTCTGTATAACCCTGGCTGTCCTGGAACTTACTTTGTAGACCAGGCTGTCCTCAAACTCAGAAATCTGCCTGCCTCTGCCTCACTTATTTAGCCATGTCTGCCTTTTAACAATTGTTTTTGGTTATTTTTAAATATTGTAAATAATATTTCCCAGAAAACACTCGTACATACAGCTTTAATCTGTATACATGTTCTATAATGTATTTCCTTAGACATAGAACAGAGCATTGAAGTTTTGACGTTAATTATAGATTATAAATTATGTTCCTTTATGTTTCAGATTCTTGCCAGTAATGGCTCCCTAGTACTGGCCTGTAGGCAAGTTTGTAGGATATTTTCTTGATTGGTGGTTAGTGTGGGA
This sequence comes from Mus minutoides, assembly GCA_902729485.2. NCBI lineage: Eukaryota > Metazoa > Chordata > Mammalia > Rodentia > Muridae > Mus > Mus minutoides. The sequence continues at coordinate 1,663 of LR750490.1, read as the reverse complement.
GTGTCCAGATACTGTGGGTGGTGCCTAAGAAGGTTGGGTAAAGCCATGAAGAGCAAACCAGTAAACAGTATTGCTTCATGGTATCTGCATCAATTTCTGTTTCCAAGTTCCTGCTTTGAATTCTTTCCCTGACTTCCTCTGATGATGGATGTGGAAGTCTCCCCATGTTGCTTTTGGTCAGAGTATTTTATCACAGCAATAAGTGCCTCCCAAGTGCTGGGATTAAAGGTGTCACCACTGCCTGGCATGAAATAATTTTTTAAAAACATAAGATTTTTATATATAACATATCATCTTACATATGAAGAGCACTTTAGCTACTATTTCCAGTTGAGCATCCAAAATATTTGCATTAGAGATACTACTTATTAGATATTATATATTACAAATAGATATTATATATTACAAATTATTCTATTTCTTTGGTTTTTTTTTTTTTCTTCACCAATTAACCTGAATTTTCCAGATGATTGAGGGTTGGTGTGTGTGTGTGTGGTGTGTGTGTGTGTGTGTGTGTGATTATATTTGTTGATTCTCTTTTTTATGTCGTGTTATTTATGCTGTTTAAAAGCACTTTAGTTTTCTACATTCATAGCTTCCATTCATTTCTTTTAAACTATATAGGGGGCAGGGTGCTAAAGAGATGCCTCAGAGGTTACAGATGCTTGTGAGCCATCATGTGGTTGCCGGGAATCAAACCCAGGTTTTCTGGAGGAGTACCTCATGCTCTTAAACCTCTGAGGCATCTCTTGCCCTCTTCTGGTCTCCAGGGTCACTAAGCATGCACATGGTGCATATGCATACATGCAAGCAAAACACCTGTCTACATTATAATTTAAAAAATTTTGTAGGGAAATAGGAAATCTGATGCTAGTTTCTGTAAATGGATGTGAACACTATTAATGGGTTACATTTTCCTCATTGATTTGAGATGGCATTTTTATTTATCTCCTCTCTGTTCTGCTTGTTTTTCTCTCCCCATTCCACTGTGTTATTAGTCTAGCATTTTTGTTTGCTTGTAATGACAAGGAAAAATCCTTGTCATTTTTTTTTCTACGTTTTTCAGTGAAACTTGTTAATGTAACTTTTTACAGTGATGCTCAGTATTGACAGGTGGTAACACAGTGCACCTAAGGACTAAAAATTCTAACTTTTTATTTCAATAGAATTGTTTGAATGCTTAATCATGGATTGAGAGATAAAATTCTTGAACTTTGGGAAGATGACCTTACGGGTCGGTTTGATAATCTGAATTTCACTTTTTAAATCTCTTATCATTCCTATGTACTCAATATATCTATGTATCTATCTATATTATAGATATAGATATATAGATATTTATCACTTTAATATGCACTAAGGAATATTTCTTAGATAAGTTCTAAAGCAAAAACTATATCTTAAAGATTTCTTTGCAGCCCTGAGGCTAAGTAGAATCAGCAGTTGGTTGGAAGGAGTCTGTACTGTCCAGTCTCTTCAGCCATCTCAAGTGTGTGCCTGTATTAAACCAGAAAGAAAAAAAATGTATCCTTTTAAGGATCTCCAGTGAAAGAATTCTCTAATCAAAGACAAGTCTTTTCCTGAAATTTTGGTTAGTTGGTTCTTTATCTGTGTGCATGGAGTTCTGTGATGTGTAAAATACCTAGTGAAGTATGAGTTTTAA
>LR751639.1:134050-146688 GCA_902729485.2 Mus minutoides | reverse complement strand
GTTATAGGAGAGAGGGATGAGGGAAGAGGTTCCCAACACCTGCGAGAGTGCGTGCAGCAGATCTTGATGAGCAGAGACTCTCTATGGTTTTAGAGTTTTATTGTAGAAAGGCAGGGGGGAAGAGAGAAGGTAGAAAAAGAGAGGGGGGGCTAGAGAGAGAGAGTAAGAGGGAGAGAGGAGAGAAGACAAGGAGAGAGGGTGAGAGTGGGGAGTAAGAGGTAAGAGGAGAGCAGTGAGAAGAGGTAAGAAAGCTAGGTGGGGTTGAACAGCCCTTTTTTATGGTCTTTACTGTTGCTAGGTAACTGGGGAGGAGTTTAGCCTGAAGGTCAGAAGCTTGGGACATTGCCTACATGACTTCTAGCCATGCTTCTCTTGTGGGGGATGTGGGGGACACTATTTTAGGCAGGGGACAGAGTTCCAGGAGCATAAGGGAATGCCTACCATGTTATGTAGGTAAATTATGACTTTTGGGTTCGGACCTCAGCTCAACTGGAGACCAGCTTGTAGCGCATAGCCTAATGCCTCACAAATGTGATCAAAATATAGTTCATACATGTATGACATTCTCTAAGACTGAATAAAATATTCATGAAAACCTATTTGTTTTCTTATACCATCCTGGGCATATACCCAAAAGATTCTCCATCATATAACAAGGACATATGCACCACTATGTTCATAGCAGCCTTATTTATATTATCCAGAATCTAGAAACAACTCAGATGTCATTTAATGTTGGAATGGATACAGAAAATGTGGAACATTTACACAATGGAATACTACTCAGCTATTAAAAACAATGACTTCATGAAATTCTTAGGCAAATGAATGGAAGTAGAAAATATCATCCTGAGTGAGGTAACCCAGTCACAAAAGAACACACATGGTATGCACTCACTGATAAGTAGATAGTAGTACAAAGAATTGGAATACCCAAGATACAGACCACATGAAGCTCAAGAAGGAGGTAGACCAAAGCATGGATGCTTCAGTCCTTCTTAGAAGGGGGAAAAATACTCAAGGGAGGAAATATGGAGACAAAGTGTGGAGCAGAGATTGAAAGAAAGGTCATCCAGAGACTGCCTCCCATGGGGATCCACATCATATACAGATACCAAACCCAGACACTATTGAGGATGCCAAGAAGTGCTTGCTGACAGGAGCCTGATATAGCTGTCTCCTGAGAGGCTCTGCCAGAGTCTGACAAATCCAGAGGTGGATGCTTGCTGTCAACCATTTGACTGAACATGGGGTCCCCAATGGAGGAGTTAGAGAAAGGACTGAAGGAGCTGAAGGGGTTTGCAAACCATAGGAAGAACAACAATATCAACCAGACCCTCCAGAGCTCCCAGGGACTAACTCACCAACCAAAGAGTACACATGGAGGGACCTATGTCTACAGTTGCATATGTATCAGAGGATGACCTTGTGGGACATCAATGGGAGGAGAGGCCCTTGGTCCTGTAAAGGCTTGATGCCCCAGTGTCAGTGAATGCCAGTGCAGGGAGGCAGGACTGGGTGGGTGGATGGATGGGGGAACACCCTTATATCAGGTTTAGGGAGGATGGGATGGGGTTTCCAGAGGGAGAACTGGGAAAGGAGATAGCATTTGAAATGTAAATATATAAAATATTCAATCAAAAATTAAGAGTAAATTCATTAATCAGTTCCCTGTCTATGCCTGTACCAGTGAAGGTCCAACCATGCCCTATCCCACAGCTCCCAAGAAGCAGGCTTTAACTGGACACATACGTGTGAGTCATTCCCACATCCCTACCCCGATACTGTCCCCTGCTGGGACCCAAGCAAACGTAGCAGCCATGAGTTCCACCCCTCCATGTCAAAGATTCAGCTTTCTTCCAGTCCACACCAGCTCAATACATGACATCCCATAGCTCTGTCTGCTTCCAAAGAGTCTGGCCTTAACCATATACAGCAGTACAAAGATATTGAGATGGTGAAAGGAAAGATCAAGGATATAATCAATAGAAGCCAATACAATATGGTGCCACCAGAACCCAGCTCTTCTACTATAGTAATCCCTGGATATTCTAGCACACCTAAAGAGTAAGACCTTAAGTTCCACTAATGAAGATGATAGGGGATTTTAAAGAAGATTTAAATAATTCTCTTAATGAAATAAAGGAAAACAGAGTCAAACAGGTAGAAGTGCTTAAAGAGGAAAGAAATCAGTCCTTTAAAGTAATAGAGGAAAATACAATCAAACAGGCAAAGGAAATGAATGAAAAGGCCCAAGATCTAAAAATGGAAATAGAAGAAACAAAATGAAACAAATCACAAATTGAGGTAAACTAGGAAAGAGAAAAGAACTACAGACACAAGCACCAACAAAATACAAGAGATGGAAGAGAGAATTTTAGCTATAAATGGTACCATAGAAGGAATGGCTAGAGTTTTCAAAAGAATGCCAAATATAAAACGTTCCTAACGCAAAACATCCAGGAAATAAGGGACACTATGAAAAGACCAAACCTAATAATACTATAAATCAAAGAAGGTGAAGATTCCCAGTTCACAGGGCCAGGAAACATCTTCAACAAAATCATAGAAGAAAATATCCTTAACATAATAAAAGAGATGACTATAAACAAACAGGAAGCTTACAGAACATCAACTAGATTGGACTAGAAAAGAAAATTCTGCCACCACATAATAACAGAGACTCTAAAAACCAGAAGTTCCTGGACAGATGTCTTGCAGACCCTAAGAGACCACAGATGTGGAACAAAAAAAAAACAACAAAAACAACAACAGCAACAACAACAACAAAAAAAAAACAACAACAAAAAAAAGAGTGGATGGCAGGAAATAGTAAAACACAGGGATGAAATCAATCTAAGAGAAGAATACAAAGACTCAACAAAACCAAGAGCTGACTCTTTGAGAAAATAATAAACAAGATAGACAAACTCCTAACTAAACTAAGGAAAAGACACAGAGACAGTATTCAATTTAACAAAATCAGAAATGAAAAGGGACACATAACAGCAGAAACAAGGAAATTAAGAAAAAAATCATTAGCTCTTACATCAATATCCTGTACTCCACAAAACTGGAAAATCTAAATGAAATGAATGAATTTCTAGAGAAATACAAACCAAAGTTAAATGATGATCAAATAAACTATCTAAGCCTGAAGGAAATAGAAGCAATCATTAAAATTCTCCCACCCATAAAACTCCCAGGAATGGATGGTTTTTAATGCAGAACTCAACAAAATATTCAAAGAAGAGCTAATACTAATACTCCTCAAAATATTCCACAAAAATAAACAGAAGGAACACTTTCTAATTCATTCTATGAGGCCACATTTACCCTGATACCTTAATCACACAGAGACTCAACAAAGAAAGAGAACTTGAGACCAATTTTACTTGTGAAAATCAACACAAAAATACTCAGTAAAATTCTTGTAAGTGGAATCCAAGAACACATCAAAATGAATATTCAATATCAAATAGGCTTCATCCCAGGAATTCAGGGATAGTTCAGTATATAAAAATATAATAATGCAATCCACTATATACACAAACTGAAAGACAAAAATCAAATGATCATCTCATTAGATGCTGAAAAAGCCTTTGACAATATTCAACAATTCTTTACAGTAAAAGTCCTGAAGAGATCAGAGATTCAAAGCACATACCTAAGCATAATAAAAGCAATATGAAACAAGCCAATAGCTAATATCAAATTAAATGCAGAGAAAAGCAATTTAATTAAAATCAGGGACAAGACAAGGGTGCCCACTCTCCCTTTCTGTATTCAGTATAGTTCTTGAAGTTCTGGCTATAGCAATAAGACAAAAAAAGTAGATCAAGGGAATATAAATTGGAAAGGAAGTCAAGCTATCACTGTGTGTGGATAGTATGATAATATAAAAAGTGATTTCTAAAATTCTACCACAGAACTCCTACAGCTGACAACTTCAGCAGAGTGGCTGGATATAAAATTAACTCAAAGAAATCAGTAGTCCTCCTTTATACAAATGATAAATGGGCAGAGAAAGCAATTAGGAAAACAACACCCTTACATAGCAACAAATAATATAAAATATCTTTTTATTCTAACCAAGCAAGAAAGATATGTGAAGAAAAAAATTGAAAAAGATATCAGAAGACGGAAAGATGTTTTATGCTAATGAATTGGTAGGATTAACATAGTAAAAATGGCCATCTTACCAAAAGCAATCTACAGATTTAATGCAATCTCCATCAAAATACCAATACAGATTTTACAGACTTTGAAAGAACAATTCTAAATTCCATATGGGAAAAAACCCAGGATAGCCAAAAAAAATCCTAAACAATAAAAGAACCTCTAGAGAAATCACTATCACAGACCTCAAACTACACCATAGAGCAATAGTGATAAAAACTGCATGATGTTAATACAGAACCAGATAGGTTGATCAATGGAATAGAACCAAAGACCCAGAAATAAACTCACACACCTATGGTCACTGGATTTTTAACAAAGAAGCCAAACTCATACAATGGAAAAAAGAAAGTATCTTCAACAATTGGTGCTGTTCTAACTAGATGTCTGCATTGAGAAGAATCCCAATAAATGCATAGTTATCACCCTGCGTAAAGCACAAGTCCAGGTGAGCCAAGTACTTCAACAAAAATCCAGATACACTAAACCTAACAGAAGAGAAAGTGGGAAAGAGCCTTGAATGAATTGATATAAAAGACAATTTTCTGAAAAGAACACCAATGGCTCAGGCCTTAAGAACATGGGTCCTCATGAAACTGAAAAGATTCTGTAAGGCAAAGGGCCATGTCAACAAGTAAAAGCAGAAGCATACAGATTGGGAAAAGATCTTCAAAATCCTACTTCTGACAGTGACATCTTTATATATCCTAAATATATAAAGAACTCAAGAAGTTCAATGCTAACAAACCAAATAATCCAATTAAAATATGGGGCACAGAATTAAACAAAATTATCAATGGAGGAATCTCTAATAACTGAGAAGCACTTAAAGAATTCTGGAGGGGTAAGTGGGAAGGGGGATATCATTCAAAATGTAAATGAGCCCCTTCCGGTCAGAGCCAGCTCCTGGTCACCTTTGGCACAGGGTTGGAGGACACCCCCATGGTCCCTAGAGGACTCCCTATGCGATCTTGGGACCACTGGTGAGTGGAGCACAACATCTGTTCCAATCCAATCTTGTGGGACCTGAGACAGAAATGGAGAGGCAGAGGATTGGCCAGACAAGGGGCACAGGTGCCTTGTTGTCAGCACCAGCACCGGGTCACCTTGGGCGCAGAGTCAGCAGACACCCCGATGGTCCCTAGAGGACTCTCCACACATTCTTGGGACCACTGAACAGACAGCTCCACGCTCCTCAAAAGAGACACCACTCCCAGGCACTGTAACATGCCCAGGATCTTAGGACAATAGTATCTCAGAATAACAGGAGCTGGGTCACACCAGTATTTCAGGGCCTCAGTGGACCTTGACTGCCAAGATCTCAGACACACCCGGAATCTCAGGTTCACAGGAGCCCACAATGAAAGGATCACAGTGAAAGCTGGACTCTGAAGAGTCCAGAATCAACTGGGATTATAAGAAGGACAGGCTCCAATCAGATATATTGAGGACAGCAAGCACTTGAGATAATCAGATGGCAGGAGGCAAGCATAAGAACAGAAGCAACAGAAACCAAGGTTACTTGGCATCATAAAACCAAACTCTCCCAACATGGCAAGCCCTGGATACACCATCACAACAGAAAAGCAAGACATGGATCTAAAGTCATTTCTCATGATGATGATGGAGGACTTTAAGAAGGAAATACAAGAAAACACAGGTAAACAACTAGAAGCATTTAAAGAGGAAACTCAAAAATCCCTTAGAGAGTTACAGGAAAACAATACTAAACAGGCGATGGAATTGAACAAAACCATCCAGGATCTAAAAATGGAAGTAGAAACAATAAAGAAAATCCAAAAGGAGATAACCTTGGAGATAGAAACCATAGGAAAGAAAACAGGAACCATAGATTCCACCAGAGAACTCTTAAACCTGATTAACAGCTTCAGTGAATTAGCTGGATATAAAATTAACTCAAACAAATCAATGGCCTTTCTCTATACAAAGGATAAATGGGCTGAGAAAGAAATTAGGGAAACAACACCCTTCACAATAGTCACAAACAATATAAAATATCTTGGTGTGATGCTAACTAAGGAAGTGAAAGATCTGTATGATAAGAACTTCAAATCTCTGAAGAAAGAAATTGAAGAAGGTCTCAGAAGATGGAAAGATCTCCCACACTCATGGATTGGCAGGATCAATATAGTAAAAATGGCCATCTTGCCTAAAGCAATCTATAGATTCAATGCAATCCCCATCAAAAAAGGTTGAGTTAAGAAGTTCCTTAACCTTTCTCGTTAAACTTTTAAGTGGACCTTATTGTTTTTTGGATCCTATCGTTTTTGAGAAGAGTTGTTATTTTCTTGGAGACCACCTTAGTGGTACGGACTGGAGTTCGACATGATGTCTCGTTAACATTATTTTTGACGTACTATGATCATGTCTCTGTCTGTCCATCTAGTATGGAATAGGATTGAAGACTCAGAAATGAACCCACACACCTATGTTTACCTTATCTTTGACAAGGGTGCTAAACCCACCCAGTGGAAAAAAGACAGCATTTTGAACAAATGGTGCTGGCAGAGCTGGAGGTTATCATGTAGAAGAATTCAAATTGATCCATTCTTATCTCCTTGTACTAAGGTCAAGTCTAAGTGGTTCAAGGCACTCCACATAAAACTAGAGACACTAAAACTTATAGAGGAGAAAGTGGAGTACAATGGAGTACTACTCAGCTATTAAAAACAATGAATTTACGAAATTCTTGGGCAAATGGATGTATCTGGAGGGTATCATCCTGAGTGAGGTAACCCAATCAAAAATGAACTTACATAACATGTACTCACTGATAAGTGGATATTAGCCCAGAAACTTAGAATACCAAAGATACAATTTGCAAAGCACATGAAACTCAAGAAGAACGAAGACTGAAGTGTGTACACTTTGCCCCTTCCTAGAATTATGAACAAAACACACATGGAAGTAGTTATAGAGATCAATTGTGGAGCTGAGACAAAAGTACTGGCCAACCAATGATTGCTGAAGCCGGGGACCCATCATATAATCAGTCACCAAACGCAGATACTATTGCATATGCCAGCAAGATTTGGCTAAAAGGGCCCTGATAGAGCTTTCTCGTGTGAGGCTATGCCAGTGCCTCACAAACACAGAAGTGCATGCTCACAGTCAGCTATTGGATGAAACACAGGGCTCCCAATGGAGGAGCTAGAGAAAGTACCCAAGGAGCTGAAGGGGTATCCAACCCTATAAGTGGAACAACAATGTGAAATAACCAGTACGCCTAGAGCTCGTGTCTCTAGCTACATATGTAGCCAAAGATGGCCTAGTCAGCCATCATTAGGAAGAGAGGCTGCTTGGTCTTGCAAACTTTATTTGCCCCAGTACAGGGGAATGCACGGGCCACGAAGTTGGAGTGGGTGGGTAGGGGAGCAGGACAGGGCATGGGGGAGGGTATAGGGGACTCTTGGGATAGCATTTGAAATGTAAATGAAGAAAATATCTAATAAAAAATTAAAAAAAAGAAACCAGCCACATGGCAAAAAAAAAAAAGAAATGTAAATGAATAAAATGATTTTGGTTTTTAAAAGAAGTGTTAAACATCCTTATTCACCAGAGAAATGCAAATCAAACCCACATTGAGCTTCCACCTTACACCAGTCAGAATGGCTACATCTAAAAACTCAAGGGAAGGTGCATGCTGGTGAGGATGTAGAGAAAGGGGAACACTCCTCAACTGCCAGTGGTATTGTATAACAGGTACAACCACTCTGGAAATCAATCTGGTGGTTTCTCAGAAAATTGGAACTAGTGCTACCTGAAGCTCCAGCAATAATTCTGAATATGCTACACTGTATCCCAAGGACACATGCTCCACTATGTTCATAGCAGCTTTATTCATAATATCCAGAAACTGGAAACAACCTCAGATGTTCCTTATTGGAATTATGGATTTAGAAAATATGGTTCATTTACACAATGGAATACTATGCAGCTATTAAAACAGGGACAAAAGAAATTTTGCTGGCAAATGGATGGAAGCTTAGCCAAGATGCCTAACATAAGAACATGGAACCTGAAGCAGCCACCTCCTATAGGGAACCAGAGTAGACATATAGGGACACCCATGCATCCAAAAATCATTCAAACCAAAGTTTGTTCTGGCTTTTAGAAATGGAGGGATGAAGCAGAGATGAAATGAAACGCCAATCCCTAATCAGCCCAACTTGAAACCCATCCCATTTGCAAGCACCAATCACTCACATTATTAATGACACTGTGTTAGCTTGTAGACAGGAGCCTAGTATAACTGCTCTCTGAGAGATTCTAGCCAGCAGTAGACTAAAGCAGCCAAACATTAGATGGAGGTTGGGGTCACTTGTAGAAGAGTTGGGGGAAGGCTTGAATGCACAAAAGTAGATGAGAACCCCACAGGTAGATCAACAGAGACAAAAAACCAGGACTTCTGGGAGCTCTTAGAATCTGAGCCACCAATCAAAGAACTCAGGGGTGTGGGGGTGTGTGGAACAAGGCCTCTCTGGCATATATGTAGCAGATAGGCAGCTCAGTCTTCATGGGTGCCCTGCCTTGGCCTCAATGGGATAGGGCTTGCCTAATCTGGTAGAAACCTGATTTGCCAGGGTGGGAGGATACAGGGCATGGAAGTGTGGGGGCATGGGGTCTCTCTCAGAGGAGAAGGGATGGAGTGATGGGGAGAGGGACACTGTGAGGGAGGGGCCAGGAGGGGGCGGCCAGGAGGGGGAGAAGTATTTGGGATGTAACAAATAAATAACTTAATTTAAAAAATATAAAAAAATAAAGAGTTCACTTATGTTATTGTTTATTTAATACCATGACTTATGAATGTCCAAGGGGAAAATGAACCTAAAGTCTTATAAAAATTATAAATAGAAACTACTCTTTCTATATTAATATTTCTTATTGTACTTTAAAAGTACAGAAATGTGATTGGTTTTAGAATCCAAATCTCATCTTCGGTATGGATTTTCCAATAGGAATTTTACATATTAGCAATCATTCAATTCATGGCAGTGAAATATGTTTTTTCAACCTACAGTTTATTAGTGTTGCTTTTTGTTAAAATACAGATTCTAGACCTACTCTCATATCTGATACATCAGAATCTGCATTTTTACCAAAATACCCAGCTATCTTCATTCATATTAAACCTTGAGATATATCATGTTGGAAATCTCAAAAAAGTAGATATGATATAATTGACCTTTTTAGAAACTTAGATTTTTATGTCTAAGAAGAAAATAAGACAAGTAAAAAGTAAAACCTGCATTGGGAGGCTTATGCGTTTGTGAGAGTTGCAGCTGAGGGGTACTGCTATGTGAAGCAGCACACTAAGATTGTCACTTTAGCTTTGATGTGATGGACTTGCAGGACTGTAAACACATTCTTATGTCACTCATACTTCTTAATATTGAGTCACATTCCCTGTATATCTAGGAAAAAACAATGCAGATCAACAAATAATCTAATTTAATATAACAAGTTCTGTAATGGAGATGTATATCAACAGCTAGAAAAGTGCAGACAATAGAATCATTCACTCTGCTATGAAGAATTGATGAAATCTTCCGTAAGTATATAGTAGCTGAAGTGGATATTAGGAAGAGTTTATAGTGCATATTGTTTTATGGTCTCTTTGGTTAATAAAAGTGAAAAAGCACAAGATGGACGGTGATGATGGTAAAATAGTGGGGTGGGAAGGATTGAACTATAAGGGAGGGGTGCATCACAACAGCATTTAAGATTAATGCTTTGGCGTTACCGAACCCAAGACTGAAGTTTAGTGGTGGCATACATAATCAGGGTTCTCAGCACATTAAAATTCATTAGATAAAATTGTACTCACTCATTAATACTACAACATTGAGAACTGTTAGTTGTTCCACCCAACAAATTTGAAAAACTGGTTTTAGGGTCAGTCAGGTGACTTTGTATGTAAAGGAATTTTCTTGATCCATAAGCCACATGGCATGCTCTCAGTCTCCAGGACCTATGGTGGAACTAGAGGACAAACTTCACAAAATTGTCCTCTGATCTCATCTGTGTTGTCATAAGTACCCACCTCAGCAAAGATATATCATATATGTTCAATAACAAATAATTTCTTAAAGAATGCCTGGTGTCAGAATACAAATCAGGTAGAAATTCCTTATATATTTTCAAAATAATGTCTGATAAACAGTATATCATATTCATTTGTGTATTTGAACTGTCTCATATCATGGTAGTTTGTTTTCTTTATTCTTGAGGAGGGTTTCAGACTCCAATTCTAGTCTATGGGAGTTCATATATCACACTAACTGAAATACATTCTTCGAGAAAGTTTGCCTTCGCTTGAAGTTCATGAGCTCTTATACTGTAATTTCTATTCAACTTCTCACAGACAGTAGCTACTTTAAGGATTTCAAAACAACCTATGCTACCCTGTTTTCTATGAATTGTAAATTATCTTCTCTCTCTGATTTTATTACTGTGCCCCATTCCCTGTGTCTTGATATACAATGTCCCCGTTTCTCAAGTAAGTTGAAAGTTTTTCATACTCTTTCACACAAAATAGAAAATATCCTTCAGGAGCTAACCTTCTACTAAAAGGAGTTACTAAAGCAGTATCTAAAATTAAGAGCTGTTCTGTCCTTTCAAGAAATTATTATATTGCTAAGATTATTGGTTGCTTTACACAACCTGCTTCCAAGGAAAACATCAAGTTATGTCATTGAACACAAAGTTGACTGGTGCCAAGTTAGAAGTTTCACTTAGACTAACTAGTATTATGGTACAGAAAGATCCTCTGCATGCTACTGGAGCAATAAAGTAAGCATTGATATTACCCAGTTACAAACCAAGTGACTTACAAGAGAAAACTTTGTGCAAGATACAGTGAAACAATAGTGTCCCTAGTATTATGATGGTAACCAACAACTTTTTAGTTGGGTTTAAGGCTCACACCCAGAGATACAACCCATACCTCACACTGCTAAAATGGCTTAGAACTTGAGATTGGTCAAGGGCTAAAGGGAAAAATCACTATCATTATTCTGATTAAAAATCATAGCAGAAAGCTAAGGCCATATTGCTATACCCATATATCAATGTCTCTTCCATCCCTTATCGGAGAAATTTCTTCTTTTAGTAGTTGGAAATTAACACAGAAACCTAAGACTGTCGAATATCTCCAGATTGTGAAATTTTAGAGTACTTAGCCCTAAACTGGATGGTATTCACTAAACTGCTCTCTCAAGGCTTAGCGACTTGTCAGGGAGCAGGTCACTGGGAAGAGGCTGGGAGAGAACCTGTGTCCCACCAGAGCTCTGGTGCTCTGGGCAGGTGGACACTGTTGGTGGAGGGGGGACTGCCATGTGCTCTCTATGCAACCTGGGTGGGCATCTGACTGTGTGAAACCTCGGAACCCCAGTCTGCAGGTGTAGAGATGGAGCAATTGGGAACAGAGGCCAGGGATGTCAGGTTCTAGCTCTTGGGCATCACAGGACATCTCTGGACACAGTGGAAGAGCTGAGAACAAAGTGGAGGCTCCAGGGGAAGATCGGTCAGTCCAGGGGCTTAAGATAGAAGAGGGCAAGGGGAGAGGGGGAGATGAGTGGTTCCCACGCAGATGAGAGCCCTTGTTCCAGTCTGTGGCTGGAGCACAGGAAGGCCTTCAGTTGGGAAGTTAGATGTGGCTTGCTCTTTCTTTCTTTCTTTCTTTCTTTCTTTCTTTCTTTCTTTCTTTCTTTCTTTCTTTCTTTCTTTCTTTCTTTCTTTCTTTCTTCCTTCCTTCCTTCCTTCCTTCCTTCCTTCCTTCCTTCCTTCTTTCTTTCTTTCTTTCTTTCTTTCTTTCTTTCTTTCTTTCTTTCTTTCTTTCTTTCAGAAGGTAGAGAGAGGCAGGCCATGGCCACATGGAGTCAGGGGGGAAGAGAGGGGGAGAAGGAGATCTAGAGATGAGAATAAGAGAGATGAGAGCTTAAGAGAGAGAGGAGGGGCCAAGCAGCCTCTTTTATATTGGGCTGGGCTATCTTGCAGTTGCAGAGTAGCGGGGCTGAGCATACCTGGCTATTGTCAGGTAACTGTGAGGGTGGAGTCTAGTCAGAATGCCAGGAGCTTAGGAATTTGTCTACATGACTGATAGTCATAAAATTATGAAGTTGGGGGCTCCATGGTGTCAGGCGCCTATGTCTGGGAAATTGGCTTGCTGTTCTGTCCCTTGTAGAGTTTTCTACTGGGTCTCTGGAGTAAGCTTTGCTCAACCAAAACACAGGCTGTCTTTCACTGTCCCACGGGGACCTACATGAAGAGGAGGCAGAAAGACTGTAAGATCCAGATGTGGTGAATAACAACAAGGAAATAGCATCTCCTAGACATATCAGGACCATTACACATAAACACATAAACTCAGAGACTGTGTTAATGTGCACAAGACATTCACATGTTCATACAAAATCACATCATGAAAAAGGGAAAGT